>CM052810.1:154898055-154929829 GCA_028533885.1 Nasua narica
ATCCCCAAATACCACCAGGGAGCCGAGTCCGATGCAAAAGCAAAAGAGCCCTTTATTCAAGCTAGCTTGAGCTCTCCCTCACACTCACCGACACAGCGGCGTGGTGTAGAGAAAGAGAGCGCGTTTCAAAAAGCACAACAGTTTTAGAGGGGTCAGTGGCCAATGAAATTGTAACACAGAATGTTGCTTAGTAACTGTTCGATCTAGCCTATCACCCTGGCCAGAATTGGCGCACAAGTTTGGCGGGCAAAAGGCGGGGTTTATATTCTTTCCCGGGCAGGGGTTCCGCGTTCCTATTGACTAACCCAAACCCAACCCATGGGCCCTCTGGGCTAATTAGCTCAAGGGAGGGCTGAGCCACACTCAGACCCTCCCAGAGGCAGGTCCTGCGGGGGGGCCACACACAAGAAGGCGGGTGTAAGTAAGCAAAAGGAACCAGCCCTGCTCTGCTCCTTCACTGTCACAAGAAAAATAAATCTTTCTGTGAGTTGGATTTCTCTTACTACTTGAATCCAAATGCATTTCTTTTTTCTTTTTTAAAGATTTTATTTATTTGAGAGAGTGTGCAAGTGCATGAGTGGGCGGAGGGGTAGAGGCAGAGGGAGAAGCAGACTCCCTGCTGCGCAGGGAGCCCAAAGTGGGACTCAATCCGATGACCCTGAAATCATGCCCTGAGCCTGAGGCAGAGGCAGACAAGTAACTGACTGAGCCACCCAGGCACCTGGAGGCAAGTGCATTTCTTAACTACACAGCTTCCCTTTGAACAAGACAATAGTTTGCTTGCAGTTATACCCTACGGTCCTTTCTCAACATTTCCTCTGGTCAGATTAGCTTTAGTTAAATATTGTACATCAACAAATCTTTGCTTACTTCTGTTAATTGGATTTTTTCTCTTATTGGAATTTATCTCTAGAAATTCTTCCAAAAAGGAGTTATAGACCATAGCCAGTGAAAGTCTTTTGTATGTCTGAAAAAACGTCTTTATTTTGCTCTCACACTAAATTGACTGCATCTAGAATTTTTGAATTGAGCTAATTTTCTCTCAGGACTTGGAAATGGTTGTCCCACCATTTTCTAGCTTTCCCATTAGCAGTGACAAAGTCTGGCCAGACCTCTACTCCTAGAAGTGCCATCTATTTTTCAGTCTTACAGGATTGGCCCCTCAGATGCACAGTGTGAGAGGGTCCCCCGGGCTGGGGTCGGGGGTGGGGGGAGAGGATAGAAAAACGTGGGGCCTTCAGTCTGACACTAATTTGATTTTTATTACTTCATAGTTACACGTTTGTTTGTTTTTCTTCTTTAGACATTTGCTCTTTATTCTTCGGGCTCTGAACTATTTGTAGGATGTGTCTGTATGTGGGTCTTTTTATATCGGACCTCAGGCAATGGTGGGTCTTTCAGTTCTGGTAAATGATCTTCTCCTGGACTCCCTCCCTTCCCCTCCTTACTTTCCTGTCTTCCTTCCCTCTTCTTCCTTCTGCCTTCTTCTTTTAACTATAATTTCCTCTGCTCTCTTTCTGGAATGTTGTGGGAACATGTGAATATATTCTCTGGTATTAACTTTTCTGTTGTACTTTCTGCTTCATTTTTCTCTTGAGCTACATTCGCAGAGAACCTCCTTAGCTCTGTGGGCCCCCTCACGAAGTCAGCTGGCAGTTGCTCCTAGCCTGCCCATCTACTGAATTGCAGGGCTCATAGTTTTTCGTTTCTGCAATTTCTATTCATTTCTTACATAGTCGTTGAGTCTTTTTTTTTTTTTTCTATTAACTGATTCCTTTGATGTGAGTTTTCTGTTGAGTTTGGTGCCTCTGTTTCATAGGTTTCCTGTAAGTGTTTGGTGATTTTGTTTTTTCTTTATGTTAGTATTTGAAAATACTCGCTTCTGTCCTGGTGACTGTAGCTTCTTCTTTTTTTTTTTTTAAAGATTTTATTTATTCATTTCACAGAGAGAGAGCTCACAAGTAGGCAGAGAGGCAGGCAGAGAGAGAGGGGGAAGCAGGCTCCCTGCCAAGCAGAGAGCCCAATGTGGGGCTCGATCCCAGGACCCTGAGATCATGACCTAAGCCAGAGGCAGAGGCTTTAACCCACTAAGCCACCCACGTTCCCCCCCCCCACCACCACTTTTTAAAGATTTTATTTATTTATTTGACAGAAAGTTGTTGTTTGTTTTTTTTTTTTAAGATTTTATTTATTTACTTGACAGAAAGTGTAGGTTCTATTTACAGCAGCTAACCCCCAGTGATTGTCAGAGGGGACAGTGCATGAAGTCAGGTAGGGTAGGCAGGGATGGTTTGGGTTCTCCTTCCTCCCAGAGATCCTGTTACCAGGCATTGGCCTCCTTGGCCAACTCTATCTCCATCTCCGTTTGCCTCCTATAGGAGCATTTCTTTAGAAATGCTTTAGAGAATAATACTCGTGGTTCAGTTCTCTCAAGGGAGGAGTCAGATTCTCTTACCTTCTCTGTAGACCTGCTGTTCTTATGCTCTGTTTCTTTCTTTCTTTCTTTCTTTTTTAAGATTTTATTAATTTATTTGACAGAGAGAGACACAGTGAGAGAGGGAACACAAGCATGGGAAGTAAGAGAGGGGGAAGCAGGCTTCCTGCTGAGCAGGGAGCCCGATGCAGGGCTGTATCCCAGGACTCTGGGATCATGACCTGAGCTGAAGGCAGATGCTTAACAATTGAGCCACCCAGGTGCCCTTATACTCTGTTTCTTATGTTCTGCTCCGTTTCTCCCTCCCTCCCTAGTGGTCATGCCTGGAGAACTTCTAGGCAGACAGTGCATTGGGTTTAGAAAGCAAAGTGTTATCAAACTGTTGTCAAAGTGTTACCTGGAGAGCCATACCTGCTCTTTCCACTACTATTCCAAACAATTAATTCATATCCTGATGATATTTCAATACTTTGGAGGCTCTTTGCATTTGTTCACTTTGAGCGTGCAACAGCTCTGGACTTCCCTTGTCCTTCTAGTCACTTCCTCATGTGCATACTTTCTTTCAATCTTATTCTCTGTTGTATGATCCCATCTGTTTTCTACTACTGGAGACTTTCTGTTCCACAGATGGTACCCTTGTTTTCCAGCATATGATGGAAATACTCTTTTAAAGATATATTTTGAGTTACTTAAAATAATTTTGGACAGGAAGGTGGGCTGATGCTGTGATTGGTCTTGATTTTCATAGCAATGTTTTCTGGTTATTACTTACAAATTTGAAAATGCAATTTAAGCCAAATGTAAAAATCACATAACCACTCTATCCAGAGATAATCAGTATTAATATCTTGACATTTATCTTTTTTGGGTTTTCTTTTGATATTGAAACAGAAATGGTATCACTGAAAATGGATTTATCTCTGTGTATAATGGGCACCTACTAAGTAGCCAAGGCCACTCTTCGAGGGTTTACATAGTGTTTGTTCCATTCATGTGGCATCCTACATACGTTGTGTAAGACTACAGAACCCATTTGATAACAAAGAAAATGTGGAAGTAATGACCAATAGACCCACTAAGCACATCGTATTCTGTACCACCCAGAAAGCTAATAACACAGCTAGAATCCTAATTCAGAGGTAATGTCTTGCAATGATGGACTATCATCCTTCAATAAATACCCCTAGTATATACTTTAGTCACAACCAGGGGCAAATTTGCCCCTCTAGACATTTGGCAAAGTCTAGAGATACTTTTGGTTGTTGTCATAACTAGGGGTTGCTGTTAGCATTTGTTAAAGGAGGCCTGGGATACTGCTGAACATCTTACATTACACAGGATAGCCCCCACAACAAAGAATTATCTAGCCCCAAATGTGAACAGTACTAAGGTAAAGAAATCTTGCCTTAATTGATGACCTTAATTTATGGGTTCTGTTTACCCATAGTTGAAAAAGACAGATTTGGGACCCATTAGTTAGGAGCAGAAGTGACCTACATACTATCCCTACCAGTTACTTCCTTGGGAAGGATCTTCTATTTCCATAGCTCTTGACTTTATGAGTTTAGACATCCTGGTTCCCAGGGAGAACTCTATTCTGAAGAAATGCAAGAGTCCTATTGGACCAGAAGCTATAGTCACTGCCTTTAGGCTTACTAAGGAGCCAGCAGGCACAAAAAGGAGCCACTCTCTTGGCAGGGGTAACTGGTCCTAATAATGAGAATCTAGGGTTGGTCTTACCTTACAGGGAAGAATAGATTTGGCACCTAGTTATCCGTTTGAGCATCTCTTGGTAACCACTTCCTCCATTTTGATGTTGAAAGAGCAAGTATAACACTCAGGGCCTGAGAAAAGTATGGTTGCCATAGTCTCACATCTCTGAGAGGGAGGGTTTGTGTCACCCCAGCAGAAAAGACATGGAGGCTAACAGAAGTACAGCTGAAGATACACATAATAGAGAAGAGAGGTATGGAGTGTCACTTGTGGCCTGGAGACCAGCTGCAGAGGTAAAGGTTATGTTTGGTGCTACTAACCTGCCTCTTATATGTTCCTTCAGGAAAATAACCCCCCATGAAATCCTGGAAGAAATGCTTCTAGAACTTAGGTAAAGAAGTGAATCAAATCACTGCAAAGGATGGACTTCAGTGGATGTTGTGACATGCCACCCAGATCCCCCTTTAGAACTGAAAATTGTATTCTCCCATCTGGGAATGCTGCCAGCAGACAGCCCTTAGAATTTAGACATCTTAGAAATTACACAAGCTGAAGAGTGGCTTCTCCCAAGGCTAAACTCTGTGCCCAGGCCACATTCAATGGCTGGTGGAGATGTATGAAGGCCTCATGCTCTTTCCTCAATTTAATGTAACTCCACATGGCCATCTCAGTTTTATACTCCTCATGGGTCTGCTGGAGCTTTTCCTGAGAAGACATCACAGCCCAGCTTTTCCCTCTGCTTAGTCTTGCTTTCTTCTTTTCCCTTAGACCTCTTGCAATGTCAAGAGCACTCACTACTCCATCTTTTGCATGTCCCGTCTATCTCAGATGACTCCCTGGGGAGCCCCATCTGCCACAGGTTACAAATCGAGGCAGTAGCAGTGGTGGTGGAGCCTGCATGGAAATTTTGGGATGTTTTAAGGAAAAATAGAGTTCATTATCATTTGGATGTAAAAGGAGAGGAAGATGGAAGACTTAATTATAACTTCCAGGTTTACTTGGACAACTGGATAGTCAATGGTGCATTCATCAAGATGAGGAGTATAGAACTAGGAGCAGAGTTTGAAGGAGAAAATGACCAATTTCTTCTTGCACATTTTCATCATGTGTATAAAGGAAAATGCAATAACGTAATATATAGAAAGTTATTAGGCTGAATCATATGAAATTGCCATTTTTATAGGTCAAAAGCTGTCAAATGCTGGCAATTTCAAATGGATTAACCTAATTACATATTAGCTGCTACCCAAGAAAATTTACTATTTTTATTAAAACTTATGTAAGCCATGCAAGATTTTATAAAGGTAATATCTGTCAGGTTCAAAAGATAATCTTTGGGATAATGATATATAATTTACATTTAAGCTTCCAAAGCAAGAATATAAGTCACATGTTATTGCTTTAAGGCACATTAGAGCATCTTGATGAGATTGAGAACTCTGTTTTTCTATCACTTTCCTTGCAGAAATTGAGATACAATTGCCATAAATAGACCCAGGAAAGGTCACAGATAACTTAATTTCTATTTTGAAGGTTTCACAAACATACGATCATCTGTCATAAGGAAAAAAAGAATCTAAGACGAACGTGGCATGCTGTGGCATTGGTTGCCCATCAACAGGCTCATTTCAAGCATACACAATGCTGACCGTGCAGTTCGAGGTGAGGCCAAAACTGGGAACTCTAGGACAAGCCTCACATCACCTTTATGAGTCAAAAAGTATACTCTTAATAGATCCCGATCTACTAAGGTTATAACAGGCAATACTGATGGGATACGAGTACTCAAATATTCTAGATATCACCGATTCGAAGTGGTAGTTGAGGGTACGGAGTTTGGAACAAACTTTGTGGTGCATCTTACTGTGCTGCGCCTCAGAATTTCATTTCCATTCTTTTAAATAGAGAAGCAATCCACTGGATCCATATTAATCTGATCAAAGAAAGACAAGTGGTCATAACTGATGTTCCATTAAACCACCGACCTGGAGAAAGAGAAAATTAGAATATGTACCTGCAGATAGAGACACAGCAATGAAGTTCTTCTAAAATACAAGGCATAGATTCAAGGACAGGCAGTGACATCATTTTGACAGGTAGATTGGAGAACGTAAGTGGGAGGTATGCTAAGAATGCTCAATACACATATCAATCTGCAAGGGCTAGGCTATTCTGAAGTCAACAAAAAGCCAAAGCAAACAAGCAAACAAATGAAACAACCCCAAAATCTCACTGACTTGAAACCACTAATTTTATTTCTGACTCACATTATCCATCCATAGCAAGTTGGCTATGGGCTCTGCTCCCCATTGACCTGATGGCAGGACTCAAGTTGAGACAGAAACCACTACCTGGAACACGGCAAGTCACTCCAAGTGAATGGAGTGTGATGAATTGCACACTGCCTTTTAAAGTCCAGAGTCATAGACATCCCTTTTGCTTACTTTCCATGCCTACTTTACTGTCCAAAGCAAGTTCAAAGCCACAGATAACTTCAAGGGGGATGAGAAAGAACAACACTATAACATGCCTGGGAGGGAAAAGAAAATATTTGGTGAACAGCACTAATGACACACTAAGATTGCCACTTTCCTAGACCATTGTTGAGCCCAGAGTCTTGCCCTGTTGGGAGATGAAGCCGTGGACCTCCTTGGGCAGGGCAGAGCAAGGGGATAGAGTAACGGTAGGGGCCTGAGGCCAGAACACGGTGAATTCACCACACGGCCTTTGAAGTTTCCGATGCCTGACAGCCTTTTCTGGAGATGCAAGAGGAATTTCTCCCTTACAAGGGCTTAATTCCTAGATTTTGTTATCATCAGAGAAAAGAGAGGTAATATAGGGCAATTAGAGGGTTAAAAGGAAAGTTGTGACCTGAAAACTGTGACTTATGGAATCAATTTCTCTGTTAATGACCTTCAGCAACTTACGGTATGCCAGTTTCCATCCGTCTCCTACACCATGCGTTCAGTTTCAAATCATTGCTCGAGGGCCACCTTATTAATTAACACAGAATTTTAAAATAGTTAAAAAAATTTTTTGCAAGTTTTCATTACCTACTAAAAGTGCTATTTCTGTATTAACTCCACATTTATATTGGTTTTTCTAGAGTTTATACATTTGTTATGATTTATTAAAATAATTATTCATTCAGCCAATTATCAGCCACTACATTAATTTTTATGGCTTTAATTTATAGGGGTACTAACTGTAACTAAGAAACATGCATGAAAGCATTTGAGTGAGTATAGACAGATTTTGTGTACAGTAGTTTCTTTTTATCCATCAGGGAATTGTTCTAAGACCCCCAGAGGATGCCTGAAACTGCAGATAGTATTGAACCCTATATGTACTGATTTTTGCCTCAATACATACCTATGATGAGGTTTAATTTACACACTAGACACAGGAAGAGATTAACAAAAATAGCTAATAATAAAATAAAACAATTATAACAATATACTGTAATAAAAAATTTCTCAAAGTGGTCTCTCTCTCTCTCAAAATATCTTATTCTACTGTACTCACCCTTCTTGCAATGGTGTGAAATGGAAAAAAATGCCTGTGTGATGAGATGAAGTGAGGTGAATGATGTAGGCATTGTGCCATAGCAGAGGGTCCTATGACCTTCTGACAGTAAGTCAGAAGGAAGATCATCTGTGTGTGGACCACAGTTGACCATGGATAACTGAAACCATGGAAAGTAAATCCACAGATAAGGGGAACCACTGTAGAGTAAATAATTCTGAGCAAATAGCCTCATTCTGCAGATTATCAGCCACTTCTCAGATATGTTCACCAAGAGAAGAAGAGTACTTTCTATTTTCTTTAGTTTTATATTTGGTTTTAGGAGTGGAATTTTTCCAAAAGCAAAACGATGTGGTCATTAAATCTTATACTATTAGGTTTAAGTATATCTGTAAGACATATTGTTAAAAATGTGGTTCCTGGCTATGTTGACCAAGACCCTGTCATAAAACTATACTGAGAAAGTGAACTATGTGGTTCTTAAATTTTTAAATTGTATGGGCCATTGTAATAATGCCTCCTTCAGAACTCAAACAGAGTATCAACTCGTCCATTTTATCTTGCAGTTACAAAATCAAATAATGTCCATAAAGCAGATGAACAATAAAGCTGTATTTTAAAATGAGTGGGTGCTTTCATTTTCACAGCTAGTATGGAGAATTTTGTTAATAAAAACAGGAAGGGCACGTGTGAGTGAGCAAATGAGCAACAGAGGGAGAGAGGAGTCTTACAGAGACTTTGAATTATTCCACTATCTAGCATATTTTTTTTTAATATTTATTTATTTGAGAGCGAGTGTGCACAAATGAGGGAAGGGGCAGAGGGAGATTCTCAAGCAGATCCCCTGCTGAGTATGGAGCCCTACATGGTGCTCAATCCCATAACCCCTGAGATCGTGACCTAAGACAAAATCACCAGTCCAGCGCTTAACCAACAGAGCCATCTAGGCACCCTGCTTTGTACATATTAACTACTCAATGCTTATAAAAATGAATTGAATTAATGATTGTATATCCAAAATTCCTTAATTCTACTTTGATTGAAAATTAAAACTGAATTAGGAGTAATAAGTTATAATGATAAAGATAGTAATTATTATAATAATTATTTTGGTATCAGTGTAATACTGGCTATATATAATGAGTTTTATATGGATACATATATATCCAGTCATATGGAATTAGAAGTGCTCCTACGTCCTCTATTGTCTGAAAGAAAAATGTTAGATTAGTGTTATTTCTTCCTTAAATGTTACAGTAAAATCACTAGCGAAGCAATCAGGGCCTGGAGTTTTCACTGGGAAAGATTTTAATTATGAATTCAAATTTTTTTAATGACATGTTATTCAAACTCACTATTTCTTCTTGGGTCAGTTTGCTCATATGTGTCTTTCCGGGAATTTGTTCGATTAGTTGGTTGAAAGGTGGATCACAAGGTCCCCCATACTGAGTGAATTAGAAAAGGTGAACCTGCTTTTTTTTTTTTTTAAGATTTTATTTATTTATTTGAGAGAGGGAGAGAGAGAGAGAGAGAGAGAAAGCATGAGAGGGGAGAAGAAGGTCAGAGGGAGAAGCGGACTCCCCATGGAGCTGGGAGCCCGATATGGGACTCGATCCCGGATCTCCGGGATCATGACCTGAGCTGAAGGCAGTTGCCCAACCAACTGAGCCACCCAGGATCCCCGTGAACCTGCTTTTTGATTTACTGTAGAGAGAAGAATTCGAAGGCTTAAGGAGATAAGAATGTGACAGTGGATTTGTCATTTAAGACCTACTCACCCCTACTGGGAGGGGACAGAGGACAGACCTTTCACCACTACTGTGAGAAATAAATTTGTGAGCCAAGCCCTGGCATCCTTGAAGAGCTCTTCACTCCTCTCTGTGGGCCAGACCTTAAGATAGGAGCTGCAGCCACTGAATTGGGAAACCAAAACACAATGGGAATGATTAGATCCTGAGGCGACTTGGACTTCCCAGACTCTGAAATTATGAGAAATAAACATCTGTTGTTTAAGCCACTCAGCCCCTGGGGTTGTGTTATAGCAGCTCAGGCCGACTATGACAAGTACCATAGTTGATTGAGATGGTAGCCAGAGCTATAGGAGAGGGCTGTCTGCTAGAAGCAGGGTCTTATGTAAAGGAATGTAGGTTTGGCAGGGCTGGAGGTGGGAATTGAGACCCTGAGGTTACTTTTCTCCTGCCTTCCAATCTCTTGCTGATACCTCCTTTGTGCTAAATCTAACTTGAAGCAAGAAGTGTCTAGTTAATGTAGTCCATCTAGGGCTTAGCAAACTGTGGCCTGCAGGCCAAATCCAGCTCATGGCCTGTTTCTGTGAATAAAGATTTATTGCAAACTTGTTCATTAATTTACATATTATTGGCTGATGCTTTTATGCAATAACAGAAGAGCTTAGTAGTTGCAACAGAAGCTATATGGTCTGAAAGCCTAAGATATAAACTATCTGCCCCTTTGCAGACAACGTTTGCCGGCCACTGACATAGTTCACAGGGTTTGGTCTTCCCGGGCACAGAATAGGGTGAGAAGGATGGAAAATAAATCTAAGCCTTTGTCTTGGATTTATTGCTTGGGGCAAGCAAAGACTATTCAGCATAGGAAGTAGTTTTATATTTTGTCATTGTATATCTGAAATAGGTTCCCAGAAGTAGGACTGCTGAGTCAAAGGGCAAATGCCTATGTAATTTCTCTAGATATCACCAAGTTGTCATAGGGGTTATATCATTCTGCATTGTCTCTGGCAACATGTGAGACAGCCTGTTTTCCCACAGCCTAATCAACAGAGTATATTAAACTTTTGCATTTTTGCCTATCTGATAGGTAGGAAACAGTATCACAGAGTATGGCTTTATTTTGCATCTGTTATTAATAGTAAAATTGAACACTTTTTTTTCAAATGGGCAAAGGACACTTTAATTTCTTCTTCTCTAAACTATTTGTTTATGGGAAGAATAAGATTTTTTTCCATTGAAGTATAGCGTACTGTAAAGTGTATTGAATGTATACATATATATAGCTCAATGAAACTTTTAAGCAAAGTGAATATTTTCATGTAATCAACTAAATCAAGTTATAAACATTCTCAGTGTCTCCGAAACCTTCCTCATCCCCTCTTGGCCATTACTCCTCCTAAAGAAAGTCATTATTCTGTCATAGATTAGTTTGATTTTAATTTTTTTCTTTTTTTTTAAGATTTTATTTATTTATTTGACACAGAGAGAGAGAGAGAGATCATAAGTAGGCAGAGAGGCAGGCAGGGAGAGAGGAGGAAGCAGGCTCCCTGCTGAGCAGAGAGCCCCATGTGGGGCTTGATCCCTAGGCCCTGAGATCATGACCTGAGCTGAAGGCAGAGGCTTTAACCCACCGAGTCACCCAGGTGCCCCTGATTTTTAGTTTTCTACAAACAAAATTGTATAGCATATGCTCTTGGTTGGTTTTTTCACTCATCCTTATATCTGTGAGTTTTACCTATATTGTCGGTGAAGCAGTAGTTTGTTCTTTTTTATTGCTATATGATAATCTATTTTAGAAATATACAATTCTGAGGTACCTGGGTGGCTCAGTTGGTTGGGTGTCTGCCTTTTGCTCAGGTCATGATCTCAGGGTCCTGGGATCAAGCCCTTCCCCAGCTCAGTGGGAAGTCTGCTTCTCCCTGTCTGCCTCTCCCTGCACTCATGCTCGCTCTCTCTCTCAAAATAAATAAAATCTTAAAAAAAAAAGAAATATATAATTCATTTGTTCATTGTAAGTTACAAGCATTCCCATTTTTTTGCAATTAAGAATACTACTGCTATAGTATCGAGAGGGGCACGTACTGCATGGAGCACTGGGTGTGGTGCATGAACAATCAATCTTGTAACACTGAAAAATTAAAATAAATTTGGGGAAAAAAAATAAAAAATAATAAAAAATAAAAAATAAAAAAAATAAAAATAAAAAAATAAAATAAAAAAAAAGAATACTACTGCTATAAACATTCATGTCCATGTACCTTGGTACAGCTATGTATACATTTCTGTAAGATATATACCCATCAGTGAACAGTCATAAGTATGACTATGTACAGCTTCAGTAAATACTTTTTTCCAAGGTGACTGTATTAATTTTTGCCCCGATCAGTAGTATCTTAGAATTCCAGTTGCTCCACATTCTTGCCAGAACTTGGTATTGTCAGAATTTTAAATTTAGGCCTATAAATCAAATATCCATCTATGAAAAAAAAAACAACTATAGCCTCTAGCTTATGTAATTCACCAAAACTTATTACGGATGGATTTGAGGCCTAAGCATGCTTCAACGACTTTTACTGAGAAGGGATTTATGACCCACATCAGAATAAGTTACGCTTTCCCTTATAATTCAGTAACTTATCTATCATCTCTCTAACCACATTTACAGCCACATCTATATGGCCCTTACTTCTATCTATGTCTGAACATGAACTAGTGTCATTTTATGCTTTTTATTTGCTCCAAAGTCCTTGTGATTGCTGGACTGAGATTTTCAGCTCGTGGAGGACACTGCTGGTTGGGTTATGTGGCCCTGTCCATGGGCAGTTCACATCATAGCAACTTACTTGTCCAGGACCAGCAGAAGAGTCTCTTTTTTCAGTCTGCTAAGACGGAATCATATAAAGTAACATAATCATGGGAGTAAAATCCCATTACTTTTTCCATAAAGTAAAACCAAATGAGAGGAGTGACATCGATCATATTTGCCATATTCTCTTGATCGGAAGCAAGTTTGAGTGCAAACAGGTTTTGTTTGCACTCAAGGGGAGGGGATTACTCAAGGACATGATTCACTGAAGATTGTCCACCACAGTGCAAATTTACAATGTGTATACAACATGGCTGAAGGCAGTGGGGGATGAGCAGCCAAGGGCATTGCTCAAGCTATAAAATTAATATCAATCTGGGATGGACGGTTAGGAGACTGAAGACAGTCAACTCAGTACAAAGTTACAAATTCATATCTACTTTCTGTACCTGAGTCAATTTCTGACCTTAAACTTATCAGCTGAAGAAGGAGGGACCTTGTAACAGAATGACAAGTCATCCCTCAACAGGAATGATAGTCACTTACCTGCATAACAAAATTCTGGGGAGAGAGAAATACACAAATGTTGGAGGAGTATTAAATGTCAGATCTGAGTTCATATTGATAACTAGAGACACAGAGCATCATCATTAAACTACATTAAACTGATGGCATATGGAGGCCAGATAATTAATGGGATTCTAGCATAGGTCCAGTTCATAGTAGTTGGTTCACTGGGTTCACTGACTCACAAAGTGATTGTTTTCTTGGTCCCACGACATATAATTGGAAAGGAGATATTTGGTTGTTGTTAATGGTTCATTCAATTTCAGAATAAGAGTTATTCTACTGGGAAGTCCAAGTGGAAATTTCCAAAAATCTCCCCCAACACACACACACACACACACACACACACACACACACACACACCCCTGTGAAATATAGTAAGTTAAAAAAAAAATCACAGGGGGAATAATAGAAGTGGAAGACCTAAAAGGTGCAGAGGCCACGGTCCCATCATATCTCAATTTAATTCATGATTTTGGCTTCCTGAGAAACCCAGATGGATCCTGGAAGATGGAAGTAGACTACTACAGATTCCACCAAGCAGTAACACTAATTGAAGTTGCTTTTCCAAGAGAGATATCTTTGTTAGAGCAGATTAACATAGAAACAGGTACACGGCATATAGTCATTAATTGGCTAATTTATTCTTTTTTTTCTTAGCTCTGTCAGAAAGAAGGATCAGAATCAGTTTGTACTCATGTAGGATAAACACTTATGATCTTTCCCCGATACTAGGTTGATTTTCACACCCTCTGTCATGATATTGTCTGGAGGCGCCTGGACAGGTTAGATATCTATGTAACAACAGTTTGGTCCATTAATATGATATCATATCATATCATATTAATTGGATATCATATGATGATATCCAATTAATTGGATGATATCATATTAATTGGGCCAGATGAGCAAAAGGTGACAAGGCAAGTAAACTGGAAACCTAGGTGAGACACATGATCCTGAAAGTAGGAGATAAGCACTATGAAGGTTCAAAGACCTGCCACATCAGTTACATTTTTAGAAGTTTATTGGTTTGAGGCATCCTAAAACATCCCCTCCAAAAGGGATAAATTATTGTCTTCACATTTTCTATTACTAGAAGAAACACAATGCCTGGTGGCTTTTTGGGGACTCCTAAGTCAGTTTGTAGCACACTTGGGAATATTGCTCTGCCAGTTTTGAGGGGAACCCACAGCAGGTAGTCTGTGCAGTAGGTCCAGATGGAGCAGCCCCTGGGGTACAGGGGCACCTGTGGTAGGGTAGCTGTGAAGTTAATGATAATAGGAGAATCACAATTCATAAACTTGTGGTTTCACAAGTCCACAGACAGAAATTGTAATCCTGGAACTGAGACTTAAGGAATTATACTCAAGGAGACTCATCCACACTTGAACATGAATTAGAGGAGGTGATACCAGACATTGATCTGGTGCTACAGTAGGTTGAGTTTTATAGGGACCTCAGAAATTGGGAATATACTTTTCATGTGGAAGGGATGAGCATCAACGGGGGCCAGAGGGAATATAGTGGCATGGCGGTAGGCTGCTTATAAAATGGCTCCTTGTCGCCTTACCTTCTGGTATTCTTTCTTTTGTGTAATCCCTACCCTTTGAGTATGGATTAGACCTAATTACTCACTTCCACAAAATAGGATATAGAAAAAATGATGGGATGTCACTTCTGAGGTGAGATAATAAAGACCATGACTTCCATCTTGCTTGTACTTTCTCTTTCTCCGGCTCTTACTGCTTGCTTGCTCTGATAAAGCAAGTTGCCATGTCATGAGGTGTCTTATACAGAAGCTTACATGAAAAGATACTAGAAAAGCAGCCTTCAACCCATGGCCAGTAAGGATTGAAGCCCATGAAGACGTGAGTAGTGCCAATATCCATGTGATTGAACTTGGAGACAAAACTTTCCCCAGATGATCTTGGGATGAGTACAAAACAGACACCTTTATTGTTGCCTATGAGACATCCTGGAGCAGAGAACGTCAATAAAAATGCCTATATTCCTGACTAATAAGAACGATGAAGTAATAATTATTGTCTTAAGCAGCAAATTTTGGAGTAATTTGTTAAAAAAAACACTAGATAACTAATACAATAGCATATCATTATGTAGCTGGAGACCTTCATTTTAGAGCAGAGAAAAATGATCACTGATCACATAAAATATGTTCTTTTAACATATCTTTTTAAGGATAAAAATGTTTTTGATCACATTGATATTTGTTTTATTTTTCTTTAAAATAGTGCCAATCTTTCAAGGTGTTTAAATAAATGAATTACTGAATTGCAGGATCATAAACCTGGAAGAGAATTTAGAAATCGGCTAGTGGTATCCACTCATTTTACAAAGGAGACTAAAAATCTACTTTAGGAAATTCCCTTTTGTAATTGCCTTCTTCAGTGGTTTATGAGCTATATGAAAAAACTAGGCTCATAACTTTAGCTTACCTTATTTTTGAAACCCCAAACCCTATAATCCAATTTAACCAACTACTTTATTCACTAATCTTGACTTTTGGCAATCTCTAAAAAATCAAATCCCCCGTCAAAGGATGAAGATTTGTCACTATTGAAGATAGTCAAAGAAATTAGCTTCAGGCTCTGAAAGCAATTTCAAGAGGAGCTCTACAACTGTTTCAAGCAATGGTAGTTCCGCTGGACTAAGTGTACATCCTGTCAGGGCAGCCACTTTGAATGGGATAGAGTAATTTGGATCTGTAATTTTGCCTTTGTTTCTTGAAGAGTAGAAACATGTATCAAGAGTGTGGAAAATAGTAGTCCTCCATCCTATAACAAATACAATAACCAAGATTTGAGTAAAAGATTTCAAATCATGTTACAATCTTTGTTCAACAATCTACACCTGTGGTCTTGAATGTGACCTCTGCATTTTGTAGTTCTCAGCTATTTGGCTTTATGATAGCCTACCATAAGTTCTGTCATTAACTCTTGATTTCTTTAACATGTTCCTTCCATATCATATCTAATAGCAAGACTAAATTTATAATGATCTAGATTATCATCTCAGTTCCAAGGCTTTAATCCTTCTGTTCATCCTTCATCCTTCTGTTTATTATCTCCATATTCTACACCTCTTGACTGATACTTAAAATGTAACCATTAGAGTTTTATAACATAGTTCCTGAATTATCGATAAATTTTTATGTTGCTTTTTCACTTTATTGAGTTATTTGTGGCCACATGGAACACCAATGTTGGGAAAGATTCTGTGGCTTCATCTGGTCTCAGTGGGAAGGAATTCCATACTTTGTTAAGGCTGCCATGATCAAAGAGACAAAGTAACCACATATATATTGATGACCCTTCTTTGGATTACTACTTTGATTCTTCCTGCAAAAGAGAATATCTCTAGGGTAGATAGTACTTTAACAGATTGTTAGCCAATTATAACGTAGAAGGAATAGAAGGTTTCCATTGTGTAGAATTAGACAGCGAATATAATCAGTAAGTCTCGGGAACACAGGATGTCACTATGAAGGAAAATGAAACAGAACTGGTGCAAAGACTTCCAGACTTCACAGTTTTACCTTGGTTCAGTTTTAATTGCTTTTAAGTGTTTCTTCAATTTGGTATAATTGCCTCCTTTCACCATTCAGAAATATTGCAGAAACCTGAAATATTCATATTATCACTTATGTTTCCAGAACATTGATTTAATCTCAGCTCCATTGTTCTAAGACAGGTTGATTTCCCAAGCTATCATTTGCCTGCAGTGAGGGCAGAATTTATCATGGTCATAGCACATGCTGGACAAAACCTCAGTGGAAGTATTTTGTGGTTTTCCTGGATATTGAATCAGGAGGCAATCGTGTCATCTTCTATCTGACTCACATCTATGTGAGTCCACAGTGTTAGATGCCCAGTCAATGCCAGGTGTTTCGATGCTACTCTCCTGTCACCTATGTCTAGGGTTCAGAGACTGTGAATTTGACAAGTAAAAAAAAAATTATTTTTTTCCCTGCAGTAATAGCTAAGTACAAGAAGGTAAGTAATCAGGAAAGTTTGAGATCAGCTCCCAAGGATACACACTAATCCTAAACCTAAATTAATTCACAATCCATGACTTGTACGTGTTATATAACCCCTAGAGCTTCTCCTGTCCCATGTTTCTCTTTCTGCTCTCCTCTCACTAGTCTCTTTCTCTCCCCAATCCCCCTGTTGATGTTTGTTTTCTTTTTCCTATTTTCTACCTCACTTTGCTGTAGTCATTCAGAACTAAATAGAGTGCCAACCTCTGAACCAATCTATAGTACATTGCTGTGACCTGAATCCCATTTTCTCAGTTACCAATAAATTGCAATTCATTCTTCACAGCTTCCTGACATAACCTCTGACTGGTTCACACTAAATCTTTACTATATCCTAGATATCTAACCTGATCTAGACTCTAGTTCAATTCTATGGTAACTCAATATGCCTTTCGAGGAGGAGTTATCCTAGTTAGCATTACCTAATATTTTCTTAAAGTTTGAGACAATATTCAAAAATTTGGGAGACATTATATCAATTACAGACAAAGACTTAAAACAACAAATCTTCAATTTCTAGTGTGATTTCAGCTTGAAGAAATATAACACTTCGTTACAGAATGACTGAACTTTACTTTTTCTTTCATTGTATTACGTAAGAAGTTGAAAAACACCAAAGTATGCCTATTTTCTCAAGTCAAGACTTTGCTTTGGTAAGTTGGGAACTTTCCTGAACCCTTTCTATTAGAAGTAATTGGATGTGTGCATAAGATGAATCACAATCCAAACCAGTCACTGCAAGCATACCAATTGGCTCCCCAGAATATAGCAAATTCACTACTGATAAATTCTCAAAAATCAGTTTGGCAAAGTAAGGTAGAAAAATACAACTTCTCATACCACCGGTTGCTCCACACATATATGAGTTTGTGTAACTGAGTGTTTGTCAGTGAGACAACTGCATGGTTCATGCTTTCTTTAACAGACTAAAGATCTCACACCACCAACACGTAAACATTACTCCTTCACACCACAGCCACCACCCTGCCACTACCCATTAGGAACAGATGACCGCCATATTCCTTTAAACTCCTTTCCAGATGGAATTGTATAGAACTTCATTTTCTTTTATAGCGCAATTTCATCTCTGGTGTCTGATACAGATACCAGATCGAGGATCTGCTATGTATTATCTGGGTGGAGAATGAAAAGAAAGACACATTGTGAACAGTTTAGTCCTATAACATTGAAGGAGGATCTTCATCCCCTTTTGGGAAGGAATGATGCTTGGGTGTAGAGAAGCAAATGGAGAGCTACGGATGCCAAGTCTAAATGAGTTTACCCGAACTCCTCCTTGTTAGCCAGCTCTTTGTTTCTGCCTACTCTCAATGAACATGCATTTTAAAATCATTGCACGGTCAATGGTAGGAAAAACTTCCAAAAATAGGTAAAATGGCTTTATTGTTTGTATAAAAAAAAAGAACTGTCGTTGGCCAAAAGGATACTTTTTTTTTTTTTTTCAAAAGGATACTTTTAAGTGAATGACAAATAACACCCTGAAAAGACAGGCGAGGTGGAGAGAAAATACGGTGTCTCTGAACAAGTCTACCTAGGACTGCCTAAGTGATCACATTTCCTACCAGGCATGTGAATAGCTCTTCCTATTATATCAAGAATTAGAACTACTGAAAGAAGAAAGTACAAAATGTATAGCCTGAGGGCAAACGTCAGTGTAGAGGCCAAGGACAGACTGCTCCAAAGTATGCCACTTTAGCATATTATTTTACATAAAAGTTACTTAAGAGATAGGCTGTGCATGAAGGACACCCAGAACCTCCTCTGTCCCCCTGAAAACATGAAATTAATTGCCTATTTGAAAGGTACCCTCCCTGTACCAAGAGGTAAAGAGACATCCATATCACCAGAGAGGGGGATTTCATGCCTAGAGACTTTATAAACAACTCTTTTTACTTTTTACTAATTTACTACCCTAGCCCAAATTATGATTAGAATTCCTTACTAATTGAAGCTCCCAAAGTTATATTTACTTTGTCCCATTAATTCCTCGCAGATTTATTGTCTCTTTGTCTAAAAAGTATAAACACTTGTGCCTTGGTCCTTTCATTGGGTCTCAATTTTATTTTTTAAAATCTTTTTTTAAAAATATTTTAGTTATTTATTTGAGAACGAGAGGAGAGGGCACACACAAGCACATGTGTGCAAGAGCAGGGGGAGGGCAGAGGAGGAGGGAGAGGGACAAGCAGACTCTCTACTGAGCATAAAGTCCTACATGGGGCTCAAATCTCATGACCCTGAGATCATGACCTGAGCCAAAATCAGGAGTCGGCTGCTTAACTGACTGAGCCACCCAGGCACCCCTGGGGCTCAATTTTATTATCAGTTCTCCGTGTACACATAACAAAATTTTGGGCTTTTTTTCCCCTCTCCTGTTATTCTGTCTCATATTGGTTTAATTCCTAAACCAGCCAGAAGAACCCTGGGGGAGGGAGAGGAAAGAAATTTCTCTCTCTCCAGCCTCAGTAATAGGAGGGAAAGTCTCCAGGGAGAATCAGAAACACATGGAGGGTACAGATTACAGGAAAAAATAAAATAAAAACAAGTTTGAATCACAGAAGTAAAAGGATTAAGGCAATAAGTAGCATAAAAATTTAAAACAAGAGAAACTGAAAAGTAGATCAAATTTGTGAGGATTTTCACTAAGGGTAGCAAAGTTCTGGTAAAAATGGTAATATCTAGGGATGCCTGGGTGGTGCAGCCAGTTAAGGGTTTACCTTTTGGTTTCAGCCTGGGTCATGATCTCAGGCTCGTGGGATTGAGCCAGGGCTGTGCACTCAGCACAGAGTCTGCCTGGGTTTCTCTCTCTTCCTCTCCCTCTGCCCCCCCAGCCCCCTCCCCCTCCATATGCACACATACTCTATCTAAAATAAATGAATCTTTGAAAGTGATTATATCTAGACATTGAAATGGGAATACAAATACAGACAGAAGTTCTCCCACAGATGATGGAAAGCTCATGTGGTAGAATAAATTAGGATTTTGTGAGAGAAACAAAGAGAAAAGTTGATCTGGAAGACAGAAGAAAAAGACTTAACTGAGATCCTTATGAAAATCTCCAACTGGAGTCTGAGAATCCTGTCACCAACATGGGACACAGATTTTCTTTCTTAAGCAAATAGGTAAAACAAACAGATATTCAACTATTCTCACACAAGGAATCGCCTTTTGAAATATGTGCTGAATATTTGCCCCAAGGGACCATGAGTAATACTCAGGACTCCCATACTTAAAGTGCTTTTCTGGGGGATTCTCTTTGCTTATTCTCTTTATATGCAAGTCTCACCGGTGAAGAAGAAATGTGTACCTTTTTATTTCCAAATAAGACAAAAGGGAGTTGCAATTGTATTTTATCAAACCCACATATTCTATATAGAGGAAAGTAACAAAATGGGCCCCAATCCTTTTTGTGCTGGAATCATGTCAGAAAATCTTGTGTAGAGGATTGGCTGGAGCTCCTAAGGAGAGGCAGATTTGTTGTGAGAACACCGATGTTCAAGCTTTGGGGCCACCTCCCTTGTAGGGGCCTCAAAACAGAAGTCAGTGCTTTGGGTATGATCTGATATTTTTGCTGTTGTTTTTTTAATGTGAATAATGTCTAACAATTTTATCATTGTTCATCCCTTTGTTTCCTATCCCATTATTTTTATCTGAAATTCTTTTAGTTCTTAAATATACAAATTTATGTATGACAGAGACTGTAGCATTTATATTGTCCAAGTTAGTGTCAGTAGTGTCTCATTTTTTTCACTGAAACATTTTTAAAATTATTATAGAATGGGTCTCTGAGCAATCATGTCTCATAATTATTTTTATGTGTGGACTTTATCAAGTCTTAATGCAACCAGTCAATACCTGTGGGGGCCTAGCCACCAACAACACCATGGCTCCTATTTCTTGCTCTTCTCACTTGAGAGGGATTGAAAGATGGTTCCTCTTACCTTGGTTGTGATTTTATTTTATTTTATTATTTTTTTATTTTTTAAGATTTTATTTATTATTTTATTTTAACAGAGAGAGAACACAAGCAGGCAGAGAGGCAGGCAGAGGCAGAGAGAGGAGCAGGCTCCCTGCTGAGCAAGGAGCCCAATGTGGGACTCCATCCCAGGACGCTGGGACCATGACCCGAGCTGAAGGCAGCTGCTTAACCAACTGAGCCACCCAGGCATCCCGCTGGTTGTGATTTTAAAGAAAATGTCAGGTGGGTGCAATGTCTATTGTGTGTGTGGTTTGTTTTTTGTTTTGTTTTGTTTTGTTTTACAGCATTTTGGATATGTTTATTTTGGGAATTTTGTGTTCTTTTTCTTTTTTTTTTTTTAAAGATTTTATTTATTTATTTAACAGAGAGAGAACACAAGCAGGCAGAGAGGCAGGCAGAGGCAGAGAGAGGAGCAGGCTCCCTGCGGAGCAAGGAGCCTGATGCGGGACTCGCTCCCAAGACGCCAGGATCATGACCTGAGCCAAAGGCAGCTGCTTAACCAACTGAGCCACCCAGGCGTCCCTGTGTTCTTTTTCTTAAGGAGGACTCTCAAACTGTATAAAGCTCCAGGGCCACAAAGCCTATTCAGTTTCTGTTTGGGCCAAACCTGTCATTGACCACTCTTGATGTGGTACACAGCATTAGATTGGAAAATTAGAGCAGTTCAAATGATTCAAAGGCCTGATTGACATGGCAGTTGATATGGAATAGAGTTATACATTGTTGTTGACCCACCCTTCCCATCAAGTTGTAATCAAAAGATTCCAATGTTGTTTAGACTAGAATAGGAAATTCTCAAATATTGGCAGATATTAGAACATTACATTATCCCAGTGTAAGGAATTATTGCCAAGAGAGTTTGGGGGAGGAACAGGGGCACAGGGAAGAGATGGTAGAGATGCAATGCAGGATTTATTAACTTATAGAATATAAATATAAGTTTTTATGTTAATTTTAATTCTTCAATTAAATAACATTTCCCATGAAAAATGCTCACAAGTTATTTTCTGTTTTTTTTTTAACAAATTAAAAAAAATTTTTTTAAAGATTTGAGAGAGAGATTGAGTGAGCGAGAGACAGAACACAAGCAGTGGAGGAGCAGAGGAAAAGGCAGAAGCAGACTCTCTGCTGAGGAGGGAGCCTCATGCAAGGCCCCATCCCAGGACTCCGAGATCACAACCTGAGCCAAAGGCAGACACTCAACCAACTGAGCCACTTAAGCGCCCCAATAAATTTTTTTAGAGTTTTAAATAAGACATTCAATGTGGGGTTTTAACTCATGACCCCGAGATCAAAAGTCAGATGTTCTTCCATCTGAGCCAGCTAGGTGCCCCTACTTTCTGTTTAAAATTCCAATTCTAAGATCCTTAACCAGGCATTGTTTATAGCAGAAATACCTGGTATAGGGACCAAAGACAACCTAATTAATATAATATTGCTTAAAAGAGGATGAAAGGAGTTAGTTTCAGAATTAACCTATCGATGGTGAAGGTTTCCTCACTAAGCCTTTAAAAACTGTTGTAGAGCGGCACCTGGGTGGCTCGGTCTGGTAAGCATCTGCTTTCAACTCAGGTCATGATCTCTGGGTCCTGGGGTGGAGTCCCACATGGGGCTCCCTGCTCAGCAGGGGTCATGCTTCTCCCTCTCCCTCTGCCTGCTGCTCCCCCTGCTTGTGCACACTCTCTCTCTCTCTGTCAAATAAATAAGAAAGAAAGAAAGAAAGAAAGAAAGAAAGAAAGAAAGAAAGAAAGAAAGAAAGAAAGAAAGAAAGAAAGAAAGAAAAGGAGGTTTTCTTAGTCCATGAATCCCTAGTGCCAGGTAGGAGGGTAGTTCTGATTATCTGGTGCTGTGCAACAAGCACCTTTAAAACTTAAGCCATGAAGAAACCACCATATTATTATGCTCACAAATCTGCCAACTGGGGCAGGATCTCTGCGGGGATACGCATGTCCTGAGGGCTGGAGCAGCCGCCCATGTAGGCCCCTCTCTCTGTGCAGTGTCAGGGTCTCTCCACATGGCCTTCCCAGGAAGTTTCTCTAGCAAGGTGGCCTCGGAGAGGCCCAAGTTTTTATATACCAGCTGAGCACTCAAACAGTGAATGCAGAGCTTCTTATATCCTCGCCTTGGACATTTTTACATGTCGCTTCTACAACATCCCTTGCACAGATAAATGTCTAGGACCAGCACAGACTTAAGAGTTGAGAAATTAGACTATTCCCCTCAAGGAGAGAAGCAGCAAAGAATCTGTGAACATATTTAATCTACCACTGTGGCTCTCTAGGCTTACTGGATACACCGTGACACAGATTTCAGGCAGTCATTAGCATCAAAGAAGCGAAACTCCATGGTGGAGCTGGAAAACTAAGGGGGATGATCCACAACAATACAGGGGAACTCTTCAAGGGGACCCACTCAGCAGAGAGGACAAGATCAAACCCTGGGATTGCTCCTAAACAAAGAAAGAATGCCGCCATCGCGAAGGCGGATGGAGCGAGGCGGAGTGGTTTTTGTGAGTTCGTGGAATAGAAAGCAATAACTCCATTGAAATAATGTCAACATCTCATGTATTTTGATGACACTTCACTCGTTATCTCAACATGTGATATAATGCTGAAGAAAACGGAAAAGATTTCAGAGCAACCAAAGTCTAGATGTTAAAGTGTATTTACTTATTCATAAGAGGGCCATTCCAGGCTTGACTCAGAGAGCTCACTCTGTTACTTCACATACAATCAGAATAAATGCAGTTTGTGGTATTTTAGCTGATAATACATTCTAAATGGCTTGGTAGATTGGTGGGGGCAGGGAAGGGAAATGCTGCTAGAGGTAAACTCACTGCCAGCAATAAGAGATAACTCAGTCATTAGGCCTCAATAGCTTCCAAACCCTGGCATCTTCCTCCCCTTTGCCATGCTCTATTCCTAACCATACAAAACCCTCGGGCCAGCTGGTCTTTCCCTACAGACTTACCTTCATTTCCAGTTCCCAAGGTCAACAGAAAATCGAATTCTTGAAGAACCACTTTCTGAGGTTCAGCATTGAGATATCTTTATTGTGGAACTGACCCCGAATTTTTGTTTCTGTTCTGATAACTGGGAACCCTCTCCTTCCTGAGCCCCACAGTTCTCCTAATTCTTCTACCTGAGCTTAAGTCTAGATCCTGGTTTTCAGGGTGTTATGTTGATACATGATCCCCAAATCCTTCCTGGATTGGGAGTTCTGCCCTCCTAGAGCAACACGTAATCCATACATCCCTGTTTAATGGGTAAGGCTTTTGCCCCATGAGGACCTCTTCCAATGCCAACTTCCTGTTGGCTGAACTACTAAGCATTCCCAAAGTCAAGTCCTCCTCATGTTAAGGTACCCTGATCCTTCACTGTGAAACTCTGTTGCTGCCTATACAGGTCACAACTGAAGAATTGAGAGGATGACCAAATCTTGGCCCTCTGTCAGTCACTCTCTCTTGTCAGCACTGTCTATTGTCTCAGTGCTCATCCCTCTTTAGTGGTGAATCTAGTGCTAGATGGTATAGATGCTATTTTTCTCCCTGCCTGCCCCATCATGGTCTGAATGGTTGGCCGCTGGCCATGCCCTTTTGATGCTCTAATATGACCTCCACGCCACCTCAAAAAAGGAGCAAAAATAAAATGTCTGTAAAACAAATGCAAAATCAAAAGAAAGAGTATGGGCTTATTTTGTTAACAAACACCTCAAGAATGATAACACTAATTTACATTTACTGGGTCCTTCCTATGTGTCAGCTACTCTTCTAAGCTCTTTACATGTAGGAACTCATTTCTTCCTAACAACTTGGTCAAGTAGTGCTATTATTATTCTCCTTTTGTGGATGAGGACACTGAGGCACTAATGTGTAAATAACTACAGATGGTCTCCGATTTATGATGGTTGGACTTATAATTTCATGACTGTAAAGGCTATATGCATTCAGTAGAAGTTGTGCTTCAAATTTTGAAGTTGGATATTTTCTTAGACTAGTGATAAACAGCATGATCCTCTCCTACGATGCTGGGCAGCGGCCTTGAGCTGCAACTCATAGCGTAAACAATCGATACACTTACAACCATATGTACCAATGCAGCTATTCTGGTTTTCACTTTCAGCACAGTATTTCATAAATTACACGAGATATTCAGCACTATATGATCAAATAGACTTTGTGTCAGATAATTTTGCCCAGCTGAATGCTAACATAGTCATTCTGAGCACAAAATTAAGGTAGGCTAGGCTAAGCTACGATGTTCTCCATGTTAAGAGTTTTATTTTTACTTTTTTTTTTTAAGATTTTATTTATTTATTTGACAGACAGCACAAGTAGGCAGAGCAGCAGGCAGAGGGAGAGGGAGAAGCAGGCTATCCGCAGAGCAGGGAGCTCAATGTGGGTCCTGGGATCATGACCTGAGCGGAAGGCAGCCACTTAAGCGACTGAGCCACCCAGGTG
This sequence comes from Nasua narica, assembly GCA_028533885.1. Lineage (NCBI taxonomy): Eukaryota > Metazoa > Chordata > Mammalia > Carnivora > Procyonidae > Nasua > Nasua narica. The sequence goes on from CM052810.1 coordinate 154,923,362, forward strand.
CCCCATGTTAAGTGTTTTAAAAGCACTTTGACTTATGGTATTTTCAATTTACTATGGGTTTTTCAGGATGCAAGCCCAATGGAGGCTGGGGAAGATCTGTAGTCTAGGTTGTAAGGCTGGGTAATTGGGAGGGTTAAGTTTCAAACCTGGTGCTCTTGCCCCAGAATCCTCGCTTTTACTCATTTTTCTAAGGTCTCAAAAGATGTCAGTGTGTCCTAGCCCAATATGATAACCCAAACCCATAATAACTGTCACAAGTCATCAAAAACATTCATTCCTGGGGCACCTGGGTGGCTCACTGGGTTAAGCCTCCACCTTCAGCTCAGGGTATGATCTCAGGGTTCTGGGATCAAGGCCCACGTCAGACTTTCTGTTAGCCAAGGAGGAGACTGCTTCCTTCTCTCTGCCTGCCTCTCTGCCTACTTGTGATTTCTTTTTCTGTCATATAAATAAATAAAATCTTAAAAAAAAATTCATTCCTACTCTAGAGTAGGAAATTGTGTAAGACACTTAAAAGAACTGTGTAAGACACTTCGAGAATTGTCTCAAAATTGATTTAAAAATGATGGTACCCTACAAGGGGTCAGCTTCTTCTGTCTGGAAAATTAACATATGGAGTTACAGAACAATGAGCTGTTACTATATTACAGCTATTCCTTTTTTCATCAGGTTTAATTTTTTTCAAGTTTTTAACAATTTTTTTAAAAAATTCAGCATCCATTCCTGATTAAAACTCTTCAAAGTATAGGGATAGAAGGAACATTCCTCAACACCATAAAATCTATCTATAAAAAGCCTATAGCGAATATCATTCTCGATGGGGAAAAGCTGACAGCCTTCCCTTTGAGATCAGGAACACGACAGGGATGCCCACTCTCACCACTCCTGTTCAACATAGTACTAGAAGTCCTAGCGACAGCAATCAGACAACAAAAAGAAATAAAAGGTATTCAAATTGGCAATGAAGAAGTCAAACTCTCTCTCTTCGCAGATGACATGATACTTTATATGGAAAACCCAAAAGACTCCACCCCCAAACTACTAGAACTCATACAGCAATTCACTAACGTGGCAGGATACAAAATCAATGCACAGAAATCAGTTGCTTTCCTATACACTAACAATGAAAATATGGAAAGGGAAATTCGAGAATCGATTCCATTTACTGTAGCACTAAGAACCATAAGATACCTGGGAATAAACCTAACCAAAGAGGCAAAGGATCTGTACTGGAGGAACTACAGAATGCTCATGAAAGAAATTGAAGAAGACAAAAAAGGTGGAAAAGCATTCCATGCTCACTGATGGGAAGAATAAACAGTGTTAAAATGTCTATACTGCCCAGAGCAATCTATACTTTCAATGCCATCCCAATCAAAATTCCACCGGTTTTTTCAAAGGGCTGGAACAAACAATCCTAAAATTTGTATGGAACTAGAAAAAAAAATTTGTATTTATTTATTATTAGAGAGAAAGATAGTGAAAGCAGAAGCAGGGCAGGGGTTGGTGGAGGGGGGAAGGGCAGAGGGAAAGAGAGAAGCAGATTCCCAGCTAAGCAGGAGCCTAATGCAGGGCTAGATCCCAGGACCCTGGGATCATGACCTGAGCCAAAGGCAGAGGCTTAATGGATGAGCCACCTATGCACCCCTCTTTGTTCATCAGATTTATTTAATACTTGAAATATACCTCATCTTTAATTTACACCTAAATCTTCATAGGACATAGGTGCATATACTAATATATTTCCGGAGTTCCACCAAGAAATGGTTTTATTTATGGTGTAACATATTTTGATGCTAAGTAACTTTTGGATCATACAGCCCTTTCCAGAGTTAAGACAGACAATAATCAAAAGTGATGCATTAGTATCCCATTTGAAAAACAATAGACTCCAAACTGAAAATAATTGATCCTTTTTCCCCTTTGTAACATGTTTGTGGAACTTAGATAATAGCTATCAGTTCCATTTTTCTAAAACTTTGGCCAGTTGACTAAATATACTTTATTCCTGACACTGTATTTCTTTAAAAATAAATTCCAGTTACCTCACAATTAAGGCACAGTTAGTTACAGGTCATGATTTAATTGCATCAATCTAAATTTATTGCCAAATTATCTTGTTAGCATCCAGAGCCTTTAGGCCACTGAGAGTCTAAACAAAACATGCTGTCATAAATCTTTCCTGAGAAAGGGCAGATAGGGGTATTAAAAACACATAAAAATTAAAAAAAAAAAAACAAAGAAAAACAAGCAAACAAACCATCTAGACATTTAACTTTTTCTTCGTAAGAAATGCCCAACATTGGTAGTGATTGAAAGGCAAGGCATCACATCCTGGTATCATATAAGAATTGCAGTGAGACCTTTTTATTTTTCCCCCTTTTTTATTTTTATTTTTTATTATGTTCAATTAGCCAACATATAGTACATCACTAATATTTGATGTAATGTTCAATAATTATTTTTAAAAAATATTTTATTTCTTTATATGACAGAAAGAGAGAGAGATCACAAGTAGGCAGAGAGGCAGGCAGAGAGAGAGGGGGAAGCAGGATCCATGCTGAGCAGAGAGCCTGATGCAGGGCTCGATCCCAAGACCCTGAGATCATGACCTGAGCTGAAGGCAGAGGCTTTAACCTACTGAGCCACCCAAGCGCCCCTCATTATTTTTTTGAAAGATTTTTTTTATTTATTCACTTGACAGATAGAGAGAGCGCCAGCAGGGGGAGAGGCAGAGAGAGAAAGAGAAGCAGACTCCCCACTGAGCTGGAAGCCTGATATGGGGCTTGATCCCAGGACCTGGAGATCATAACCTGAGCTGAAGGCAGACACTTAACCATATGAGCCACCCAGGTACCCTTGTAGTGAAACCCTTTTACTTGGGTTCCACCTGACAATGATTAAGTTAGAACCTCAGGAAGTAGGTCCCAGATATTAATGTATTTTAAACTTTCCCAGTTAATTTTTTTTCTTCTCTTTTCTTTTCCTTTTCTTTTCTTCACTTTTCTTTTGAGACAGAGAGAGGCAGGTGCGTGACCCGGGGGTGAGGGGATGCTGGAAAGAGTGAGAGGGAGAGAGAGAATTTTAAGCAGGCTCCATGCCCAGCACAGAACCCCACATGGGGCTCAATCTCACAACCCTGAGGTCATGACCTGAGCAGAAATCAAGAGCCAGACACTTAACTGATGAGCCACCCAGGCCCCCCTTTCCCAATTAATTCTAATGTGCAGCAAGCTTGAGAACACAGATCTAGGCCAAGGGCTGGCAAAGTGTGGCCGCTGGCCTGGCCGGTTTGTAAATACAGTTTTACTGGAACACAGCTGTGCTCATCCATATACATATTATCTATGACTGCTTTGGGCCACAAGGGCAGAGACAAGTAGTTGAGACAGACTCTATACCCTTAAAAGTCTAAAATACTTACTATTTGGCTCTTTAAGAAAAATGTTGCCAACCCATGCTGTACGCTAATGAAATAGCACATTATTTGTGGGATCCGTTAGAAAACAAAAATGTAAAACTCCTGATTCAAAAAGCAGGGAAAATAGTGCCACTAAATGTAATGAAATACAAAAGTTTTTCCTTTATTCTGTTCTGTGTCTTTCAACTTGTCAAGATGTTTTTATTTGCTGTTTATTTTTTTTTAAGATTTTATTTATCATTTACCCAAAACATTGGGGTAAAGAAAACCTCTTTATTTGGAAAGCCAGCAGACTGAGGGCATAGAAGACTACTGTCCCAAAGAAACATCTCACCTCAGCATTAAAATCAAGCTTCTTTTATGTTAGCAAAAGGGGGAAGTAAGGGGGGGATTGAAATCAGAAGGTGACTGATGTCTGTAAACTTCCAAGAAAGGTTGTATAACTCTTTTGCTCTTGGTCAGTTGGCCTTTGCATGTAGAAAAGTGGTCGTGTTGTTCCTGTAAATCTGAAACATAGCAGTTATTTCTGCACATGTTTCATTCTCTCCTTGGGTGAAGTAGGTTTCAGGTAAAGAGCGGTTTTTTGCAAGTCTTGGCTGTGACTTGCTATGTGCAGGGCTAAGCAGAAGTTTCTAGGGTATGGGGCACAGCAGCAATGGCAAGAGGAGCAATATAGAACCAGACATGCTAAGTTTCTTTTTTTTTTTTAAATTCATTTATTTATTTGACAGAGAGAGAGAGAGATCACAAGTAGGCAGAGAGGCAGGCAGAGAGAGGGGGAAGCAGGCTGCCCGCTGAGCAGAGAGCCCGATGTGGGGCTCGATCCCAGGACCCTGAGATCATGACCTGAGCCGAAGGCAGAGGCTTTAACCCACTGAGCCACCCAGGTACCCCGACATGCTAAGTTTCTTTCTCTGCTACAATTCTCCACTGTCAAAGTTTCATCCCAAAATCTTGTGAGATCAGGGCCAATGGGACATCATCTATCATCAGACCACTTTCTGCTGGATGGGGTCAACAAGGGCAACTGTGGAACGAAACCGTTTGAGTTGATTTATGAACTATTCCTTAGTACCTCTTTTTGGCATTGGGGTCTTAGAAGTGACCATAGGCATTTCTACGGAAACAAGAGAAAAACACATATTAATGGTTGGAGCAAATTACAAATCCAGTGTCTGAGTCCCAACTGCTGCCAATGAGAGGATTTTTAGGTCTCAGGCTTGAAGCACCCTCAGATGGAGTGGGGACCAGCAGTGACAAGCTGATAGATTTCTCCGGTTTGTAGTTCAGATGTTTCTGGAAATCCTTTTTTTTTTCTTTTTAAGATTTTATTTATTTATTTGACAGAGAGAGAGAGAGAGATCACAAGTAGGCAGAGAGGCAGGCAGAGAGAAAGGGGGAAGCAGGCTCCCTGCTGAGCAGAGAGCCCAATGCAGGGCTCGATCCCAGGACCCTGAGATCATGACCTGAGCTGAAGGCAGAGCCTTTAACCCACTGAGCCACCCAGGCACCCCATCTGGGAATCCTTTTGAGTGGCCCATAGTGCAATAGGCACAGAGACCATCTGTATACGAACTACTGGAGCAATTTCTCCAGTTTACCTCAAATTGTCTAGCTTCAGTTTTCAGAGCTTTAGTTAAGAGGGTGGTTGTGGTTCTCAATGTTTTCAACTCAAGAGAATGAGAGAACATAGGAAACCTTAATCTAGAGAGTGATAGCCAGATATTCGAGGAAACCACAAGAATTCAGTATTCAGCCAGTTTTATAGGCACTCAACAAACAAAGACAATTAAGCAGGACTAGAATCTAACATCCACACGTGTGTGTGTGTTTTTTAAAGTTATTTGGGAGAGAGAAAGAGAGAGAACATGAGTGGGGGGAGGGGCAGAAGGAGAAGCAGACTCCCCATTGAGCAGTGAGCCTGATGTGGGGCTTGATCTGGAGACTCCAGGATCATGATCTGAGCCAAAGGCAAGCGCTTTAACCAACTGAGCCACGCAGATGACCCATGGGTGTGTTTCTGAAACATAATTTTTCTAAGATCACCCTCATTTTTATCAAACATAGCCAAATTAAGACTAATTGTAAAGTAAGTCCAGTTTTAACAAACTTGGCCTATAATATTTACATAAGCACAGCAAGAAGGCAATTGATAATATAGGTTCTTTAAAATCTGCTTTGCTAGAACTTTTTATAAGGAATTTTAGATTGAACTTTTAATAGCCTCTCAAGGTCAAAAGCCAAGCAGAATATATGCTATCAGATTTGTCTGTAATACTTACAGATTTGAGTGAATTCCTCCTTTCTCAAGGTCCCCAAAATCGCCTGAGTTTCCTGCACCTGCCAGGAAGTGATATTCTTGACTCACCTGGTAAGGCTGCTGGGAATTCCGTCAGCAAGGTATCAGGCCAGCATTTCTAAGATGCTCTACTGGCTCCAGAAAGTCAACCTGAGTTCCTTAAAGCTGTCTGGTCATATCTGAGTCTATGCATGTCTATTTCAAATATGACATTACAGTCAAAGCATTGGTAATATAATCAATGTCTCCAATGGTGTTCTGTTACACGAACAGATTTTCATTGAACTTTTGCAAATAACTATAATTGTCATGAAAGAAAGAATGTTCACTGAGAGCGTCTGAATTCTGGAGGGTTCATGTAGGGAGAAAAGATCTGTGCTTCAAATTGTTTACAAAGGAATATTTTATCAAATCTCTGTAATTCATAGATACCTTTTTTTTTAAATTTTTATTAACATATAATGTGTTATTTGCCCCAGGGTACATGTCTGTGAATCATCAGGCTTACACATTTCACAGCATTTGCCCTAGCACATACCCTCCCCAATGTCCATAACCCTACCCACCCCCCCACCTCCCAGCCACCCTTAGTTTGTTTCGTGAATTTAGGAGTCTCTTATGGTTTGTCTCCTTCCCCATCCCATCTTGTTTCATTTCTCTTCGCCACCCCCCCATGACCCCCTGCCCTGCCTCTCAAATTCTTCATATCAGAGCAATCATGTGATAATTGTCTTTCTCCGACTGACTT
>CM052810.1:154930329-155167827 GCA_028533885.1 Nasua narica
ATATGTATATGTGTATATATATATATATATATATATATATATCTACCACATCTTCTTGATCCATTCATCTGTTGATGGACATCTAGGTTCTTTCCATAGTTTGGCTATTGTGGACATTGCTGCTTTAAACATTTGGGTGCATGTGACCCTTCGGATCACTACATTTGTATCTTGAGGGTAAATACCCAGTAGTGTGATTGCTGGGTCGTGGGGTAGCTCTATTTTCAACATTTGAGGAACCTCCATACGGTTTTCTAGAGTGGTTGTACCAGCTTGCATTCCCACCAACAGTGTAGGAGGGTCACAGATATCTTTTTTTAAAGATTTTATTTATCTATTTGAGAGTGAGAGAGCGCACAAGCAGGGGGAGGAGCAGAGGGAGAGGGAGAGAGAGAATCCCAAGCAGACTCTGCACTGAGCCTGACATGAAGCTTCATATTATGACCCTGAGGTCATGACTTGAGCCAAAATCAAGAGTTGGACGCTTAACTGACTGAGCCACCCAGACACCCCTGTACATCACAGATATCCTGAGAACGTTTCCTTAAATCTGGAAGAGCAAATAATAGAGAACCAGCCCTGTTTCAAAAAAAGAGTCATAAAAACTATAATCATCTTTCTGAGTTCATTTAGTCCCTGTTACTAATTTCTATCCTGTTCGAATGTACTTTTTCCATTTGTTTCGGAAATTCTTAGTTTAGTTTTATGGTTTTTAAAGATATCAGAAACCTATAATTGTCAAAAGTCCTTTTCATGAAGCTCCTTGAAGCCAAACCATATTTTATTTATTTTAAAAAGATTTTTATTTATTTTTTTGACGGAGAGACAGCGAGAGAGGGAACACAAGCAGGGGGAGTGGGAGAGGGAGAAGCAGGCTTCCTACTGAGCAGGGAGCCCGATGCAGGGCTCAATCCCAGGACCCTGGGATTGTGACTTGAGCCAACACCTAACAATTGAGCCACCCAGTTACCCCACCAAAACACATTTACAAGAGTATCAGAATGAAACAAGAAGTGTAAATGACAAAAGACTCAAAGGTGGCTGTGGTCAAAATCTGGTAAGAGTTCACTATCAGGCAGTTGTCAAGGAAATTTGGTTATTTTTGTTACACAGAAGATTTCAATGATTAGAATCACACATGATGACATTCTACCAGGACATATTAAAACTTTAGGAATTTTCATAGTTTCTGGAACAGTTATAGCATTTATTCATACAATATAACCTAAGAAGGTTTATCATCATCTGGTTGGCAATGATTCTGTGTAACTTAACATACCAAATAAACAATCCTAATTCATCAAAAAGAACTCCTTTAGAGTTTGCATTTTGGGGAAGTTTCTAAAAACCTTAGAAGCTTCTAAAGCACATGCCTAGAAAGGATTACAATTAGGATAAAACTGAATGTGTAATTATCTATTTAACCAAGCTGGTGATAAGAGATTCTACAGAAGATTATATAGCAGTTAGCAAAACTTAACTCCTCTAATATTGAGAAAAATTCAACTTTCTTAAGTAATCAAAGACCTAACAAAGACAAAACATAGAAACTTTGTTTTTCTGGACAGATGAAGAAAAAATCCACTTTGCTTACAATTTCTTATCAAGAGCAGAGCAATAATCCAAGAAAACCTTGTCTTTCTAACAAAGAGAAAATCCAAATTCCGTTCTTATACCCATGTTCTTTTAAAACTCAGTCATTTCAATCTTGGTCCTGACCATGCATAAAATTCATTTCTAAAGCTTCCTCTTCACAAAGCTTCTACAGCTTTCTTTTTCATTCATACTTATCCTAAGTTTTCCCTTCCTAAACAATCAGTCTCATTTCAGGACAAAATTACTTTCTTCTTCCCCTCAACAAAAATGTATTCTCATTCTTTATACTTTTCTTACACATCTCCTACTTTCCTTTTAGAGTCGCTTTCTTTATTTCCAGCAGTCTCAACTGCATTTACCAGAACTGTAACTTTTAGAAACCTTAATCTCCAGTGAAAACTAAGTGAACTATCTATTATACCAGAAATCTCTAGCTTGACCAATTTATGAACTATTTCATAATTTCTAGAAACACATTTTTTATAGCATAACTTTCAATAAAGTGTAAAACATGTTTACTAGCAGACCCAAATTAATCTTTAGTTTCTCTGTAATTGGAAGCCAAAAGCAGATAAACCTGTTTAGTAATTAATGTTTCAATATTTTATCTTATTTGGAAAAGACTTAGATATCCAACAAATTCAACCCAGTTTATCATTTAACCTAGTAAAACTTTAGTTTTCGGTTACCAAAGATTTTGAAAGCTATTTAAAAGTTTACCTATAAGCTTTTTTATTAAACGACTTGCTTTTAATGGTTGCCTGTGATAACTTCATGAGACAGACAAAATTAGCTACCATTTTAAGTCATCTTTGCTGACGAATTGCAATAGGGATAACATGAGCTTACTTGACCTTTAGTAAATCTCGGTAGAATGGAAGTGTTATACGTAATACTGACAACTTTACAGATCTGTCTACTTTAAAACAACAGCCTTTAATTAGCTTTAATATCAAATATCTTTTAGATCACATTAGCTTGAAGAACACCTGTTAGTTTTTATCTTTCTGAGTTTCAGAATGCCCAGTTTTTACAAGTTCTTGCCTTTAAACCAATTAAGTGGATGTGCCTTTCCTATGGAAACTATTTGCAGGCTCAAGGTTAGTTTCAGCGGGACCCTACTGTCCAACTGTCCTGGTGAAGGAGTCACTTGGGCATTTAATTTAAAAAGGAGATCTTGGCTCAAAAGAAGGATGGGCATTCTGGCATACACAGAAAGCTATGTTTTAGCATGAGGTCCCCAGGACCATCCAAAGGCTGCAGGAATGATTAGTGCTTTACCAGACACCCTGGTGACTGAGGTAGCCTGAGAAGTTTTATTTTTTTATTTTTCTAAACTATTCTTTTTTTTTTTTTTTTTTTGAGAGAGAGAGAGAGCACACAAACAGAGACAGAGAGAGAGGGAGAGAGAAAATGCTAAGCAGGCTCCAGGCTCAGCGTGGAGCCCCATGCGCGGCCCGATCTCATGACCTGAGCTGAAATCAAGGGTCAGACGCTTGACCAGCTGAGCCATCCAGGTGCCTCGCCTGAGGCGTTTGATATGCCGGCTCAGCGTCTCCTACCAAATATGCTGCACCTGTGTCCACTAACAAGCCAATCGATTTGTTCCACAGCATTAATTTTACTTGGGGCTTCTGTGGGAATCTGAAGTGGGCAGTTAAAGTTCAGGAGAGGCCCCTTCATGTTGACTTGGGAGGTGCTCCAGTTTGAACCTCATAAGGAGGTGGCCTAACAGCTTGGGGTGCTTTCTGTTCCCTGATAGTGAGGGTAGGAGGAGCAGCAGCAGCCCATGGCCTTGGAGGCATTGAGGATGGAAGGGCCCAGAGCAGCCCAGGTGGTGGTGGTGCAGGACCAGGGAGGAGGGGAGGGAGAGCCAGGGGCAGATGCAAAATCTGGAATGACATTCCTTTGTCTCCTCCAATCTCTTCCTCCTGCAAAACAGGCGGTTTCCCCGGTTGCCTTTCCACCTCTCTACCTTGGCTTCAAAGTAAGTCCTAATGGACTAGCTTTGGGAAGAGAAGGAGTGTTCCCCATCTGGGAGGCAACAATTCAGAAAGAACACAGAAGAAACGATAGGGAAATGAAGTCCCGTGTACCTCCATTAGCATTCCTCCCCAAAAGTCAGAGATTCACTGACTGAACCAAATAGCTTCCTAGACAAACTAAGAGAACTAAACCCAAACCCCCTATTTGGAGTCAACCAAATGGGAGGCAGAAAGCTGAGTCACTAGTATTTGCGGAGACAACATTAAAGGCTTATTTTCAGTGATCTCTTGTTGTTGTAAAACAAATCTAACATGACCAGTTTTGTACAAAGGTTGATTGAAAGCTGTAGCAACAAACAAACCAAAGGCAAATGAACCAGTTCACAAACAAATCGGGTTAAAGCCCAACAGGCTACCACAGACAGGTGCAAGCAAAATGGCTTCCCCTCCCCCCCAAGGAAAAGCCCAAAAGGCAGCGAGTGGAAGGGAGTCCAGGCTGGACATGCCGGTGCGCCTTACCCTACTTTGGCGTCCACAGACTGGAGAAGTTTGTCCACGACTTGTCCCAACAGCCAGGGAAGCCCGTGGAACACAGGTCCTGGCAATTGCCGGGGACTCACCCGCAGAATCCCGGGGGCGAGGCGGCGGGCAATGAACCCTTTCTCCCAAGCTCCTCTGCTCCCAGAAAAACAGGCCAATGATTCAAGAGGCGAGATGTTAGAGGAAAGCAAGCCACTTTATCCAGAAAGCCAACAAACCAAGGACAAGGCAGACTATCCTCCCAAAGAAACATCTCCCCTCGGCGTGAAAAATCAAGCTTCTATGATGTTAGCAGAAAGGGGTAAACCGGGTGGGGGAGTTTGAAGTCAAAAGGGGACTGACCTCTGTAGACATCTGAAGGTCTTTCTACTTCCTTGTCCTCTGTCAGTAGGTCTTTGCATATAGGAGGGGGGGGTCATGTCATGCCTGTAAATCTGAAACAGCATAGACTTTTCTGTACATCCTTCCTTATCTCCTCAAGTTAGGTAGGTTTTGGGTAAAGAGCACTTTTGCAAATCTAAGCTGTGACATGCCTACCTGCGGGGCTGAGCAGGAGTCTCTAAGCTGAAGGTCGCAGCAGCAAAGACAATAGAAGCAATATGGGGTCAGAAGTGCTAAGTTTTCTCCCTTGCTACATAATTACCTGGGAATGGCACTCTGGGTCACGCAGAAGTTGTGTATTGAACTTCTTAATCAATGCCGAATGATTTTCCAAAGTGTCCAATTTCTCAATTCTACCCGAGGTGTTTAAGAGTTAACATTTGTTGCCTGTTCTCATCAACATGTAGTGTTTTCAGGTGTTAGCTTTAGCCATTTTCGTGGGTATTTAGTGGCATGCATTGTGATTTGATGACTAATGGTATTGAGTTTAATTCTTTCTTAATACATTTGAGTACTTGCAGAGTGTTTATTGTCCCTCTCTGCTAGACTGTCAGCCCCCTGAGAGCAGAAATGATATAGTATTACTTTTGTCTTATTTTGGAAATTTTACGTTCTTTATTCTTTAAAAGGGTTTTGATGGAACATTTAAAAAAATATAGAAAAATAATGACAATCTCTTGTGGATTCACTGCCCATGTAGAAGAAGAATCTTTAAGGCAAGTCCCTTGTGTGTCATCTTTTAATAACACTTGTATCCCCGCACCTCACATAGGTGGATGCATTTTATTTGTTTTTAGTATTTTATTTATTTATTTGACACAGAGAGAGTGAGAGCAGGAACACAAGCAGGGGGAGTAGATGAGGGAGAAGCAGGTTTCCTGCGGAGCAGGGAGCCCGAAGTGGGGCTTGATCCCAGAATGCTGGGATCATGACCGGAGCTGAAGACAGACGCTTAACGACTGAGCCACTCAGGCGCCTCATGCGGATGTATTTTACCTGAAACTATCTTTCTTGTTCACAGATGTATTGCTAGTGTTTAAAACAATGCTCAAACATGGAAGAGGCTCAGTATTTATTTGAATGCCTAGATGTTAGTTTTTATACATAGCTTGTTTTATCTCACAGTCTTACCTCAATAACCAATCTTGCCTTCGAGTCAGCTAATTACTGGAGTTGAGCTTTCTTGGTAAATTTAAACAGAAACATCGTAAGCCTCTTTTGAAAACCGCATCTATTCTCTGACTATTGTCAGAGGGATGGTGGAAGATCAGAAATATTAACATTTTCTTTAAGCTCATCAACATCACTTGATCAGTTGCCAAGATTTTTTTGGGTGGAAGCAGTGTCTCTGGATAAATCAGCCATGAAAATGAGCTGTGGCGGTGGTAGCTTTCTAGCTGTTTACTGAAGTCTGTATTCTGTTGAATACTGAATAGTTCATCATACCAATAATGGGGCTAGAAGAGAATTGCTTGACTCTGGTTCAATGCTGCTTTAATACATACGTCGTAAAACTGGCTGTCAGGATGGAATAAACAATCAAAATAGCCTGTAGCAGAAAAACATTCTGAGGCTGATGATTGGGCCAAAGTAAAACAGATGTAAGTCAAATTTCTGGAGCCCACTTCTTTCGGAAGCATAATTCACAATGAGAAAGTCCTCCAGGAAACCTGGTCAAGAGATAAGTAGGACTGGCTGAGAGGTAAGACAGGTAAATACATTTACTATATTCCTCATTGCGTCTGACAATTAATCCTGAACTAAAATGCTTCCAAGTCCTCTAGCAGGTTTTGAAAAAAGCAGATGCCTAAAAGGAAGGACAAACTTTCAAAACCATGAGTTATATGTGATCGCCACAGCTTTGTTTTCCCAGAGAATAGCAATTGGATGACTCAAAAAGCTTAATTAAGAAGCGCTATGGCTTCGTGACTGCCAGTTTGTCTCTGCACTTCCCTCTCTGTGGTGACTCAGACAAGGTATGGAGTGCGCATTCGTTGAAACAATCCTTTTCCACAGTTGGCTTTTCATGCCATGGGCTGTGGAATATGTGACACAAAAATATCACACTTTTAAAGCAGCAGTTTAACAATTTCTGTTAATCCTCATGTTGTGGTTAGATGCCAATAGCTCCATGAAGGCTACAGTTGAAAATAGCAATTATTTTAAAGTATGTCTCTTTTGTAAACCACTAGTAAATTGGATTATGTTTTCTGAGCCTCCCGGGGGCATTAGCCAAAGCATATCTAAAGCTTTTCCAGTATTATAAATCATCTTTATAGGCTCACAGATATTTTATAATAAAGGTTGGGATTTCCCTAATCTTTTTAATGTGAAATTCATGTTTCCTTCTCTCCATTAATCCTTATCCCATTTCTATGACTCCACTCACACATTACATTTATCTAGGCTATCAGCCAAAGTAGAGTGCTTGTTTACTTTCTTCTTAAAGCCAGTCTTCTCATCCAAATTACCCACGGTAGATTAGAACTCTATTCTGACCTTGCTGCAAGAAATCAGCTAACTCCGCTCTTCTGAATTATGAGTAGGGGATAGGCTTATAAATTACCTACTTGTTTTGTTGGTATTAAAGTAAGAGGCAGCTTTTCTTTTGAAAAGCATGTTGAAGGTTGTGAGAAAAATAGAAGACTTCCTTTTGTGTACTTAAAAGGAATTAAGCTGTAACATTATGGCACATTTTAAAAACTGCTGATCATTGGCAATTTTTAGTTTGCATTTGGCTGTATGTCTACACAATTACATGATACTTTAATTTAAAAAAGAAATTCCTAGCTGTCAGTCTATTTTAATTCTGAGCTTTATTTGTCTCTGTAGGGACTTTTCTGCAGCCCTATCCCCGAAGTTAAAAACAGAATCAAAATCAAACAAATAAATAAATAAAATCCACTCAAAGAAGAGCTCCAGCCAAATGATAAATAGCATACTTAAGGGGGGGAGGAATGCCACTAGAATCTGAATTCATCTAGGTGTGAGTTTTAGTACAAAATCAGACACGGGATTGTTATTGGAGAGGTTTGCTTTAGCTTCAGTAAGAGTATGTAGTAGATACCTCTTAAACCAATGTGATTCAGAATTTTATTTATTTATTTATTTTAAAAGATTTTATTTATTTATTCGACAAAGAGAGAGAGAGATCACAAGTAGGCAGAGAGGCAGTCAGAGAGAGTGGGGGAAGGAGGCTCCTTGCTGAGCAGAGAGCCCAATTCGGGGCTTGATCCCAGGACCCTGAGATCGTGACTTGAGCTGAAGGCAGAGGCTTTAACCCACTGAGTCACCCAGGCGCCCCGTGATTCAGAATTTTAGGTAAATATTTCATACAGACATAGCTCTGCACTGCATAATAGAAATAAAATTTCCTATCAGTTAATGTTTTGTGGGGCTTTTTTGTATTCTTTTGACTTCAAGTAATAGAATATCCACCATCTATTACACGGCTTAGCAAAAGTAATGTAATTATCTCATCAAAAAAGAAGTCCAAAGGCTGAGTGCTTTCAGGATTGGTTCAACAGCTTAGTGATATTATGAAAGAGTAAGGTCTTTCTGTATTTGGTCTCTCCATCCTCAGAGTTCTGTTTTGGAGCGTAGGTGTACTTAAACCTCTTGGATATAAGAATGTAGCTGTACTTTAGGTACCACATATGGACATGACAAGAACTGCCCATTAAAAAAAAGGGGGTGGGTAGTTTCTTTCCACAATTCTGTAAAAGGAAGGAGAACCTTTTCCCAAAGTTTCTGAGCAAACTTGCCTTTGGATCTCTTCTGCTATGACTGGGTCTCATACCTATGACCCAGCTGCAAGGAAATTTAAGAAAACTATGCATGACATTTTGAGACTCTGTAGTTGAATGTTATCTGGACCACTGAAGAAAAAGTGGGGAGAGGGGGGATTCTGCCAGTTGTCTAACCAACAGTTTATATCACATTTTATCACTGTTTTTAATAAAATAAAGTTACTAAGAATTAAGTGTAATTTTATTTAAAATAAATTTTTGTTTTTGGTAAGGAGTTTGTATCAGTACATTACAGATATTCTTGGAGAGATTCACAGGTTAATTCTAATTTAGCTTCTTGAATGTCTTTCAAGTAAATTTTAGAAATCCCTCTTAAACATACTCAGAAAAGGAAAAGAAACTTTATTATGATATTTCTGTTCCAAGTAATAAAAAACAAGAGGTGATTAGCTAAACCAAATCACGCTCTTTTGATGGAATGGGCAAAGGCCAACTGACTAGTAAAATAATCAGGAAACAAGGCCCTCAACATGGACAAAGGCACAAGGAAAATCAATCAGATTAAATAGACATCGATGCTATAATTATATTCTGCAGCTGATGTAGAACTGAAAACACCAGGACACCTGTTTTGTTCAAACCAAAGCTAGATTTTATAGACACAGTGTGAGAGGTGGAGGGCAACATTAAATCATCTCTCTTCATTTGGCTTGATTCACTGGGGCAACATCTAGATTTTCCAGGGGTGGGACAATTACATATGGGGGAAAAAGAGATAACTAAAAAGAATCAAACAGCAAAACAAAGATGTTACCTTCTTCTGAATGTCCCAGAATAAGAATACTTTGAAAGTATATTTCTCTTTTCATAGTTTTCTACTTTAAAATGAATACAGGTCCTCTCTACAAAACAAACAAGACTTAATGCAAAATATTGCTCAACAACAATGTGTAAGCAGGGATTTAGAAATCCTCACGGCAACTTCCTTTATTGTTTCCTTCTTTGGTAGAAAAGAAAATACCTCTGAGAGTCGCAAAGGTGACTTCAGATGGTTTGTTCAATAAGTCCCCAACTAAAGAAACTGAGCCTAAGGCCTGCTATATTTCAACCAAAAACAAAGAAGACCTTCCAAGTTTCCACTAAGTACCGAAATAAATGCAATATTGGCTGCATTAATTGAGGATTAATAAAGAATACAGACATGACAGCACATTATTAAGGATTTATTCCACTCCATGAAAGATAAGGTGCTTTTCTGACAAAAACAAACACAGAACATTGACATCTTCTTACAAAAAAAAAAAAAAAAAAAAAAAAAACCCATGATGAAAAACCTCATCCTAATGAAAATAGAGAAATACCATTTTATTAATCTATTAATTTTTCAGGAATAAAGGCTTTTTATGTTCTTCATTATCCTAAAAGTCAAAATCTCCATTTCAATAGAGTGTTTTTAAGGGGAGGTGGAGGAAAGTTCTAATGAATATTTATGTCTAATTCTATCTGGGTTTGCTTGGTGACAGGACACAGAACATTTTCATATGCTTTTAAAAATGTGTATGGAACCTAACATGAAAAACAAGATTGGCATCACATTCAAATTACTAGAGTTGGAGGTACTGCAATAGGCCACTACAAAGGTCTTAAAACAATCATTATTTTTCATGATAACAAATGGCTTTCCCTCCAAACACAATAGAGCAAAACCAGTAATCATTTTATTGAAGCCTAACTGAGCTAAGACATTAGATTTAAGCCTGTGGAGTATTTCAACCAGCAGCAGCCATTAAGAAGCCAGTATCTGATTATTTCTATCAGCTCATTAAGTCAGTAAATATTTATTGAATACCTACTATTCACTCTGGTGGATTCTGGGGACACATCAACGAACAAATCATGAGTTCTCCCCTCAACTTGAGTCTTCTTTCTCATTATTTGTTTTTTTTTTTTCTTTAGGGCTTAAGAAAGAATTCTGAAGCTTGTTTTTGAGAAATTCTCCAGTAATGCTATTGGACCCAGAAACGGATAGACACCTATGTAGATGACACACAAACCCTCCAGAATCTAGTTTAAGCATAGCTTTATACAGAGACTTTTTCTCAACACTCCTGCCTCCAAATAACACATACCTTAATCTGTTAAATTATACTTTTATGAACACTATTATGTTAAAAAATATTTCCTTCCATTTATTTTAATTTAAACCAGAAGAGAGACAATGACTGCAAAATTAATCTGGTTGAAAATATACCTAGTGGTGCATGATAAAATCTCTGAATGATCTTACTCAGTATGTTCATGACCATCGGTTTAGTGCCTATGTAAGTGCCTTACATCCCACAGGCAAGTGCCCACATACCACCAGACCCAAGACTCTGTTGGCATTTTTGTTTCTTAGAATGCACCTCCTTATCTCAGGACCTTAAGAGAATGGCATGGGTATTGAGAAACATTCATCTGTTCTAAGAGAAACAGCAATACAGACATGACGATAAATGTGTTTACGTATCTGACAAATATTTATTGTGATCTCTGCTAGGTTGGAGCTTCAATTAGAGAGTGAAGATGGAGACACATGGGGCACCTGGGTAGCTCAGTCAGTTAAGCATCTGCCTTCAGCTCAGGTCATGATCCCAGGGTTCTGGGATTGAGTCCCACGTCAGGCTCCCTATTTAGCGGCAAGTCTGCTTCTCCCTCTTCCTCTACCCCTCCTTTTGGACTGTGCTAACTCCCTCTCTCAAATGAATAAATAAAATCTTAAAAAAAAAAGATGGAGACACAGATAAGGAAGTAGGTGAGTGGGCAAGTAAGATTACAGTTGACACATGAATCATATGGGTTTGATCTATGAAGGTCCTCTTAGATGAGGATTTTTTCCATAAATACAGTGTAGTATTATGAATATATTTTCTCTTCCTTGTGGTTTCCTTAATAACATTTTTCTCTAGCATATTTTAAGAATATAGTATATAATATACATGACATGCAAAATATGTGTTAATTGGCTCTTTATATTATCAGTAAGGCTTCAGGTCAATAGTTGGCTATTATTAGTAGCTAAGTTTTTTTTTTTAAAGATTTTATTTATGTATTTGACAGAGAGAGAGAGATCACAAGTAGGCAGAGAGGCAGACAGGGAGAGAGGGGGAAGCAGGCTCCCCGCCAAGCAGAGAGCCCAATGCGGGGCCCAATCCCAGGACCCTGAGACCATGACCCGAGCCGAAAGCAGAGGCTTTAACTCGCTGAGCCACAGGCACCCCTAGTAGCTAAGTTTTATAGGAAGTCAGAAGTTAGGTGCAGATTTTTTATTGGATGTGGTCAGCAGCCCTAATCTTCACATTGTTCAAGGGTCGACTGTTTTTCAGAAAATGGTAAGTATAATAAAAAATAAAAGAGAAAAAGGGAGTAGAGAGTCACCAGGCTTAATTCTTCAATGGTCAGAAAAGGCTTCTTGAAGGTGTAGAACTCTAGCCTCAGGGTTAGGAGAGACTCCAACATGAAGGCAACTGTGACAACCTGGAGAGGTGCAGATCTGACCTGAAACTAGCAGTGCCATTAAATTTCCGTAGATGATTTACACTTGGTGATAGGGGTCTAGGGCAGGTGGGGGAGACCATGGTGCGAGACATGGCTTTTCAAGAGAAATTTAGATTTCCAAAGGAAATTGCCTTTTTAAATGTTGGCAAATAATCGGAACTTTAAATAGTTTGCTTCCCAACACTATGCCATTGGGAACCACATATGTGGGAGGGTGGACCAGGGTAGAGGGCTGTGGGTGCTCTGAATCTCTGCTCTAAGTCTTTCTTCTGTTCTAGATTATCTGGGGCTAATCTAATAAATAATCTGGCCTAAAATGGTAATGGCAGGTGGTGACTTAATAATATCGAGAGATGATATTTACAATTTAACGGGACTTTCCATGAAATGTTAATGATAATGCATCTTGGAAGGAGGGCCTGCTCAGCCATAGGGATCTGGTTCACTCTCCCTCAAGTCACAACTATAGGTTTCCACTCAGTCTCCCTCTACTTTTGGACACAAAAACAATGAGAACTAAACTGATGGTATTTGGCATAATGATTAAGATCATCCCGAGAATTTATTATGGACCGCTGTGGGTATATTTCCAGTTGTATGAATTTCCCAGTCATCTCCTCTCCCTTGGTAAATTCAAATAAATGGAAGGAAAGAAAATGAAAATTGGACACATAGGTTCTTTCATTTAATATGGGAATAGCATGCAGATATTGTCAGTAATGCTTTATAAAATTAAAATAAAACATATGCTTTACAGTAAGAAGTGAATCCTATTTCACCATTGCATTTTAAGTTTTGCTCATTTTCAGGTTTACTTGGAATTATTTTCCATTGCCTCTTTATCTAACTCCTTCACGTCTCAGCAAAAATGTCAAACCTTGGCTATGATTCTTGGAAAAAGCATGCTACATACTGTTAATGCCTCACCATTTCTAAGTAGAGCCTTTATTCTTCCCACCTTGAGGCACAGAAAGTATTGTAAGCAATTCTTTATTAGTTTTTTTTTTTTTACTTCATCTTTTTAGGGAAGTTTTAGGCTGACAACAAAATCGAGAGGAACGTACAGAGATTTCTTATATACTCCTTACCCTGCCACATGTATAGCCTCCCTTCTTATCAACGTCACTCATTACAGTGGTATATTTTTATCCAGGATGAATCTACATTGACAAATCATAATCACCCAAAGTCCATACTTTACCTTCGGGTTCACTGTTGGTGTTGTATTGTGTGGGTTTAGACAAAAGTACAGTGACATGTGTCCATCATTATAATATCATACAGAACATTTTCTCTGCCTAAAAATCCTCTGTGCTCTGCCTGTTCATCTCTCCTCCCCCCTGACCCCTATCAAACACTGATCTTTGTACTATCTTCATACTTTTACCTTTTACCTTCCAGAATGTCGTATAAGCTGGAATCGTACAGTATGTAACCCTTTCAGATTGGCTTCTTTCACATAATAATATGCACGTAAGTTTCCTTTGTGTCTTTTCATGGCTTGATAACTCATTTCTTCTTAGTGCTGACTAATATTCCATGGTTGGGCTATACCATGGTTGGTTTATTTATCCATTCACCTACAGAACATCTTCATTGCTTGCACGTTTTGGAAATTTTGAATGAAGTTGCCATAAATATTTGTGGCTTTTTGTGTGGACATGAGGTTTTTGTGTGGCTTTTGTGTGGACATAAGTTTTTGACTCATTTGAGTAAATGCCAGGGAATATGGGGGGGGTGGTGCTGGGTGGCTCAGTCGGTTAAGCTTCAGCCTCTCACTCAGGTTATGATCCCCGGGTCCTGGGATCGAGTCCCACATCGGGCTCCCCGCTCAGCGGAAAGCCTGCTTCTCCTTCTTCCTGTCTATTCCTCTGCTTGTGCTCTCTCTCTCTCTCTGTCAGAAAAATAAAGAAAATCTTTAAAAAATAATACCAAGGAGTATGATTGCCGGATCTTATGATAAGAGTATGTTTAGTTTTATATTCATTAGTTCTGTAAAGAAAACATTATCACAGTCCTCCATCTGTTTATAGAATTAAGTGCAGATATTCTTCTATCAGGTCTATTTTACAGTCAGATGATGATTTCTGAGACACTTGACCAAGTTTTCTTTTTCTTTTTTTTTTTTTTAAAGATTTTTATCTATTTATTTGAGAGAGAGAAAGAGAGTGGGAGCACAAGCAGGGGGAGGGGCAGAGGGAGAGAGAGAAGCAGGCTTCCCGCTGAGCAGGGAGCCCGATATGGGACTCTATCCTGGGACCCTGAGATCATGACACGAGTCCAAGGCAGCAGGTCAACCGACTGAACCACCCAGGTGTCCCTATTTTTCTTTTAATTCTGAAACATTTCACACCTGCAAAAATGGATGAAAATTGGACCCTAGAATATGTTAAATAATGAAATCTTTTTTTGAAAAGAATTATCAAAGTATTTGAATAAGAACTGTCCAGAATAAACTCTTTTGGAAAACAAAGTATTCACATTAGAAATATATTTTAAAATTAAAACAACTACCCTATTTAGATTTTATGCTGAAGAAGAAGAAGGAGAAGGAGGCGGAGGAGGAGGAGGAGCAGGGAGGAGGAAGAAGAAGAAGAGGAAGAGGGGGAAAAAGGAGAAAATTAAATGAAATACAATAATAAGATAAGCATTTTTTGAAGAAATCTTTCTTTACTTTTCACCAGGTACAGATGGTATCAGGAAGGGGCGGTGAGATCTTCCATCATGCTAATGACAGCAACAATTTTAAAGATAAAGATAAGGATAAAAATCTTTCATGTGGTTAGGAAGTTAACATTGGAACCAATTCATTTTGAATTAAAAACTAGAACCATCTACTGAGAAAAATACCATCCTGAAAATCACACCCAACTCAAAGGCCTTGATTGTTTTTAGTTTTTTTTTCTCTTTCTTTCTAGTTCATTGTTTTTTATTTTTCTGTATTTTCCTGGTCATTCTTATGACCAGGGAAGGAGCACGCTCTTTCAGTTAGCAAATTTACACCCTGCATGCAACCACTGAGAAATTACCTGCAGTATATTTCTTTTTCTTTTGAAAGTCTTAGTGAATGTTATGTACTTTGAAGAGAATAAAACACGTAATATCGATCCAGAGGGAAAGTATCCTCTGCATAGACTTTCCTTTCCAAGAAAATGAAGAAAACTGTTTGTTCTTAAAGAATGCCATTTGACCTCTCAGTTATGTTGTCTACTTGAGGGATATAATAGGCTACAAGCTGTTCTTTCTGCAAAATGAACTTGTTTTGAAGTTAGATGATGGTTCAAAAGCTGATTTTTTTGAACCTTTATTAATACAGTTTATTAGTGTACACACAACAAATTATAACATACATACAAAATTGGGTTGTGGTATAGATTTCAAATTCTACTTTGCTAAGGAACTGGGGATGGG
The DNA here is from genome assembly GCA_028533885.1 of Nasua narica. Lineage (NCBI taxonomy): Eukaryota > Metazoa > Chordata > Mammalia > Carnivora > Procyonidae > Nasua > Nasua narica. The sequence continues at coordinate 154,945,529 of CM052810.1, forward strand.
GGAGGGGGACCCTCAGTTAAGTGTAAATAGTATAAAAGAACCCATTACATTTTTTTTTTAAAGATTTTATTTATTTATTTGACAGACACAGAGAGAGAGATCACAAGCAGGCAGTGAGGCAGGCAGAGAGAGAGAGGGGGAGGCAGGTTCCCTGCTGAGCAGAGAGCCCGATGTGGGGCTCGATCCCAGGACCCTGAGATCATGACCCGAGCCGAAGGCAGAGGCTTAACCCACTGAGCCACCCAGGCGCCCCCCCATTACATTTTTTGCATAACAAGGATGCAACACCTCAGGGCTCATATTGATTCATTTGTGGTTGTTCCTCTAATAGTAGAAGCAGCATGGAGTCTACCTTCCAATTTCATTCAAATTTCATCACTAATTTGCCATGTACATTTTTGCTTTGCTCATCTTAAAATTTTGTAATATAATAATAACAACAGGACTAATTGTACCTAACATCTGAAGAGTTAAGAATTTACACTTAAAATATCTCATAAGACATCATAAAAGGAGGGTGAGATATTGGTTTAAAATTTATTAATAACTACATATATCGAAGTGTGACCTGAAAATATGGTCTTTAATTACACTCAAAAAGGAATTTCGTGCAGACTCTTTAGAGAAGCTGGAATCGACGGGGAGCTGTGAGTGTGGGACTTGGCTGTGGGATGGACTTGTTGGACAGGTTTGGATCTTGTCTCTGGAAGCAGCTCTTTGAGGACCTATTCTCTCTCTCTCTCTTTTTTTTTTTCTATTTTATTATTTTTTAAAGAATTTATTTTATTTATTTGACAGAGAGAGAGAGAGACCACAAGTAGGAAGAGAGGCAGGCAGAGAGAGAGGAGGAAGCAGACTCCAGGCTGAGCAATGAGCCCAACATGGGGCTCGATCCCAGGACCCTGAGATCATTACCTGAGCTGAAGGCAGAGGCTTTAACCCACGGAGCCACCCACGCGCTCTGAGGATCTATTCTCTTGAGTTTGGCTGCTGAGGATATAGTTTGATTATTGTTACGTCACGTAAAGAAAGTAAGCGAAGAGCTGAGTGAACAGCCTTTACTTAGCTCCCAGTTCCTATAAGCTCTCAGAACCCTCCATTCAAATCCCCATCTTCAAGCTACTTATCATTCCATCAGCAAAGAACTACTTACACCATCTCCAGAATACTTCCTTCAGCATAAAATAAAACCTGCTCTATAACCACACCTGATGTGATGCATTCAATGATTAAAACACCCCATGGAAGGAAATCCTATTTCCTTCTTTATCCATATGTTCTAGTGTTAATAACCTTTTTTCTAGCAACAAGTTCTTTATTTACAAACCTCAAGCCTTCTGCCTAGTCACTATCAAAGGAAATACATAGTGATGCAATACTGAGCACAAAACCAACAATCCTCAGCTACTGGGAAGTATAGAATTTCGGAAAGTATTTTGTTCATTCAAAATTAGGATGCATTTGATGAATGGTATTTGATAGAATTAATATAAATTATCTGATATTTTATTGCTGTCCAAATAGTGTAACCACTTTTAAAATGTTTGATATAATTTATTTAATATGTTGTATAGTCCTCCCAATAAATGACTGGGCATATAGTAACACTTTTGAGCAGGGAAGGGAGCATATGAGTATCTAAGCTTGGCCTACAGCCAGAAAGCTGGACTGCTCTCTATGACCAGGTGCATGTTCTCCATGCCTCTAATCATGTTCTTAACCTAATGGAGAGTTAAAGGTTCCTCAGCCAAGCAGGCAACTCTCTCCCGTTTATATTTAGAGTTCATATTTGCAAGCAAATGAAACCATCCATTCCCCTTTCCTATAAATAGGGAAACCTTGTCTGTTCAAATTTTCAACCTCAATAATTTCTCCAATGTGCAGGTAACTATACACTCCACCAGTACTCCACCAAAACTGGGGGATAATGTAGCAAGAATTTCTTGTTCCACTCTCTCAGCCACTCTTTCCACTGTCCGAAAATATAACATTACATATTTGCTTTCTGTTCCATGTCCCTCCCCAATCACCATGTAAGCTCCGTAGAGGGAAATACTTTGTCTTGTTTATTGCTGTATCTCCACTGCCCAGAACATAGTAGGTGCTCAACAAATGTTTGTTAAATGGATGAATGAATGAATGAAGGCTCAGGTCCAATGAGCATTATTTGGTTAAAAACTAAAATGAAGCAGGCAGGAGGAGGGTAAACTTGGTGGGGAAGTTCTTTAGGGCCTCTTAAGGTAGGTATAGAATGCAATGAATACAGTCAGAGGGAATCCTTATGTCTACATTATGGGAGGGGTGGGCATCCTGCTCCACCCGTATCTCTAGCTAATTACTGTCATGCAAAGGTGGAGGGTCCCGTAATGTCAGATCTTCCAATTTTTCAAGACTAGATACTTGCATTTCAACCCAAACCTAGAACGTAACATGTTGGCTCTTTCTTCTTTTCCATAACATTGTAGTTTAAGTAAAACACGTCTTTACACAGGATCTGGTTTTTGGATGGCCCATTAGTGACCTCTAGGCCAATCTACTTCACCATTTGGAAATGAATTAGGATGAACCAACTCTTCTTTTTCTGATATAAATAATACTGAGAGTATTAACCTTCTCCCTCATTCTCAATTTCAAAACCATGTTTTTGTTACATCAACACCTCTGTAGCCATCCGCTTCAGTAAGTGGGAGATTTCACTGTGGGTGAGTGGTGCTTGCCTAGCATATTTGACTTTGAGAGTGGACTTTTCCTTTTAACATTTCCTAAAATAAACGAAATTATTTTTAATAATTATCATGAAATAAAACTGTCACCAGAAAAGTAATCAAAACAGTGATGATTTCTTTTATTCACATATAGTCATGCCATTAAAAAATATAACAAATTTAGAGAATAAAATAAATATTATGTTCAACAAAGGAAAAATATAATGGATTGATACTTTTTAATGATCTCAATTTTTTCATTATAAAAAGGGAAAAAGAACTTATATACACAGTGATCTGTTGCTAAATGAATAATAACATTACAGTTTCACGTCCAAGCCTCACCTTCTACAAATTTGTCAGTGGCTCCGGTAGAATACACTTGTGACTACTTAAGTTTATTAACAAGTGTGGCCAGATTACTTATTCTATCTTTGCTTATTGTCGATCCAAGAATGCCTTTTATTAACTTTAATTTTGAATATTACCTCAAACCAACAATTATACAAATAATTGGGTAAGTCTTAAAAATAAGGAAAAGCTTGTCAAAAATTTATAAAAATCTCATTTCACAATAAATTCCAGCAATCCCAATACTCACCACATCTTTCTCTCTTTGGAATTGATTCTAGCAGCTTTCAAATGCCTGTGCAGTCAAAAATGTTTGAACATAAACTCAAAGTGGCTACATAAAAAAGCAAAATACAAGTAACAAGTGCTGTTTCATCATTTTTACAATCACAGTACTATCATTGTTTATTTAAAACCTGTTTACATGCAGGAATACAAAGTTCCAGAGGCCTTGGGGGCAGAAATTATACCCGCACAAGCTCGAAGGATTCTAAATTGTCCTGGACTTATAACCAAGAATTCTCCAAAATTTCCTCCATAAAAAACACAATGATTATCGAAGGATAAATAATTTCTCTCTCTCTCTCTTTTTAAAGATTTTATTTATTTATTTGAGAGTGAGAGAGAGTGCAAGCACAGAAGGAGAGGGAGAAAGAGACTCCCCGCAGAGCAGAGAACCCGACTCGGGGCTCAGTCCCAGGACCCTGAGATCATGACCTGAGTGGAGGTCAGTTGCTTAACCAACTGAGACATCTAGGCGCTCAGGATAAAGTTTGAAGCTTACATATTTATTATTAAAACTCAGTAGTAACCACCTCAACTTTTAGCATTTATATCAAAAGAAGATGTTTTCGGGTAGGAGTATTTTATTACTCACCTCATTTGGAATGCTGGAGCTAAGTGAAAATAAAAAACAATGTCTTATAGTTGGTTCTGTTATTATTTTTAAATTCTCTACACATATCATACCCCAGTTTTGTCTGCACTGGCGTATGCAGATCCCACAGCCACCCTTGAAAGGTTGTAGGAAAACAGCAGTAAATAGAGGGAGGCAAAGAAATTGATGAGGAAGAGTGTAACAGATGCACATGACCCTTCTCCACTTTCATGAAGATTTTGGAAATTGTCCTATGTTTACCCTCTGGATCTGATTTTCTATATATGCTAAGGTAATTCATTGTTCATCTTTGAAGAAGAAGGATTCACTGAGGATGCTTAAGTAACTGAGCTATGGTAGTCCTCAGCTCACCTGGGGTAACATCAGCACCTTTTGCTCCCCAAGGGTGGAATGTGGGGCCATGATGACTACCTGCTCTTGGCTCTTATTTCAAACTATTTTCTGTTCCATGGGCCTGTTTATCATATTGTTGAGTCCAGTTATGGTTTCATTTTGCCTACTACATTTCGTCTACCATTCATCCATTTTTACAGTAAAGATGGGTCCAGCAGAGCTTGAATTTAGAGCCAGCATCTCTATTTTCTATTGGCAGGTACATATGCATGTTCATTTGTAAGTTTATTTAATATTCTAAACAGTTCAGGAGTGTGTGGCACCTGGGTGGCTCAGTGGGTTAAAGCCTCTGCCTTGGGCTCAGGTCATGATCTCAGGGTCCTGGGATCGAGCCCCGCATCGGGCTCTCTGCTCAGCCGGGAGCCTGCTTCCCCCTCCCTCTCTCTGCCTGCCTCTCTGCCTACTTGTGATTTTTCTCTCTCTGTCAAATAAATAAATAAAATCTTAAAAAAAAAAAGTTCAGGAGTGAAACACAATAGTGGTTATCTCTGGGGAGATAAAGATGGAGCTTAAATTAGGAGTGGTGTCAAAAAATAACTTTAATCTTGTCTGTAATATTTTAAGTGTTGGGGGAGACTATAGAAATATATTTATTAAGTAATTTAAAATTTACATAAGTATTTTAATGAAATAAAATAATTAAAATGAGGAATGAAAGTATTTTATAAATGCCTACGGCTTTTTTTTAGTTTTTAACTGAGAAGCAAAATTTTACCTCTATTAAATCTTAATCTATTTATGTGATGTTATTTAATGGAACCTTAAATGTATTAAAAATATATATTATATTGTTGCACTTCCTGCTTTTATTAAAAGACATTTAAATTTAAAAAATTGACAAATTATTCACAATGTATAAAAAATATAATTCACTAAAGTATTGTAATGAACCCTTTACTTTTCCAGTCTAAAATCTCCAGAGATAGAAGTATACTTCTGTCACCATTTTTGTGAAAGTAATCAATTTACTAAGAAAATTCAATTTTCTGTGGTGGTTCTTATTCACTGATACATAACATAATGCCTTAATACCTTAATTGGATTGTTAGGTAAGATTTAAATGATTCACATATGATACTGAGACAAAGCCTCTCTTTAAGAACGGTTCAATATGATTCATATCCTGCACTATATTTTAAGAAAATGAGAAAGAATAGAGCAACAATTATAAAAGCAGATGGGACAAATACTTTAGAAGCTGTTTTGGTACCTATAAGGGTTGTAGAACCACCTGGCTAAAAAAGCAAAAGAATGCTCATCGTGATAATCTTATATAGCATAGTTGTTCGGAAGAGCTTTTTTGGGGGAAAATAATGACCCCAAAGACATTCAGCTGTGTCTTTCTCTTGCATGTGGCAGTTGGTGCACATCCATTTTTTTTAAAGTCACATTAGTTTTTAAATATAAGTTTAAGAGAAAAGAGGGTTAGAGCATAAGTTAATTTTCACATTTATTTTATTTTATTTTTAAAAGATTTAAAAAAAAAGATTTTAATTATTTATTTATTTATTTATTTATTTATTTATTTATTTATTTATTTAGAGGGTGTGTGAGCAGGGAGAAGGGCAGAGGGAGAGACAGAGAATCTCCAGCCAACTCTGCACTGAGTGTGAAGCCAGATAGGGGCCCGATCCCACAACCCTGAGATCATGACCTGAGCTGAAATCAAGAGTCAGTCGCTCAACCAACTGAGCCACAGGGGCACCCCTTCTCACTTTTATTTTTAAGTAACTCTACACCCAACGTGGGGCTCAAACTCATGACCCTGAGATCAAGAGTCTCATGCTCTTCCAACCAAGCCAGCCAGGCACCCCCACATCATTTTAAACCATTATTTGATGTCTCAAAAGGCTCTTCTTTCCAATTCTAATTTTAATGGCATGACTGTAATGCAAGTTTTCAAGGTACACTAGTACCTGCGATTTATATTGAGGCAATACAATGTACAATTCTATCTATGGAACCAAAGACTAATATAAATTTGATAAGAGTGTAAGGAGTTATATATTGCTTTTGAACTTTTTCAGTGAGATATCAATTATCCACAGACAATAGAAGCATTGCTCTCAACCATGACTGTACATTAGAAACACTTGGAGACCTTTTAAGACTCCCCTTGCCCACACCACAACCTGGTCAGTTATATCAGATTTTCCAGGGAAGGTGGAACTCTGGGATTAGTGTAATTTTCCCATGGGCAGCTCAAATTGAGCATCACTGAATTAGAAGTTACCATAATAAAGTATGCCAAAAGTAATTTTCTTTTAAAATATTATATCATGAAGCTCACTCTTAGAGTTTGTTGAGAGGAAAGTTGAAACAGGATTTTTAGGATTTAGCACATTTATTCTTTCATTTATCCATCCATGCACCCATTTATTCAACAGGCACTTATTGAGTTCCAACATGTGCCAAACTAAGCTGAGTTTATCATCTTAAATTAGAGAAATTCTCTTTTCTTGTGAAAATTTAACCTGAAAAAAATGAAGCAAGGGAATAGTTTCATCACAACTGTAGTTCAGACTAAGATGGAAATGATTTTGTCAACTAGAGGTCTTCTGTTGTAAGTCTTTTCTGCTTGAAAAGATATCTTAAGGGGAATGGGCTTAACGATACTTAGTTAAGAGGATTCCTGGAATCAACAAATTTGCATAGAGATCATTATAAAACCGTTAGGTTAAGCGTAAAGGGTCACCACGTCATTCATAGAAAATTTTGCTTTTATGACTTTTTTCCTTTAGAAGACACTATAAACTATAACAAAAATGCCTTTAAAGTTGCTTCATTACTTGATGGCTGAAAACAAGGCAAGATATTAATGAAAGTTATCATTTATGCAGAACTTACCATAAGGCCTCTTCTAAGCACTTTTGACTGCATTCCTCATAAAAATCCTGTGAGGTAGATACTAGCATTATCTTCACTTTTAAAACAAGGAAACTGAGTTCTAGAAGGGTTAAGTAAAATGTCAAAGGTCACCCAGCTATAGCAACTTGAAGTGAACCTCAAAACTGGGTGATGAACTTCAAAACCAGGAGTTGAACCAAGACAATTGATTCCAAGGTCAACTTCTAATCTCAAAGTGTGTCTGAGGAGCAGCACCAGTGGCATCTCTGTGATGCAGAATCTTGGGCTTCATACCTGACCTACTCATCAATATCTGCATTTTAATAAGATTCCTGGGCAATTCATATGTATACTTAAATTTGGGAAGTAATTCTCTAATCCCTATTTTATGCTATCTCTTAGATCTGATATGGTCAATTTTATGAGCTGCTTATGAAAGTGAAGATACATGTATGTGGTGTTGGTATAGGCTGGCATAATGAGGAGCCCAGTCGAGAACACAGAAATAAAGTACATTAGATTGTCTTCTAAAACAATGGTTCTCCAGTTTCCCTGTAGATAAAAATCACACTGTGCTTGCTAATAATACAAGTTGTTCCCTAATCACTGACCGACTAAATCAGAATCTCCAGGAGAAGGCCTGAAAATCTATATCTATACCTATATCTGTCTATATCTGTATCTCTATATATGCATATACACACACGCACACATATATATACATATAAAGATTTTATTTATTTATTTGACAGAGAGAGAGAGAACATGCACACGTGGGGCAAGTGGAGGCAGAGGGAGAGGGAGAAGCAGGCTCCCTGCTGAGCAGAGAGCCCAATGCAAGCCTTGATCTCTGATCCTGGGACCATGACCTGAGCCAAAGGCAGATGCTTAACTGACTGAGCCACCCAGGTGCCCCATTGTAAATGAATCAAAAGATAATAAACCAAGAGCCAATTATTGCTTGGCTCTCTCTCTCTCTCTCTCTCTCTCTCTCCCTGCCCGTCCCCCCATATATATATTTTAACTAAGGGCCCTAAGTGACTCTAATTATGAGGGAAGTTTGGGCACATTGCTCTGAGTTAAGCTTTAAAACCAATAAATAATGAAGACATAAAATCACTATATTTGAAAAACTATATCTTGATTGAAAGTGCTATATTTTCATGTCTAGAGAAATAAGTGTTCATCAAAAAGCAAGTGTGTTGGCCATAGAAGCATTGAAAAGAGCTTCTCAGAGACAAAAGATAACAGGGCTCAGGGCACACTCAGCTCTGACGAGGGAAGAAATTTTCCAGAATGAAGGATGGGTCTTTTGAAGGTATATCACACACACTATGGGGATGGATGCTCCAGGCTTGAGGCCTGATGACATTAAATGCTGGAATCATATAATTAACTCAACTTGCCCTGAGTCTATTCTCAGCAAGCAACCTTCTGATGAAAGCTTGACTTCCTAGGCAGTGTGCTTGCGGGGAGAGAAAATGCATTGGCTGGGGGATAGGAATGTTCAGTTCAAGTTCTCATTGTAAATCAATAATCTGGCACTCATGTTTTATCCATCAGTGTTCTGGACTTTAATGTGAGTCCACCCATGGGAGATATGTTCCCTTTATGCTGTAAAGGTATGATTCTGAGCCTGCAGAGCTGAGGTGTAGTGAAAAGTAACACAAGCCAGTCTGTGTGGAAAGATCTGTCTGGATAGACTTGCCCTTTGTTTTGGAGCTTTTTCTCATTTGTCTTGCTGATTATAATGGTGTTCCCATGTAGCCCAAGGCATGTATCTGCTAGGGGGTGGGAAGATTATAGGGAAGGAAATTAGGGAATGGAAAAGTTCTGGGAAAAAAATATGGAGGAAAAATCCAAGGTACTCTTCAGTTTATAACAAACACGATAGGCATATGGGGCAGAACAGTGACTCTGAAGGACAGGGCATTATTTTAAGAATGGATTTGCTGTATTTCTTTGACTTTTCTCCCTCTGACCCATTTAAATTAATAAGCTAGCCTGGAAAACTGGAGAAAGATTTCAAGATCACAGGGTTTTCTAATAATGAAAAGCAAATATATTTTCTGTCTTAGGATTTGCTGTTCATTGTAAAAGGGGTATCAGATGTAGAGAAAACTTGTGGTTAAAGCGTTCTGTTTTAGGGAATTAAGTGCAGGAGAAGGAAGAAAGAGAACGTAAGAGGAGAGAAGAGTGAACATAATGATAATTTTCTACTCTCCAGGCTTTGACATGGGAGCACGGGTGTCCTTGGGTGTTAACTATTCATTAAATGAACTTAATGTGGAAGGAGAGCTGTTGTTCTATCACTCTGGGACAGGCCACATCAAAGTAAACTAGACCGTGCAGGATGGGACGATGAAGGAGTGTTGGGTCTCAGGGCAGCCACCTTCAACTGAGCATGGCATGGTCCCTGCCTGGAGAGCAGTGTTCCTATCATGCTGTCCACCCTGGGAGGACCAGGTGACCTCTAAGCTGAGGGTGAGCCGCTCTGCCCAGGGAGAGGAAGGAGTCAGCCAGGAAGCACAACCAGACTCTGACCAAACCAAGAAAGACCAGATTACACGTTATGTCAGCCCAGGCTTTACTAATCAGTCCCACGGGGAAAATAGTACCCAAGAAGCAGGGCGCATTGACCTCTCCAAAGACTTTCAGAGGCAGAGGGTGCTACCACTGGCAACTTGACCCTTTCCTGCCCCAATAAGAACATGTGAGATCCCGCTCCTGATATAAGTGATGATTTCCCTCCCACTACCACCAATTTCTCTGCTCCCCTTTCCTTTACTCTCTTGAAAAAGTTAGCTGTATACTTCATGTCCACATTACCTCCTATCTTTTATTGTACTCATTCCTGAGACTTCCTTACCTATCATATCACAGAAACTTGTTTTGTCAAGGTCACACATGAATAACATGAACATGACAAATCAATGGCCAATTTTCAGTTCTTATTTTAATCTACTTAGCAGCTACCTTGACGAGGTCAGTCCCTGCTTTTTTTTTTTTTAAGATTTTGTTTGTTTGTTTGTTTGTTTGTTTGAGAGAGACAAATAAGGGAGGAGCAGAGGAAGAGATAGAGGGAAAGTGAGGGAGAGAGAATCTCAAGCAGACTCTATGCTGAGCCCTAAGCCCAAAGCAGGGCTTGATCTCATGACCCTGAGATCATGACCTGAGCCAAAACCAAGAGTCAGATGCTTAACGGATTGAGCCACTCAGATGCCCCAGTCACCCCCTACTTTAAGAAACACTTTCTTAACTTGCATATTACAAATTATTTCTGGATGTTCCTTCTCTCCCTCAAAAATAGTGTAATGCCTCCGGATGCTTTCTTTAGATTGTTTTTCTGTTTTGGGCACACTCATCTCCCTGAATAATCCCACCCAGAATTATAGCTTGAATTTCCATCTATACACCAATGACTTACCTTCTTTTGTCCAGTATGGACTTTTACCTGGGCTGCAGATATATAGATCTATCAACTCACTCAACATTTCCTCTAGAATGTTAAGCCTATCAAACTTAATGTACCTTAACCCCCATTCTTGACTTTTCCTCCTAAACCTGCATTTACCTCTCCAGCTTCCCCATTCTCCAACAAACGGCAATTCCATTTATACAGTTGTTCAGGTCAAAACCCTTGAATTCAAACTTGACTTCCTTTTTTCTTACACATTCCTCACTAATTTGGCAGGGGGAGATATTATAATTTTGCCTTCCAGGTATATCCAGAATCTGACCCTTTCTTACCATCTCGGCAACTACTGCCTAATTTTGCTGCACTAGTTTCCTAGACTGGCCTGAGTTCTGCTTTACCTCCCTACAGCATGTCCTCCACAGCTGCCAGAGTAGTCCTTCAGGCTTGGCTAGATTCTGTGGCTAAATAAATGTCAGCAGGACTTGGTCCATTATTCCATTTGTCAGTTCTGCTTGTCTCTGCCTGACTTCATTAGGGACGCAAGCTCTTTTTATGTTATGGGTAAGGTGGGAACTGGGAGCTCTAGACTCATCTTCACCCAGTTTAGCAATCCTAGAAAAAGGAAATATCTCTCCTTCCAAAATTTAGCTACAAATTTGAGAATGACTAACTTCATTGAGTCACATCTTAATCTCTGAACTAATTAAGACCGTCAAGAGAAATCAGGTATATCTGGCCATCCTGGGTCATGTGTCCACCCCAATTGCTGCGATGGTATGGGGCCACCATCATTGGTAGCCTCATGGAGTTAACCTTGAATAGGAGTAAGAAAACCATAGAAATCAGAAAAGAGAGACTGGGAAAGAACGTAAGGCAGATACAAACTAGTACTAGCTGCTATAATTTAATACATGTTTTTGTTGCTTTAAGTGAGTTATTTATTTTTTTTTTTAAATTTTTTTTTTAATTATTTATTTATTTATTTATTTATTAGGAAAGAGAGAGAGTGAGAGAGAGCAGGTCAGAGTGAGAAGCGGACTCCCCATGGAGCTGGGAGCCCGATGTGGGACTCGATCCCGGGACTCCGGGATCATGACCCGAGCTGAAGGCAGTCGCTCAACCAACTGCGCCACCCAGGGGCCCCTAAGTGAGTTATTTAATTGCTTAGGTCCTATTTCCTCATCTGGGTTAAAACACTTTGTAGGAATGCTGTGAGTTCAGGTGATTTTATACATAAAAGGTTGCATTATAAAAAAATGAAATTATATACCTTATAATATAACTGTAGCTATTATTAAATGGAGATTAGTCCATCAGTGGCTGATAAAATATGGATAGGTCCAAAGGATGATCTTCTGTAACTTAATACATGGTTTAGGCATGCACAGAAGTTAGACAAAGAGTTAATATCTTAAGCAGAGAGACAGGAAGAAAATCATCCTGAAGACCAGGGTGAATAGGATCATTAATAGCATACTTAATAAGTAATGAGTAACTTTGGGAAGGATTATTTGAAGGAAGAATGTTCTCAACAAGGCTTCAATCCAAGTGTTGACCAGGGCTGATTTTCATCTGTATGCTTAATTGGAAAAGGATCTTTCTCCAAACTCGGGTGATTGTTAGCAGCCTTCTCATCCTTGCACTTGGTGGGACTGACTGTCTCATTTCCTTGCTAGCTGTCAACTGGAGTCTGTTTTCAGTTCCTTGTTAGTTGTTGGCCAGAGGCTGCCAGCAATGCTTTGCCAAGACAGCCTTAATCTGGCCTCTTACTTCACCAAAGCCACCAAGAGAGGCTTCTAGCAAGGTAGATGTTATAGTCTTGTGCGATATAATCACCTTTGCAATATTCTGTTGGTCAGAAGCAGGTCACAGGTCCTATGCACACTCAAGTAAGAACAATAGCTCTTGAACATGAGAACAGGTGAGGATAAATGAGGGCTATCTTACAGCCCTATATACTATGACAGTCTATTTTCTCAGATTTGCAAAAGAATACTACTATTAATTAAAAAGCACTTAACTCTCTGTACTCAATAGATACATGTAGGGCATATTATAGATCCTCTATTAAAGAGGAACCTTGATATGCTAAAGATAAATTATTTAATAAGACGAGCCATACTTTAGTTTCATTATCAAGGAAGGGGTTTGGGAAGACCTCTGTAATGGGAGAATATTTCTGAAGCTTTATCTAAAAAGGGATCAGATGAGTTCTTAAAGCAGATTAGTGTAGAAAGGAAAATTTTTAGCTTAGTTAATATGTGTTTTTAGCTGACTTTAGTGTTCTCACTAAAGAATCTGACAGAAATTTATAGTAGTTAAATCTGGAGTTATACCTGAGGTTTTTGTTTGCTAGGATGTTCCAATTATTTCGTTTTTGAACTGCCATGTGCATTGGTTGGGGTGTCTTGCTTCCAATTTTTTAGTTCAATAATATTTAATTAACTAATATCTTCATTTGCTGGCTGGATTGTTTCAGACAAAGGAAAGGAAAACTTCTCTGGTAGTGCTAAATATTTCTTTTGGGTTGGTTATTGGAGCTTTTGTCTTTGAGGATTCTGAGTTGCCAAGAGCAGTAGTTTAAGTGAGAGGCTTTCCTCTTTCCTAGAGACTTCTCAATGGGTCCCAGGTAACAAGAATTGAAAATCTGTTTTGTGGTGTCAAAAGAGCCACTTTGGACATGAATTGTTTAGGGCATATACCATTTCATAATGCTGGCTGTTACACTGGGAGATTCTGTTTCCCTTTGAATGGAATAATAAAACATAAAAATGAAAAACAGGCATAAGATGGGGAAATAAATCAAATAAATCAAATAACAAGATTATCTGCTATGTTGAAAACAAGAGCAAAATCCCATTAAGTACCACAAGTACCAAGCAAAGTCTTCTAAGTTAAAATAAATGTAAATGATTAGTAAATCTTTGTATGTCTTGTTGACATGGTTGGATTTCTTTATGAGGAATTTCAGAGGAGGCATAATTGAAGGCTAGGATTTTTCTGGAGGATTTCTGGGGGAAAAGGTAGTTAGGGACAGTCTTTTCATTCATGCTGGAGATCCATATTGCAGTAGTCAAGGGAGCTGTCATTAGGGCCCCCAGGGCTGGTTCACTTACCAGGTCAACACAGACATCAATATAGCATATCTGAATTATCGGTGTACTTATGTATCTAAGTCAGCATAGTCAATTTTTTCTTTTTTCTTTTCTTTCCTTTGCTTTTTTTTTCTTCCTTCCTTCCTTCCTCCCTCCCTTCTTCTTTCTTTTCCTTTTTTCTTTCTTTCTTTTTTTCTGAGTTTCTTTTCTTTCTTTCTTTCTTTTTTTCTTTCTGCTTTCTCTTTCTTCCTTCCTTTCTTTTCTTTCCTATGTCAGAATATAAGTCCCTGGAGTCCAATTTTCTTTGTTGCCATATCATTCTGGTATAGATAATGACCTTTTCCCAATCTCCAGTGTCCTTGTCAATGGAAAGGGGCTAGTTGAAAGTATGCTGTCAGAATTAAATAAGAATATAATAAATATGGCACACTTAACCCAGTGTTTCACACATAACAATTGTCAGTAAGTGGTAGCTGCTGTTATTTTAACTGTATAACTTAGCTTGGTTTTTCCACTTTGCAATGAGGGTTATTAAAACATCATTCTATTTGGGTAGAAGTATTTGATTTAAACAGTATTTTTATTTTAATATCATTGGGCAAATGCTGTATTAGGCAATATTGCTAATGAGAGTATTCCAACGCTTGGCATTTTATTGAGATATGCTTTATGTGGGATCAACATTTTAATTTAAAATACTGGCCATCTGCATATTTTCCCCCAGAACTTAACTTTAAATTTTCATGGCTACTCTTCTAAAATTAAAAACAAACTTAATTACAAAAAAATTAGAACAAAAACTATGAAAATATTTCTAAATTGACATGGACTTCTTTGGTTTTTCAGAGATTTATTGAGCAACAATATGTGGCTATTATTCTGGATGTGGGTGATACAAGAATGAAGGAAAGAAGTTGACCACTCTAAGGAACTTACAGTGTAGTGGGAAGAGGAAGGCAACACAGGATAGCTTCCTGCAGAGCCCTGCACAAAATGCTTTTGTAACAGAGGAAAAACAATTAACTCAGCCTGAGGCTTTCTGGGAAGGTTTTCTTAAAAAGAAAACACAGGAGAAGAGTGGTAACTAAGATGAAGATGAAGGGAAGTTTCTATATAAAAGTTGAATGGGGTCAGGGAAGAGGTCTTTCAAGGAGAAAGTAGTGTGAGCAAAGTGCCATAGTACCGAGAAAAGGTCTAACATAATAGAAAACAACAAGAAATGCATTGAAGTGGGAGCACGGACTGCATGGAGACATGGAAGCATTGGAAGCTGGTTGATGAAATACTTTGAAGATTGGTTAAAGAATCTGTATTTCATTTTACAGATTACAGAAAAACAGTCTGGGTTTATAAGCAAGGGAAGGATGGGATTAATTTCATAACAAGTGATGTCAAAGGAAATAAAATAATATCATTCACTTTTAGCTTGCTTTATTATATTTAAAAACTTCATTGAGAAGCTAACATTAATGAAGCAAGCAGGCTCCCAAGGTCCTGCAGGGGGTAAGAGAATGCAAACCTGCTCTGTCACACACACCCCCCCCCCCCCCCCCGCCCTCACCCAGAAGGACACCTGCTGTTTGAGTTCGGGATTATCTCTGAGGAGAATGGATCCATCATTCAGGCAGAGAGCGTTGCTGGAGGAAGTAGTTGTACGCACCATTTTTCTATTCTTCTGGTTTTGTACCAACTGTTTTAATATTATAAGAATCAGATTTTATAGGTGAATTGAAGATGGCCACAATCCTCAGAAGTAATTCACATAACTCATATAAAAAAGTAGATTCTGTTCATGTTATCCAGAGTCAAGGCAGTCCTCCGAGAACTGGGAATTCTCAAAAACATTTTCTCTACTGTGGAGAAATCCAAAGGGATGTGGATTCAAACACTTTTTCATGTATATTCCTTACTTATATGGAAAAAATGTCATGAAACTCTTATGCAGCACATCCTTACAGACAAAAAGACAAAGAAGAAATAATGGGCAGAAATGTACACAAGCAAAGCATTAGAATTCTGATTCCTAAGAAGATACCAAAATCCTCCCATGCTAGTGGATTCACTGTGATATCTAATCTGGAATAAAGCATATTTCCTTTTTCTTCTCCATGAATAAATTAACCCGTGGGAAACTTAAATGCATTTCAGAGATTTATACTGAAAAAGGATGCTTGTTTTTCACAGCAATCATGCCAGCTTTTTTGTTTCTCATTCATTTATTCATCCATTTAACCAACAAATATTTGCTGAGTGCCATAAATACTCATTGCGGGGGGGGGGAATTAGGAAGATCAAAATAGATTTTCTGTCCTCACAGAGCTTCATGTCTAGTGAGGGAGAGAAATACTAAAGGAACATTCAAGTAAAAGTGCAATGACTACAGTATAGAGGCCAGCTCAGGCTTCCCTGCCTATGGAGGGATAGATAAGATTGGCTGGGACCCCTCCCTCTAGATCCATCACCTGTGGAGTCAGAAGCTCCACTCTGCATATCCAAGCAGTCACTGTTTTGCACATCTTTTTTTTTTTTAATTCCAATATAGTTAACACGCAGTGTTTTATTAGTTTCAGGTGTACAGTATAGCAATTCAATACTTCCATACATCACCCAGTGCTCCTCGCAATACATGTGCTACTTAATTCCCACCACCTATTTAACCCATCCTTCCACTCACCTTCCCTGTGGTAACCAGCAGTTTGTTCTCTATAGTTAAGATTCTATTTCTGGGTTTGTCTTGCTCTTCTTTTTTTTCTTTTCCTTTGCTTGTTTGTTTCTTAAATTCCACATATAATTGAAATCATAGGGTATTTTTCTTCCTCTGACTTTTTTCACTTACCATTATACTCTCTAGATCTATCCATGTTGTTGCAAGTGGCAAGATTTTATTCTTTTTCATGGTTGAATAATAGTCTATTGTACATATATACCACAACTTCTTTATCTGTTCAACTGTTGATGGACACTTGGGCTGCTTCCATAATTTGGCCATTGTAAATAACGCTGTTATAAACATAAGGGTACGCATATCCCTTCAAATTAGTGTTTTTGCATTTTTTTTGGTAAATAACCAGTAGTGTGTTTACTGGATTATAGGGTAGTTCCATTTTTAACATTTTGAGGAACCTCCACACTGTTTTCCATAGTCGCTACACCAATTTGCATTCCCACCAACAGTGCATGAGGGATTCTCCACATACTTGTCAACACTCATTGTTTCTTGAGCTTTTGACTTTAGACATTCTGTCAGGTATGAGGTGATAGTATATTGTGGTTTTGATTTGCATTTCCTTGATGATCAGTGATGTTGAACATCTTTTCATATGTCTGTTGGCCATCTGGATGTCTTTTTGGAGAACTGTCTATTCATGTCTTCGGCCCATTTTTAAATTGGATTTTTTTTTTGGTGTTGAGTTGTAGAAGTTCTTTATATATTTTGGATACTAACCCTTTATTGGATATGTCATTTGCAAATATCTTTGCCCATTTAGTAGGCTGCCTTTTAATTTTGTTGATTGTTTCCTTTGAGGTGTAGAAGCTTTTTATTTTGATGTAGTCCCAATAATTTATTTTTGCTTTAATTTCCCTTGCCTCAGGAGACATATTTACAAAAATGTTGCTATGGCCAATGTCAGAAAGATTACTGCCTCTGCTCTCTTTTAGGATTTTTATGCTTTTGGATCTCACATTTAGGTCTTTACTCCATTTTGAGTTTATTTTTGTGTATGGTGTAAGAAAGTGGTCCAGTTTCACTCTTTTGCATGTAGCTGTCCAGTTTTCCCAGCATCATTTGTTGAAGAGACTATCTTTTTTCCATCGGATATTCTTTCCTGCTCTGTCAAAAGATTAATTGACCATGTAATTGTGGGCTTATTTCTGGGTTTTCAATTCTATTCTATTGATCTATGTGTTTATTTTTGTGACAGGACCACATTTTTGTGTCTGTTTTGTGACTTTTTATTACTACAACTTTGTAATATAACTTGAAGTCTGAAATTATGATTCCTCCAGCTTCGCTTTTCTTTTTCAAAACTGCTTTAGCTATTCAGAGTCTTTTGTGGTTCCAAATAAATTTTAGGATTGTTGGTTCCAGTTCTGCGAAAAATGCTGTTGGTATTTTGATAGGGATTGTATTAAATGTGTAAACTGCTTTAGGTGGTACAGAGATTATAACAATATTTGTTCTTCCAATCCATGAGCATGGAATTTCTTTCCATTAGTTTGTTTCATCTTCATTTTCCTTCATCAGTGTTTTATAGTTTTTGAAATACATGTCTTTCACCTCTTTTATTGCTAGGTATCTATTATTTTTGGTGCAACTGTAAATGGGATTGTTTTCTTAATTTCTCTTTCTGCTGCTTCATTATCAGTGTATAGAAATCAACAGGTTTCTGCACATTGATTTTATATCCTATGACTTTACTGAATTTATTTATCAGTTCTAGACATATTGATGGAGTCTTTCAGGTTTCCTAGATATATAGTATCATGTCTGCGAATAGTGAAAGTTTTACTTCTTCCTTATCAATTTGGGTGCCTTTTATTTCTTTTGCTCTCTGATTGCTGAGGCTAGGACTTCCAGTACTATGTTGAATAAAAGTGGTAAGAGTGGACATCCTTGACTTTTTCTTGACCTTTGGGGGAAAGCTCAGTATGATGTTCACTGTGAATTTTTCATATATGGCTTTTATTATGTTGAGGTATATTACCTCTAAACCCACCTTGTTGAGAGGTTTTATCATGAAGGGATATTGTACTTTTTCAAATGCTTTTTCTGAGTCTATTGAAATGATCATATGGTTTTTATCCTTTCTCTTATTGATATGATGTATCATGTTGATTTCTTTGTGAATACTGAGCCACCCTTGCATCCCAGGAATAAATCTCATTTGGTTCTGATGAATGATTTTTTTAATATATTGTTGGATTTTGTTCTTCACTTCTTTCAAAGAAGACATCCACCCATCCCTTCCTCAAATTTTACTTGACACTCATTTGTAAGTGTGGCTGACTTTAATGAAGATTTAGAAATCATGAGGGCAGTTTGTAGAATGGTTGCACAGTGAATGAGTGTGAAAATATATTTGCATATTCATAGTTTTAAAAGTCCACTTAACCACTCCACCTTCGCACTGGACTTTCATCTCTCTTTAATACTCATCTTTCCCTGCTTTCTCCTTCCTCCACTTCTCTCCTTGCCTTTGCTTCCCTTCCTACCATTGCTCAGAAACAAGTAGGCAAACAACCACCTACCCACTCACCACCCACCCACCTGTTATCACCACAATAACAACACAAGGAACAATAAACAAATCCTTTTATTCTTTCATGGAGCCTGACCACCTTTTTTGTTATTTGGGCTCCTGAAGACAACCATGCTCTCAGAGTTACAACTTCTACTCCAAAAGCCTTATCTACATATTATACTCAATATAGGCTTTTTCTATCCTAAGAGAAATTCTGTTGCCATCTGTTAAGATGTGTATTTTTAGTCTGGATATATTACAAATTAGGATGCATGTTTGACAGAAAAGTAGGAGGTACAATAAAGTACAGTATTAAAACAGAGAGACTGGACTTAAACTGAGGAAGTAGAAAAGGAAAGCTTCTGTGAGAGAGAATAACATTTCTGAAGACCGTTAGCATAGTCCAGTGACAAAGAGGAGGGAAGAACACTTCAAGTAGTAGGTCTGGAGATGGGAAGGGATTTGGTGCACCAGAAAAACTGAAAAGAGGCCAGCATGGCTATACCCTAAAAAGGAAGAAGAGAAAGAGAGGGATGAAGGTAGAGAGGTGAGCAGGGACCTGATCAGGTGAGACCTTGTAGGTCCACATGACTCCAATTTTTACGTTCCTGAATCTTCTCTAACAAATGAGATGACTTCATGAATTGTTTTGTTTTAAACTTTGCATTTATTCATTTTTGAAACTGATGCAATCCTGCCAAAGCTGGCAAATGTACACACACACACACACACACACACACACACACACGCATGCGCGCGCGCGCACTACATAAAACACCTTCCCTGAGGGCCATATAATTTGGCATTATTACGAAGTCTATCCTATAGCCATATGCATGATTCTGGGTCACCTGGGTGATTAGCTGAAATTTATTTCCATATTCATTTTCTTTCCACAATAATGTTTCCTGCAGAGAGACCCACAATATGAGGGTTTCTGTACAAGATTAAAAAAATGTTGCCTGCCAGCAGCACATGAATTGTCTATCGATTTTTAGGATTTGGATCTGTTCAGCCGACACACCCATTTCCCGTGAAGAACAAGAAGCTTCTTGCTCTGCTCAGTGCCTTACTACTATTAAGGCCTGACAGGAATACATCTAAGTTCTGTTTACCACCAGGGTAAACTGCCCTCCTACGGCATTCTTGTGGAAAGGCACTTTTCTGGGGTTCAGCATATTTGCACATATTTACAGGCACTGAAAATGACACACCACGTACACTGCAGACCTTGTGCTCACTGCTTCCTGCCACTGTTAATCTGTACCCAATGATGATACTCATTTTGTTGTTTTCCGGAAATAAATTATTTTGTTTGTTCTCCCAATTCTATCTACCCCAAACTATCTTTTCTTCTCCACTCTTACTTTTCAGCTACTAATAACCATGCCTTTTAAGCTTTTTATTAAAAGTAATAAATTAAGACATTTATCTTCAAGTGGTTTTACCTTTGCCTTGTAACCACCAACATCTACGTAAGCACTCCCAGAGTATTGAGTTTACCAAAATTCATTTCAGTAGCAACAACATTCACTGGCTTTAGGAAAAAGCTTTCCACTTATAGTTAGTTACTTGCTAGTCTTACACAACTGTACCTTCCATACAGGATAATACTTTAAAAGTAAGATAGTTTGAAGAAGCAGTATCTTCTGTGGCTCTTCCTTAAAATGAAGCCATTGGCCATTCTCTGAGCTTGACCATTGCTGGCTGTACTACGATTCCATCCGGTCATCCTGTGAGTCAACACTTATGGTGGAACCTTGGCTACTGGTATCAGCAGTTTCATAGGACTTTTGGTCTTTGGCAAAGTTGATGAAAACCTGATTTTTTCAACGGAAACAAAGTCATTAGTGCTTGGTAAGCCAAAGGAAGAAATAAGGTTAATTCACACACACACACACACACACACACACACAGTGAAAGAGAAAAAAAAGAAAACTAGGTATTATTGGCATACGTCCACACAGAAATATGTACTTTTATTCCTTTTAGATATTTAAATTTAACTGGGGTAGAGAGTGCTGCCTGGATGGCTTAGTTGATTAAATGTCCCACTCTTGATTTCAGCTCATGTTGTGATCTCAGGGTCTTGGGGTTGAGTCCCATGTTGGACTCTGTGTTTGGTGCAGAGGTTGCTCGTCCCTTCCCCCTCTGTCCTCCTCCCCCCCCATGCTTTTTCTCTCTCAAAATTAAATAAATAAAATCTTAAAAAAAATTTAATGGGGATTTGAAAATAAAACCTATATCTACAACTATAAGCATAATATAGATCTAAAGTTATAATTAGGGGCGCCTGGGTGGCTCAGTAGGTTAAAGCCTCCGCTTTCAGCTCATCTCATGATCTCGGGGTCCTGGGATCAAGCCCCGCATTGGGCTCTCTGCTCAGTGGGGAACCTGCTTCCCCCTCTCTCTTTGCCTGCCTCTCTGCCTACTTGTGATCTCTCTCTCTCTCTCTGTCAAATAAATAAATAAATAAATAAAATCTTTAAAAAAATAAATAAAGCTATGATTAAATATCTAGAACTATATACTTGTATTTATAAGATCTACATTAATGTCTCTATCAAGTATAATCCAGGAACCCAAGCCAAGCATAAACATTATCAAATGTTTATATGATGATGTTGAGAGAAATTTCACTAGTTTCAGGAGTTAGTGTACTAAAATAAAATTTGTATAGAGAGCCCACATTATGCTCAGTAAGCCAGTTATTTAACAGACAGAAATTTATTACTTGGTTTTAAGTCATTAAGTCTATCATAGATTCCTCTTGAGACCGAGAGTCTACTTTGTGTCAGACATGGTCCCAGTAGTTGATTATAAGTCAAAGGCTAAAATTTTCTGGGTCACTAAAGCCATAATTGCCCAAAGCCCCCATAAAAAATTGTCCATAAAATGCAGCACTTAAAGGCCCCTGAGGCCTAACGTGATGATAGATGCTATTAAATGTTCTATATACCAGGTTGGTTGAGCTGTACAAAATTAACAAGCTTCAAAGATGATGAAGGATGACCTGTAAAGCCCCTAGTTATTGAATACAAAGTAATTAAGACAGATGATGTGAGTGAAACAAAAAAATTCTGCATTTACCATTTTGGTTGCCTGCATCTAGCAGATCTACAGGTCTGGCACTGAATTCCCTCTAGAAACCCCCATCCTATGCTGACCCAGGAAGCCAATCAATAATGTTATTTAAGAAACCTACCAAGGGTGGGCGAGGGGGTGCGGCAAAGAAAGAAACAACAAGGAGAAAGTGAGGAAAGTGTTAATATCTACTTGTTTTACAGGTTTATTGCTTTACATATTCATATAACCTAATGGATATAAATGTCTTGTCTAAAGGAAAAATCTTTCTTCCATTAAAAAATAGTTAATGCTTTGCACACTTTTTTTGAACATCCTGAAATGCAGTTAAAAATAAATTAAGCAAAGTTTTTCAGGTGCAAGCTTAGATACTGTTTCAATTACAAACAAAAATGAATGTTATTAAAGAGAAATAACCAGAATGTGTAATAATTAATATGTGACGTTGTGCACATGGATCGTGGTATCCCACTTACCTCTTCCAGGGTAGTCTGACTCACTAAGAAATTCGTGATATTTAAAGCAGTCTTGTTAGTTTCCAGCAGATCAAAAATGTTCGCTACTCCTCCTGCCGTGACTGGCACATGATACTCTAGCATGCTGAGGTGCTGATCCTGTGGGGACGAAAGGGAAACATTCATTCTGCAATGTCCGGTAATACTGAGGTGACCACACATAACTTGACCAAGAGCTAACACTGAAATTCATTCCACTGACGGTGTGAAGGGTGGCTGTTTTACAGCTAACAGCCTGCAAAGATAAAATGAAAAGCTTTACAAATGTCAAAGAGGAAACAAATTAAAAACCTAATGACAATTCCAAAGTATTCTACATTCCTGTGCACTTATAAAGTCCTTATATAGTCTTGCTTAGGAAAAAATATTGTGAAATGGTATTTCAGATGTCAGATTATGCTCAGCTCATATAAGGTTTTTTCAGAGATCGCATTTAGAAAAAAATTTTTTTTTGTTTTAATGTTAGAACTATTCTAAAAGGCCAGTGATTAACTGTTTATACTGACTAAAGAGGCTAGATTTCAAAGCACTGTGTAGGAAAAATCTCATTAAAATATGCCACATTCAGGGCGCCTTGGTGGCTCAGTCATTTAAGTGTCTGCCTTCTAGCTCAGGTCATGATTTTGGGGTGCTGGGATGGAGCCCCACATTGGAGTCCCTCCTCAGTGGCGGGTCTGTTCTCCTTCTCCCTCTAGCCCTCCGTCCCACCCACTCGTGCCCACTTGTGCCAACTCTCTCTCTTTCAAATGAATAAAATCTTTAAAAAAAAATGCCACATTCTTTCTTAACTCACCCACAAATTCTTTCCAACTGCTTTATTTAGTCCATAGTGTCACCATCTACTTAGTAATTTATTCTTGTTTCCTTGGAGCATATTTAACATCCTGCTTTTCTACAGATTTAATCAGTTACCATATCCTATTTGTTTTTCCTCAAAAACGAGTCTCACATTTAAACCTTTCCTCTCTATTTGCACCATCAATGTTAATCCCATTCTCAGCACTCCGTATCTGAGTGACGGCCACAGTGTCTTCCATAGCCTAGAACCTGCATACATTCACACATTCTGGCACACAGCAGCAAGAATAATCTTTCTGGAGCGCTCTTTGATCAAGATATGTTCTTACTCCAGCATCTACCCCTGCAACCTATATGGATCAGGTCAAGACTGTGCGTTTCACCTGGTAAAAAATCAAGACTTCTGTGGCTGGAAACCCCTCCTTTTCTCAATTCTTTGATCACTGCCTAATCCCTCTCTTATCGACCTGTGGGGTGCATCGCACCTGTCACCACAATCAGGCTATCTTGCTTATTTAATCCCCAACTGTTGCTCTTTCTATTTCTCTTCTAGAGATCTAGAAACCACCACCCACTTGTAGAGAATAGTCTGTTTAGAAAGAAATGAGACGTTTACGATCACTGCATTTGCTTTGTATAGTCCTGGTCCCACAAGGAACACACCAAGGTGAATGGAATCTCCTCACTCAGTGCGAGTAAACACAGGTTTCGACCCGGAAACTGGCCAAAAGATAAAGCACTATTGTGATTTATGTAAGGTAAAGTGTCCTTTAATTTTTAAATTTAATTTTAATTTATATGGTAGAGACTGGACTTTGATAAAGAATCATAAAAGCTGTTATTTCCTGGAGAAGTTAGCCAAGGTTTGGGAGGTCGAGGCAAAGGTATTTTATAGAGATAAAAGAATGGTTTTAAAAAATGCACTCTCTTTTGCTCTCTACAATAACGTCACATTAATATGGTGACTTGTACTTTATGAAGTAGCTTTGTGAGCATTTTATCATCTATTCCTCACACCGATCTTGTGAAGTAGATGTTAATATTCCTATTTCACAAAGGAGAAAGAGGAGGTTCAGAGACTTTAAATGTCTTGCTAGAAATCACACAGGCTGAGCTGGATTGTGGCCCAAGCCTTTCAATTTCTTTCCACCATTCCTCACCTGATTTTTTTAATTTTTATTTTACTTTATTAAAGATTTTATATATTTGTTTGAGAAAGAGAAAGAGAAAAAACACAAGTGGGGGGAGGGGCAGAGGGAGAAGCAGACTCCCTGCTGAGCAGGAGCCCAACATGGGGCTCAATCCCAGGACCCTGAGCCAAAGTCACACACTTAACCAACTGAGCTACCCAGACACCCCCACACCTGATTTCTTTTAAAAACATTCATTTGCTATAATAACCTTTGTAAACTACCTGTACATCAAAGATATTATAAAGATAGCTTTTTTTGGTCACATGCATTTATTTTAAGCATGTGCTATGTGAGATATAGACACCTATCTGTGCCTGTGCATCCTGCGGATATCTATTTATAACATGAAATTAAGTGAACAACATTTCAACTAGTGTGAGAATTAAGAACTTGATTTCCAAGCAGTTCTGTTCAAACCATTGTGGGCTTGCCTTCCAAATGAGAGGAGCAAGAAGATAATCTTCTCTAGCTATGACACTCTGGAATTTTATTATTTTTTTTAAAGAAGAAATGTCCTTGATCATATATCTGTCATCCCTCAGTTCCTTAACATACATAATTCATAAATAGTTATGTATACAACTCAAAAACTAATAGTATAGTCATAAAGTCTTTGTGAGGAAGAAATAAAGATATATAAAAGGACTACATTTTATTTATGTACGTATGTATTTATTTTAATGTAAGCCTTACACCCAACATGGGGCTTGGACTCACAAACCCTGAGATCAAGAGTCACACATTCTACAGACACAGCCAGCCAGGTGCCCCAGGACTACATTACTTTTAAAGAGCTATAAAATTATATAATTAACTTGAAGATTCTATTTGTTCATACTGTGTTTCAGAGTATCTTACATATTTTAAACTAATAAATATATTACGATTAATAATAAAGCTACACTCAACTTGAAAATGGCAAGCATCCATATTAGATTATGACTATCAAAACCAATCAAGACCTAAAGGCAGGACAATTTCCTACTTACTTTTAAGTAGGTTTTTGGAAAGTGCAGTTGCATAAACCTTGTGAGGGCCTCCATGCTCACTTTGGTATTCTTCAAGTGAACCTTGACAGTAAATCCTCGTCCAAACCTATAAAGAAAAAGTGCAAAATGTGATGAGTTACATTTTGCTGAAATAACTCCCCTGGAATTCCAGGTAATGAAACAGAACCCAAGCTGACCATTATAGCTCTTTTCTTAAATAAAGACTGCCATTTTGCCATAAAAGTTCAATGTATGTTGCAACTGGAAGTAGTTCACTGCCATGATTTTTTATTTAGTTCTACTGCTATACAAAGTCATACTCCTTGGACAAAAGCTGCATCAGAAAGAAAACATAAAAACTTGGCTTTCATTGACATTAATGAATTGGCATCCGATGTCAGTATCTGGAGTTAAATACTTTCTAATTTAAAACAAACAAGGTCTTAAAAAGGCAAGTCGCTGGGGATTTGGTGTCCAAAGTGAAGATTAAAGTCACTGAGGTTTTAAAAATGAATAATGATTTATTATGCTATCTAACTGTTTGCCCAAGAATAGGGTTTGTAAACAAGTCAAAACAGACTCTCTGAGAACAATGTATAATGTCTCTTTCATCCTTTTTTCTTACTTATCTTGGTTAATACTATCTTCTAAGAAGCCGAGCTGTACAGATAAAGGTATAAAGTAACACCCTGAAATTTGGAGATTAACATGGATATGTATACGTGCATATGTACTCTGGCACATATAAAATATTAATTTAATTTTAATTTGATAATATTTGTACACATTTCCCCAATGTATTATTGATTAAAAGATTCTGAATGCAAAAAAAAAAAAAGATTCTGAATGCAGTAAAAATGTTAAACAGCTTACTAAAAGCCTGTGCAAATGGCACATGAACATGCTAGATAAAAATCTATGCCTTTATGTACTTGTCAAGGTCTAACTTGTTACTGAGTAAATTCTTGAAAACTACTTTCTGAGAGTATTTGTGGTGTAGATGTTTTTTTAAGACCTTTTAGTAAGATAATTTAACTTTAAGGTGAGTTGAAGATCAATTTTTCCTTTCCAGTTTTA
This sequence comes from Nasua narica, assembly GCA_028533885.1. Classification (NCBI taxonomy): domain Eukaryota; kingdom Metazoa; phylum Chordata; class Mammalia; order Carnivora; family Procyonidae; genus Nasua; species Nasua narica. The sequence goes on from CM052810.1 coordinate 154,972,135, forward strand.
CTTCTTGTTACAGGACAAGCTGTTGAATAATCCTCAAAGGTTAGTATAGTATGGTAGATTGACTTCCCCACACCATATGGTAAACAATGCAATAGTTCTTCATTTGCTTTTTTTTTTAAAAAAAAAAAAAGACTTTTTAAAGACTTTTAAAGACTTAAATTATTTATTTTAGACTGAGAGAGAGAGCAAGACCGCACTGTGGGGAAGGGCAGAGGAAGAGGGAGAAAAAAGCTCAACTAGACTCCCCACTGAGTGCAGAGCCCAATGTGGGGCTCCATCTCATGACCCTGAAATCACAACCTGAGCAGAAACCAAGATTCAGAAGCTCAACAGACTGAGGCACCCAGGCACCCCTCACCTGCTCTTTATATGCTGCAAAGATCCAATACATTGGAACCTTCCATTCACCATAATGGCCAACCTGGTACAAAGAGCCTCACATTCTTCCATGCTGAAAGGCAGAATCACATCAGAATTCTGGGCACAGAAAGTGCTCATAAGCATAAGTTCAAATGTTTCATTATAGCACCTTAGAAATACTATTTTAGTTCCTTAAAATGTCTTTTCCCTTGAGGGACACAAAAAATACATTTTAAAATATAAATTAAATGTCTTCACATAGGGTTTATTACTCTTTATTCTCCAGCTTGAAGCCATCTCTTTCACCTGGAATGCCCTCTCATCAAACACAGTATTTCTTTCAACCTCTTTCAAGCTTAGGCTCAAGACCTACATTCCCTGAGAAATGTTTCCAAAATAATTCTGAGCTTTTTTCATGACACTTCATACTCCATATTCAGTTGGCTTTTATGCTTTGTTATATATAACTAGTTAACCTGTACTTGATTATATAATCTCTCATTTCACAAACTATGACAATTGGTAGAGATCCTCTCTACTTCATACAGAAGTGAATGGAAATTAAAAGACTGGCTTCAGAACATAGAGTGTGCTGGGCAAAGCTAGGATATGAATGTGTCCCTTAATTATAAACAAATCTAGAACTTTTCTACTATATGATAATTGCAGTGAAGGGAGGAATGTAATACAAGGCTAACCTTACAAGAAAGGCACAGATAAAATGCTTCAGTAGCTTTTTTATTGAATTGATTGGAAGAGTCTACTTCATGGAGGAGGCCTGGGAGATTAGAACTTGGATTTTGTCAAAAAACCATTTCAGGTAGAAAGCACAGGCAGGGAAAGGGTGTGGTGATAGGGAAGGGTAGTAAGTGTCTGTGGAACCACTAAGTCATTCAGATTGCCTGAATGGGGTGGGAGTGTCACAGGAAGAAAAAGACTGGAAATTTAGATGAGGGCAGACGATAAAAGGCTTTTCATACTAAGGCTGAGGATGATGAACTTTCCGGCAATAGGAAGTAATAGTTAAATTAAGAGTCATAAGTCCCTCTCAAGAGAAATTTATTTTTACTTTTTATTTTAAAAATTTTTTTAAAGATTTATTCATTTATTTTAGAGAGAAAGTGTGCATGCACGCACATACACGTGAGGGGAGGAGCAGAGGAGAGAATCTTCAAGCAGACTCTGCTGAAGAGCGGCTTGATCTCAAGACTCAAGAGATCGTAACCAGAGCCGAAAACAAGAATGGGACACTCAACAGTCTGAGCCACCCAGGCGCTCTCAGAGAAATTGTTTTTACACAGATTGCTTAGGCCATATCCCACCCATCACAGGAGCTGGATTCTCACGTGAAATCTGCCTGACTTGCTCCCATGACTACAACATAAATTACTTTAATCCAACAGCGGCTTCATTACCAATACGTACTACACAGGGTTATCTCTTCCCATCTCTCTTCCTAGAATCCTATCACTGGCCCTCACATTCCCACACTCAGTTTACCTGTGAGATGTGAGGATGACAGAACATTTATTCTGCACTTCTTCTGAAATGATCTTCCAGAGATGCCGTTTCGACTTAGGATCCATCCCAGAGCTCGGCTCATCCTTAATAGAAAGTTACAAGAAAAATTTATCAAATTAATTAATTTTTGATGAGGTTCTTTACATGAATCACTGCGTCTCACTTGCCTAGAACAGAAATCACTTTGCAAAGTCCTGTGACTAACTTGTTTTATACTTAATAGGCTTCTTTCTGCTGCTGTCAAAAAGCTCAAAATTAATCATTTAGAATTGTCAACCTGTTTTAAAAAGTGTCTCAGTGAGGTTGACACCCTGTTACTTTACACTTGTCTCATATTTCTTTGTAAAAAAAATCTGCATCAATTACTGACAAAGTGGGGTTTCTGCATTTAATACTACATTGTCACAGATATATCTGAAGCTACATCAACAAGATTGCTACCTTGCTCCTGAGAGCAGAATTGTGGCTTTGAGTGATAATATAGCATGTGATATTCACAGAACACAATTTGATTTTTCAGTTAGTATGTTTGAGGTATATTTTATATTATTTTATTTCTTTTTTAACTTTTTTACATTTATTTTTTATTAACATATAATGTATTATTTGGAGGTATATTTTAAATTCCATGTTATTAATTGAAATTGAATCCTCTTTGGAGGAATAAAAGTAACATTTGCAGAAATTTCCATGTAGAAAATATAAATTATATTTTAAGAAAATGATGTTTTGGAAAATTGTTCAGATTCAAAATGTCAAAATAATAAACAAGCAATAATAGATTCTAAGAGATGATTAAATTAACAAATTAGAGGTCAAGATTAGGTCATAATTAAAGATATGTTTTTGCAGTGGAGAGTATGTACACAGGATTATCTGAGGCTTATCTTTATAGTAAGAGGTTAAAGGAATGAGTGTTGATTTGGGGAAACAGGAAAGAATATCCTATCACTATTCCTATTTTTGAAGACAAGAGCATATAGGGCAAATGCATATGATAGAAAATATGATAGCTTTCTCTCATAGCCTGTATTTCAGTTCAGCTCACTAATACGTAACATTTGCATAGCAATTTCAAATATTTTAAGTACTTTACCTCTCACAGAGGTGCCTAAGGATTGTTTTGTTCAAGTTAGGGGACACTTAGACAATAAAATTCCACCATAAGCATTGATGGACAGGGATGTAATGCATTATACATTTCTGGTACTATGGAAAGATAGGTTGTGCATCACTTAGCTGGGCAGTTTAAATGATGGGGGCCTCTATAGGACTTAATCCCTGGAATAATGTGGTAAAAATTCAGTTATAATAACTTATAACTGAATTTGTATTGCATACAGTCAAAACTCTTCTGAAGTTTGGAGTTCCTTGAATGAAGGGCATCTTCCAAAATAGGGGCAGGTTCATTTCTCAGAAATAGGCCCTTTCACAATGTCTGGCCTGAAGAGCAGGATGCCCCTATCGATCGCCTCTATGGGTAATTTGTATTTCCAGGGGATGAATTAAAATTTCCAGCTCTTAACCAAAATATAAATGCGGAATGCATTTCTTGCATCAAAGAATACAAATAAGCTAGAAAGGTGTATTGTCAATGGCATCCCAAACTAGGTAACGCATGTTTTTAAGTAACAGGGAAATGAAATTTTAGCATAACACATCGCCCTAAGCTCTGTCTTTCCATTTTAGGAGAAGTTGGAAAATATGTTGGTTCACCTGATGAGTTACTAACAATAGATTTCTTCAATAATGGGCAATCAAACTGTACGTATTCCATAATGTTACTTATTAGAATACCCCGAATTTGTTTTGGCTACTTCCTGTTCCCACAACAAGTGTTTCTTCTGAAATGGACTGGCCATAGCTCTTTGCTGATATAAATTCCCTTAATGGGGGTGCCTGGGTGGCTTAGTCGGTTAAGTGTCTGCCTTCATCTCAGGTCATGATCCCAGGTTCCTGCGATGGAGTCCCGCATCAGGCTTCCTGCTCAGTGGGGAGCCTGCTTCTCCCTCTGCCTGCTGTTCCCCTCCTTGTGTTCTCTCTCTCTCTCTGACATAATAAATAAAATCCTTAAAAAAAATTCCCTTAATGAGGTGGTACATGTAAGATGTTTTGCAAAATAAGCAGCACAAAGCAAGACCTCAGTAAAGGTTTATGGCAACAATGACAATAAAATGTTACACACACTATTGGGTATGTGGGTCTAATTATGCAGTCCCCTTTTCCACAATGATCCCCTTACCAGCAGGAGAATGGAAGGTTTCCCGATCAAGGCCAGTGCGGTGGATAATTTTCTTTTTGTGCCATAACTGCACAAAGAGGTAGCTCTGTCCTTGTAGGGCATCAGGTGAAGTCTCCTAAGGAGTTTATGAACAGTCTGTGGGAGGAAAACAGGAGTTAGGTTGTTGACCTGCTGCTGCCAAAACAGCACTACATGGAAAAAAGATAATTGTGAAAGAAAGTTCTACGATGAGGAAATACATACTGAAAACAATTCAAACATTTAAACCCAACATATTTGATCTTTAAAGTCCACCTAAAAATTAATAATCTTTTAAAGAGATAAAAACAATTCTGTGGAGGCTCATTTTCAAATGGGATTTCCCCCCCCAATTGTGTGTTTTGTGTTTACAGTTGGATTGGACTTTCTGCAGGATTTCTTTATACAACTTAAAAGAGCTGAAACAGAATTCTACCCTTCACAAGGCAGGTTTCTCATGGATTGTCCTCACTGTTTCATCTTTCTTCTTACGGAGGGGGCAAGTTGTCACAAAGGCTTTATGTCTATTTAAAACTGACCCAGTATCAAAACTTCAGCATGTTAACTTAGGAGTCATGGGTTCTTGAGGCTATTTCTGTAGCCAAACAGCTCTGGCAAAGAGTAGAATCCTAGGAGGATTTCAACAGGTCTTCAGGGTGGCAGAAATAGAGAAAGCTGCCCAAAGGGTTAGCCATTCTGTTAAAAAGGCAAATGATGGCACTGAAGTACAAAACCACATTTAAAAAATCAAAAATGGAAGCTATTCACTTTTATGTGGGCAGTTTGCAGGGAATCCCTTGTTTCAGAACTTATCTAAACACTGGAGGATGTGCAGACATCACCAACCACGGCTCAGCCCTGAGCCTAAGGCAAGTGTGACCCTTTACTGGATAGTTCTGAGCAAACACAGGTCAAGGAGCTTCTGCAACTGGGTTCACAGGCGTCTGTCTGATATTCATAATTGAGGGAAGACTGCCTCAGGGACCAGAAAGCAAGAAAATGCCACAGGTTTCCAGGTCTCATAGTTTTCCAAGGGGTGGGGAGCAGAAACACTAATGGTTTTCAAATGGTTTCAAAGGAACCAGTTTTCACACGTCTACTCACTTCTTTAATATCTTTTTCTGGAATTCCGTGCACCCTGGCATAGAAATACAGGTGTTCTTCCACAGATACCAGGTCGTCTAAGGCATCTTCCTGAGGGCAATATCCAACGAGGGAGCTGTGTGAGTCAACATGACCCAGGGATCTGAGTTGAGAGAATCAAAGACACAGATGAGTTTCAAAAGGGATGTCCCTGCTGGTCTCCAAATATGGGGAAGGCAGCTCTTGGTCACGGTGATCTGTGATTCTAATATAAAAAAAAGGTAAAATATCCCACCATCATATCACACTTAAAGATTTATAAATTTTCACCCCCTGGAATAGCTATTTTTCCCCTAAGGATTTAATAGTACATCTACAAAACAACAAAGAGTTCATTTTAATTATTTTTTTCAAGTCATTATGTTGTGCTCAGTAAGTTGAAGCCATGAATTTTCATACCCAGTTTTATTTCTTATCAGAATATTTCCACTTGAAGGAATTATGTCTCCTGTCAGCATCTTGAAGATAGTTGTCTTTCCTGCTCCATTCACCCCAAGAAGACCAAAGCACTAGTTAGGGAGAGCAAAGAAAAAAAAGATATAAATCTTAATCCAAACCAAAGATATGTTACTATTATATCCCTTTCCTCTTTCTCCCTAGGTGAAATAAATTACAAAGAAAAAGAAATCATTGGAATTATTCATGGATATTATAGTGTTCTGTTGGCATTTGATAAAACTTTCTTTTTTAAAACAAATAGTTACTTAAATATCTTTTTTCCTTTAACCATCTGAACATTTGTATATATACATATGACTTATTTTACATATTATATTATCTGGGTGACATGACAAAACATCCCACAAGTAAGATATGCTAACTTGACAAAGTATTTATAGATTTCACATTATTCACACAAAATCACAACTTTACTAAATAAGCCGCTGAAGCAATAATTTCTTTATGATATTGAATAGATTTGATGCATTTGGTTTGCAGCTCTGCTCCAAAAACTAAGGGAAATGCTCAACATTCTCTTTCTCCTTTCAAAGCTGCCTTAATATTTCTTTTTTCTTTTCTTTTTTTTGCCTTTAAAGATTTCGTTATTTATAAGAGAGAGAGAGAGCAAGAGGGGAGGGGCAGAGGGAGAGGGATAGAGATAATTTTTTTTAAGATTTGATTTATTTATTTGACAGAGAGAGAGAGATCACAAGTAGGCAGAGAGGCAGGCAGAGAGAGAGGGAGAAGCAGGCTCCCTGCCGAGCAGAGAGCCCAATGCAAGGCTGGATCCCAGGACCCTGAGATCATGACCTGAGCCGAAGGCAGAGGCCTCAACCCACTGAGCCACCCAGGCGCCCCCGGATAGAGAGAATCTTAAGCAGACTCCACACTGAGTGCTGAGTCTGATGTGGGGCTCCATCCCATGACCATGAGATCATGACCTGATCCAAAATCAAAAGTCAGACGCCTACCCAACTGAGCCACACAGATGCCCCAGTATTTCTTCTATAAAAACAGTAAGAATAAATATGGATGCAGTTCTAGGACCTTGCTTCTGGACACTGGTCCCTTTATGCTGTCTTTCACAGATGGATGAAAACTAAAAGTTGGAGAGCGCGCCCTGCACAGGCATCATGACTGAAAGCCCACCCCAGGGAAGACAGAAGCTTGGGATGGGGCTCAGGACTTGGGGTGTGGTGATGCCTCCCTGTTAAGAGAGAAGACTTAGAGGGTAAGGAAGACATGGATGTGTGTAAATTTTATATACAGAATTCACCAAAATATTCAGAGGGTGACTTTCATATTTCTAGGAAAAAAATAGAGAAGATAAAGACTTTTGTCACTTAATATGCCAATATAAAGGACTGTTCAGAACGAAGCAGTGCTCCTCACCTCCCCAGCGGGTATCCCGATGCTGATGTTGTTTACAGCTATAATCTTTTTGTGGATAAGTTGGTAGGTCTTTGTGAGACGATGGAGCTGGACCAGGTCAAATTCACCTGCACCATTCTCCACTCTGAATCTCTCAGCCCGTACATCTTCATCTTCGTCTATCATCTCCATTACGGGTGGAGAATTAAATTTTCTGAAGAAGAGTCTAAAAAATGGACCCAGTGATTCTGCATCAGTGATTCTGAAATGGCACCACTCAATTCTGACATATTTTAATGGGTTCTTACTTCACTAAAAGTATGCGATCACAACTAGGTTTTTTAAATTCGTTATGCATTATGTTACTTAAATAAGTTAAAAATTAGCATGGATGCCATTCACCATATTCAATATGGTATTTGGAAAACAGATTCTGCTTTCCATGCCTTAAATGCTTTCAGATCCACTGTTACAATTCAGAATCCTGATTTTAGTAACAAGGAGATCAGTTTGGGTTTGAAAGTTACCTCCTAAAAGAGAGACCAGAGTCATTAATAAGACCCAACACCTGCAAGTCCATGATAAATTATCATCTTCTTAAAAAAATCCTTTTTATTTCTTCTTTTATCATTAATGACATGAATGCTCCTCTATGTTCTGTTTCTTGTGAATGTCTTACCTAGAATCTAGTCATATATTAAGGTTATCGGCCCTGAAAACTAAGTTTCAAACCCACATCAACATTTTGCCTAACATATACTGAAGCAAACCAAATCAAACAGAATTTAAAAACCCAACAAATAAATCAGGTCTTCCTCCCAATGTCCCTGTTTCTTTTAATGATATCCCCAGAGATTCCAACAGTGATTGAATCTTCCCCATTCCAAAATCCACTCATGGCAGTCTCCTAACACTGGAAATGCCTCCGACACCCAGTCATCAATCATGTTCTGTCTATTTTTATTACCATCAGAGGCTTTCACTCTTTCTCACCTAAATTCTTCAGGAATCTCAAACTGCTCCAATATCCCTGACTCTTCCATTCTCATCTGTAGGACATCCACAGAATCACATCTCTTAAACCACCATTTGATCAGGTTGCTTTCTGGTCAAAACCTTTATTGGACAACTATTTGTTTGTTGAATAAAATCCAAATCATCTCTTTAACCAAGTATCCAATAGACTCCATTGTCTTCTGGCCACATGCTTGAGCTCCTACTATTTCATTACATTTATTCTATGTTCTACTCACATTGTATTACTCATTTCTCAAATACAAGCCAAGACTATTTTTGCTTGATCTTTGCTCTTGTCATTCTTTTCATTATTTTTAACTTAAGTTTTATTTTTTCATAAATGATACACATCAATGTATTAAAAAGTACTGAAGAATATACAGTGACAACATATAGTGATATACATATCACTGAATATATCACTGAATATATCAATGTATCACTGAAGAATATATAGTGACTATATATATATATATATATATACATATATATAATATAGTGAGAAGAAAGTTTTCCTGTACAGTTCTCTTCAGCAGGGCACCCACAATTAGAGATAGTCTGTGCATATGTATGTATAAATTATAGTTCTTTTCTAACCCAAATGGTAATAAACATTACACAAAGTTCTAAAACTAGGTTTTTCACTTAATAATATCAGCAGTATCCCCAAATATTACATACAGAACTGTATCAGTCTGATGACTGCATAGTGTTTCACTTATGAAAAAACACATATAATTTATTGAACCAACCCTTACATGGAGGACATTTTGGTTGTTTTCATTCTTTTGCTATTAAGATTGGTTGCTATGATGGATGATTTTATACGTAAATAATTCTGCATGTGTGAGAGCATATTTGTAGGAAAAAAATCCTAGCAATGGTAGCTGGGTCAATGGTATGTATATTTCTTTTTATACATGATTCTGTTTTTCTCTTTACCCAATCTTCTTCTCCCAAACCCACTGCTAATATGTACTCACTCAGTCCTCTTTTCTTATTTCTACTTTGTATCCATCCTTTTAAACGCAACTCAAACACCACATCTTTTGTTTATGTATGTATTTTCTTTCTACCACTGAATCTTAATCTCCTTAAGGCTAACAGTTGAGCTTCTTTAATTTTATTCTCTCACTTTACAACAATACTTGCAGACATATAGTAAAGTCTGATAACTATTTACTAAATGAAATGAATGGTGAGTTACTTTATAGTTTTTTAAAGTTTTTTTGACCATAACATTTCCATTTTACTAATGGAGAGATGACTATGGACCCCTTCCTAAATATTCTGCATTGAGTTCTATCATGGATGTCAAACACAATGTTTTCATTTTATTTACCTGAGTTTCTTTATTAGCCATTCATTGATTAAGAGCCGCAAGAAAAAGAACATGGTGCCCTGAGAAACCAAAGCCACAAACATTGCACCTAATTTATCCATTTCAAAGGTTTCACTTGGGTATTCCACTCCATATGCTTTTAAGAAGTCTAGGACGGACTGTTGTTGAGAAAGTTCAATCAAACCGTAGCCAAAGCAGAATTGTGGAAAAATCAGGAAAATGCGCTTGAGGGTTTCAGAAATAAGTTCTAAAGTCTGAAGTGAGAGAAAAAAAAAATGAAGCTCAGTGTTACACTTCTAACAAAGTGATAAAAATGTAAAACTAGATGTGGACAAATAGTAAAACTTGAGAAATTCATCTAGATTGGCAAATATTTCACATGTATGCTGAATTTACTATAAATAAACAGTAGAGATTTATGACTAAAATGCAAACAGAGAAGGATTATCTTTTTCTTGAAATGATCTATGGTCAGGCCAAATCCTGGAGGCTGAATTACTTCTAGCCCGGCCTTACATCCTAGGAATGAAGAAACAGCCAAGTTGTTGGGGTCAGATACAAGGTATTGGTTATACCTGAGTAAAGGAGGTATTTGGTAAGGTAAAGTTTTAGAACCTTAGGTAATTTGTACTTGAAGAGGGACTAAAATGGTGAAGTGAGAAAAAAGAGATAACCTATCTCAATGAGGAACAAATGGCTCATTTTCACATTATTCACACTTGGGCCAACCACTTGCAACTCATGATTTGTCTTCTTCCTTCTGGAGTGTGCTTGTCTATTCCTTAGTTCATTTCATTTCCTCTCTATTCTTTCCAATTCAATCTCCTAGCACTGTTAGTGCTCCCCTTCTCACTAATTATAATTGTCAGCTCTGAATGGAAAGTGATGCTTACAATGAAGTAGACTCCAATACATGACTGAAAGGGAATGAATTAGGTTCGTTCTTTGTGAATGCTCAAAAAAATCTTAACCCACCATCATAGAACTAAGTCATTGTCCTTGTTACTACCATACCATAGCAATTTGTTAATGAGTAAAAAGTGTAGCCAACCGATTGGTTGCATGATTTTTATAGTGTCATATAATATATTTGATTTCACTTTCATCACCCGACTCACAACCTATCAAATGATAATACTTTTGACACTGGGCAAATACAATCATAGGCATTAACCTAGATGGAGCCTAAAAAGAATTTTAAAAGGTTGCAGATTCTCTTCTACTAAATTTAATAGAATTAAATGAAATTCCTCTTTTGTATTAGATAATGTGAAATACAGAAAATCTTTTCACCTTGAACATACTGAAATGTTTCATACATTTATTGAAGTTTAGCAGACTAGTAATGGACCTTACCGGATCATTAGGCTTTTCCTTGGAAAGAAAGTATACCACTGACAGGGAAACAATGGAATTGATGCCAAAAAAAAGGTTAATGCAGACGTAAGTGATGAAAGCCATTCCTGTTTCATGGAAGAGCCCAGCCAGCAAGTACATCCAAGAAAATGTGGCATACCTGTATGTTAATAATACTAAGGATTAAAATTATGTCTTAATCACTATCCTTTAACAAAAAAACAAGCAAAAATTTTGATAGGGTTTTGAAGATAAACATTAGGGAAAAGTTGCTAGATCTCCTATAGTTAGATCTCTCTTTTATAACATTTTTTGACAAATCTTTTGGATTTTTTTAAGTGACAGTAAGAAGCTTCTCTTTTCAGGAAACTTGAGTAGTTCTAGATCATCACAACTACAAATTAGTTCCGTCTAGACATGGTGTCATCCTACCCAGGGAAGTTTTTTTTGTTTGTTTGTTTTCTCAGAAATAATAAGAGTTTGATCAATATAAACCTTACAATTTAAAGCTGAAACAAAATAATGACATTACTGTAAGTTAGCTAAGCAGACAGGGAATGCCCAGAAATTGGATATCCTGCTTTGAGCAAATATTGGAGCAACCTTTCCAGTGATGAAGAAGAACTAAAGACAAAGTAATCCTTCCTCAGCTACATCGTGAAGTCAATGGATACTACCCATACATTCAGGGCAGACAGAACTACTGTGTTCAGCACTGATTATGTCAACCTGTACTACCTGTATTTCCCTAATTCAGAAATAATATTGTGTGTGTGTTAGACACCCTTAAAAATATAAATAAAATATACATGAGTATACATACCTTATGATACTATATACTCATGATTTGTCAGACATAAATCCATACTTGTACACACATTGTTCTGATCATTCTAAAGCATCCATTTTTATGTAATTAAATTACATATGTAAGTTACATATGTAAATTACATCTGTTCATTTTTCTTTCACTGCAGCTTACCCAAACAGCAGAAGTAGGAGAGAGACAGCACCTAGGTTATTTCCACTGTAGAAGGCAGGTAACTTGAAAATTGCAATGACACCAATTGAAAATGCTACAGGCACCAAGTAGAAGGCCTATCGGAATACGTAAAACAAGGCTTAGTATACGGCAAATATTTTTCCAAAAACATAGCCCATCTAGTTAAAACTGTAACAAGTTGACCTTGAAATTGGTGAAGGAATGAATTTTTATTTATGTTCCTGTGGCTTGCAATGTTCAGCTTATTTTACCATTGATTTCACTCTAGAATTTGTCTCCTGCAATAGAAGGTCAAGCCAGTCTCCATCTTTATAGATGTACACAGAGTACCTGGTGTTCCTGCCTCCAAGCTTTGAGACTTGGGATTATTTGGTGACAAAAGTTCAGTGAGAAAGATAAGATAGTCAGGTATCTTGGTATTAGATTCAGTCCTCAAAATATTGATTTCATTTTGAATGCTGGGATGCTGTTCGGTGGTTGATTTCTAAGGCTTGGTTATCAGTGTGAGACACTCTGTGTAAAACAGCAGGGTGGGGGTTCCACATATTCTTGGAATCACACGTATAAGAACAAAGAATTCAGTGTTTTATTGACAAACAGGAATATTAAATGCTGTGCAGGTTGTAGCAAGATATACACTATGAAGGAGATGGTAATTTAATTTGGGGGGGGCTCTTAAATTGGAATGAGCACCAGATATATGACAATAGAATCTAAGTAGTAGGTAGCCCTTCACAGAAACGTGTACTTTAAGCTTTCTTGGCTTTAAAGCTCCTATTAAGTCCAGAGGAGTCATTAAGATTCTTTTTAGATTTGACTTCTTCAACAAATGCATTTCAGACCTCACTGGATACATTAACAAAGTGGATATGCAGTTAATTACTCTCTAGCTCTTCAAGCCAATGATCTATACAGCAACTCAGACAATTTTGCCATAATCACCAGGCAAATGCATACCACCTCCCGGGCTTTTTGCCAACACTGGCGCATTTGGAGTCAAGAAAACCCATCTGAACTTTGGGACCATTTTATGCAAATGAGAGAGCTGTCAATGAAATTCATCCTTTATTGTCCCAACTAATCTTCTCTAATATGTCATTTATCACGGACTGCTACTTCAAATTTTTTACTATTAGTTGATTAAATTCATATAAGTGTGATTATTTGGTACCATTGGGCAAAGCTATTTTGCTAACTTCTATTTCTCCACAGTAGTGGCTCTCAAACTTTAGTATGCATAAAATAACTTAAAGGATTTTGTTAAAAATACGTATCCCAGGGGCGCCTGGGTGGCTCAGTGGGTTAAGCCTCTGCTTTCTGCTCAGGTCATGATCTCGGGGTCCTGAGATCGAGCCCCTCATCGGGCTCTCTGCTCAGCAGGGAGCCTGCTTCCCCCTCTCCCTCTGCCTGCCTCTCTCTGTCTACTTGTTATCTCTCTCTCTGTCAAATTAAAAAAAAATGCATATCCTGGCTCCACTGCCAAGATGCAGAACTAGTAGGTATGAGATGGGGCCCAGGAATCTGCATTTCAGTAAATGTCCTGGGGAATCTGATATAGATGGTCCTCGATCATAGAGATGAGGGGTGGTAGATCTTTCCCCTATCAGAGGACTGTAAGACTGATGCAAATTTTTTTTCTTAATTTACTGACTTGAATAAAGCTATTCAATAATATAAATAATAATAATAATAATATTTTTCTTTTTTAAAAAGATTTATTTGTTTTTTGAGAGAGAGCGTGTGCAAGCGAGTGTGATTCAAGGAAGGGCAGAGAGACAGAATTTCAAGCAGACTTCGCTCTGAGCATGGAGTCTGACATGGGGTTCCATCTCACGACCCTGAGATCACGACGTGAGCTGATACTACGGGTTGGACGCTCAAGCGATTGAGCCACACAGGTGCCCCTCAAACTGATGTCTTCTCCCAAATCAATCCTGTCTTTCCTGCAATGACACAAGTTACTCACCATGTCATAAATGAAGTTTGTTACCCAGTAGCATGTCACACTGATGCCTGAGATGTGTTGCAGCTGCTTGGCTTTGGTCTGATGCTCCCTGACAACGTAGGTGACAAAGCTGGCGGTAGTGACAGAGTAGCCCATCAGGATGGAGAGTGCCACTAAGATATCAATTAAGCTGCTCATTCTGTAGTGAGCAATAGGAAGAGGAAAGCATACATAAGTTTCTGGAACTCTTTTCCTTTCAGAAAGATTCATGACTAAAACCATCAACAAAACAGCATAAGACTTGGCTCTGACACAAATAAGTCTTCCTGCAAGGCAGCCAGATAATATCTTCTACATGACTCGGCTATGACCCCGGGTAAATATAGCTCTAGTGCATCAGAATTGACTAGGGATATTTGATCAAACAAACAAACAAACAAACAAACCCCAGTCTCCAAGAGTTACTGAGTGTATGCAAGGAATATACAGTTCTTGAGCAGAGAACTAGTACTTAGATGCTATGCAGGGGAATTGAAATGATGAAGCACTTACGCACTTGACTTACAAAAGCAGCAGATTCTGACTCTATAGTCAGCAAACTCACTTGGTAACCTCACCGTACGGACTTTCAGAAACTTCCTTTTATCCCAGTCAGTGACTTACATTAACAGCTCTTCTAGATTGACATTCATTCACATACAACTGTGATTTCCAATTATAGTACTTTATACAGAAGCTCGACTATATGCCAAGGAGTAGTCACGCTGGATATTTCTACTTACGTGGCTTGTTCCTGGTCTTGCACGCCTGGATAAGGATGACTATACATGATAATGCCTTAAAGAAGAGAGAGTTCTTTTCATTAGTAGATACGCAGAAATACCAATTTTTGGATGACTTATACATAATACTTTCCTCCTTATGCTCTCATTTTACTTTGGGGTAACTATTTTAAAGGAAAGTTATTTCCCCCCAGCCAGTCTCATCAACGCCACACGATTAATGGCACTCACATAAAAAGAAAAAGAAAAAAAATGCTTTCACATTGTGTATGGAATTTTGGGAGAAGGGGCAAGAATTTACATCTCTTACACAGAATTTTCCCTGTATTACATTTTTGTTTTCCATTTTATTCTCTCCATCTAATCACATATGGTTGTATTTCAGTAGAACTTATTATATTGGTATTTAAACCAATTATAAGAGGATCTCCTAAAAAACACTGACCACCCCAACCCAGTTTATTGTCTTTTGCTGGGAAAATACTGTAGCCTGAGAAGATCCCTCCTCTTTTACTAATTCTAACATAACTACTGTTCTAGAACTTTACCAGTATAAGGCTCAGCCATCTCTGAGGGATTTTCACTGAGACATATAAAGATACAAGAGAATTCAGAGAAACTAGCTGGCTCTGAAAAAGTAGTCAATTAAATCCAATACAATCCTATATTATTGGGCTGTCCCGTAGTCAGTTATAGTTTCTGAGTTAGAAGTCGGATTCTTTTCTCCTCTTATCAGAGGATGTTGATAGCCATAGTTAGCTACATTAAAAATAGGTGGCTGGCAACAGTTTCCCAAGGGATCACAGTGTGAAGGCAAAGTCTATACTGTCTGAGTAACTTTGGAAAAGAACCGTAAAGAATGGCAGTGAGGCTATCCCTTAAACATTTGTTTTTATAGAGTCCTAAGCTGAGCAAGAACTTTCTCACTTACTGCTCATATATGTTTATTATATCAGGAGATTAAGACCCTTTCACAGCAGCCAAATAGAAATTATTCTAAAGTTATATTCTCTCCATTAACTTAAATTTATAATTCTTACTAAGTAGAACGTAACATATTTTGAGGTTGAATTCTACAACTGTGTTACATGTTAAAAAGTAAATTAAAGCAAAACAAAGAATCAGGAACAATCAATGTGGCCTATAACTTTAATCATATCATAGGAGAATGCAGTTTTCTTATCTTTTGTGTAAATTAATGGTCTCTCTCTTTTGTTTTTTAACTGAGATTCAGTTTTCCTTAGGGCCTTACTTAAACCTTATTGCTGAATTATAATATAGGCGTGGAGGGGGGGAACATTTCTTTTATTTTCTGCTTTAATTTCAGAATCAAGAATTTACTCTATTTTACCAGAAGAATCTTTGCAAATACATTTACTCCACTATGAAAAATGCTGCTGAACCAATTGTTTTATACATATTTTTAGCAGAAAGCTCAAGTAAATGCATTAGGGTTAAGGATGTATATGGAAATCTTCTCCGTGGATTCTACAACACCCAGCATAATGTCTTGAGTACAGTGATCAGTCAATGAATACTTATTAAATCAAATTGAATCTTAAAATTTCAATGATTTCCCTCATATAAAATATATGTTTAAAATAACACATTATCTATTTCTGTTGTCTCTATACGTTGTCAACCTAAAATGAGGTGCTTCCCATTGACCATTACTACTAATGCAATAAAGGGTCAGAATGAACATGAGGTGGAAGGAACAGTGTGTCAGTATATCTGGAAAAGAGCGTGGTTGTATAACATATTATAGAAAACAAGCAAACCTATATTGTTTGAGAAGAAAACAGAATTTTCATGTTAAATTAACCACTAGAGGGAACCCCATGAAAATAATAGATAATGACATCACAAAAGAAAACTAATTAAAAGATATTTACTAGCATGTTAGATTTCAAAGCAAATCAATTTTACAGCTAAACCAAAATCCCAGTTCACTCAAATTCAACAAACATGCCTTAAAACAGGTAGTGTCATTGGGGGAGGGAGATGTCAGGAGAGTAATTGAGTTGATTTTTTTTTAATTTTTTTATTAACATATAATGTATTATTTGCCCCAGGGTACATGTCTATGAATCATCAGGCTTACACATTTCACAGCATTTGAACTGAGTTGATTTTTAAAGACAGTATTACCATGGCAGACCCCATACATGCATTACAGAACAACGGAAGTAATTTTGGGGTGACATGATTTCTTCTTTAAAGAAAATCAAACTCCCTCCTGAGAGGGTGGAAAGCTACCACTTCCATGAGTCTACACAAGAAAAGTTAAAAACGTATAGATGCGTGCACACACACACACACACGGCACACTACTACTAATTGCTATATAACTCAAACTAAGCCTTATTTTTTAAACCTAAAATATAAATTTCCTCTTAGGGTCAATATAAAGTTTATGTTCCAGAATTCTTAATTCTTTAACTTCTGTAACTTAAAAGATACAGCGGTAGGGACCACAACAAGCCTGCTAGAGTCCAGAGTGATCCAGATTGCCTTGGTCTTGGCAAAGAGTACTACTAATAAATGAAACCTGAACACAGGTTTCAAAAGCCAACTCTTCAAAAATGGCATTGGTCTCTTGTTCTCACCTACTTAGCATTTGTACAACTCTTACACTTTCATTATCTGTCATAGAAACAAACATCTTTTGTTCTGATGAAGACATCCTATCAAAAGTGAAGTGTTCAATCATATTTCAAACCAGGTTATACTAAACCCATCCAGCTTTGGTCACCATTTAATTTAATTTGCCACTTTTGACTATGTTCTTTATTGTCTTTATTGATGCTCTAGATCTAAGGACCATCTACCAGTCTTGTTATTTTCTTCATGGTTCCTCTTGCTAGGAAAATGCCAAAGCATTGGGAAAAAAATACTGTTGTTTCTAAAATGAAGACTTGAAAGATTCTCTTGCTAGCATGAGTATCTGACTCTGTAATTTACTTCTACAGTCACCAGAATATCCAGCACACATTATTCTGCCCCAACAGTAAGGAGATGAAAGAAAAACAGATGTTGGCATTTCTTTTTTTTTTTTTTTAAAGATTTTTTATTTAGTTAGTTATTAGAGAGAGAGAGACTGAGAATGAGAGGGGAGAAGGTCAGAGGGAGAAGCAGACCTCCCGCAGAGCCGGGAGTCCGATATGGGACTCGATCCCGGGACTCCGGGATCATGACCTGAGCCGAAGGCAGTCGCTTAACCAACTGAGCCACCCAGACGCCCTGTTGGCATTTCTGAAAGATATGTTGCATCTTTTTTTCTATTTAGTAGGCTATTTGTTAGCCTGTTTATTCATCTAGAAACTTAGTCTTGGCTGGCAAATAGGTTACTCATTTTTCTCCGTCTTTATTATTATTAATTTTTAGGATCAGTATGGAAAAATAATTTGAGCAGACTTAAGAAGATGAAATGGTTTGATGAACAGTAATTGAGTTAGAAAAAAGTAAATCAGTTTCTTTCAAATCCCAAACCCTGTTTTGAAAGCTATGTGGATGCCTCCTAAGAAATCCAATGGAAGGAGACTTGACTGAGTCCAGAGAAGTATTAGAAAAATGAAGAGGCAGGAGTCAGACACACCTGGGTTAAAATCTCACTTCTGAGCCCTAGAGAAATAATAGCAAAGACCAATAATATTCATCCTGAAAGGCTGTTTGTAAGGATTAGTATCATATGGTAAGTGCTCAATTAATGGTAACAGTTTGGGTCAGGTGTAGAACTTTTTAATTTAAAAGTTCTGTCTTCATGTTTAGAATGATTAACATTTAAGTATTTTTAATTTTGTAGCCTATATACAAGTAAATAGGAATAAAATGTTTTCTTACGAGTTATAGCTACTAGACATGAGAGCAGCAATAAGGATGAAGTAAGCATTATTATCCTGATTTAATAAATGAGGAAACTAACCCGAAGTTAAGGAGATTATCCAGAGTGTTCCATCTGGTGGTAGTTACTACTTTCAGACTCCTTTTAAAGATCTGTTATTTAGATACCATAAAATACCTGGAGGAAACAGCCTCTAACATGCATTTTTATATGGAGAGAGGCAAAAGTTGCAATATAAGAAGTGTGAGTAACTTTACCGTGTCGGGCAGCATCGTATTTTGACATGTTAACTCGCAGGAGGAAATTATTCAAGCTGTTGAGGTAAGCTGGAAGTGAGTGATAGCCTTCTGGATCATACCATACCTGTTAAATTCCAAAAGGAGGCAAGATCAGTATTTTGTTCAAATAAATTAGGCTGCCTTTACATCTGACAGCCCATATAATTTATATTTAAAAGAAAAGCACTGGGACGCCTGGGTGGCTCGGTTGGTTGAGCAACTGCCTTTGGCTCAGGTCATGATCCCAGCATCTTGGGATCGAGTCCCGCATTGGGCTCCTTGCTCCGCAGGGAGCCTGCTCCTCTCTCTGCCTCTGCCTGCCTCTCTGCCTGCTTGTGTTCTCTCTCTGTTAAATGAATAAATAAAATCTTAAAAAAAAAAAAAAAAGAAAAGCACCAATTTTCCAATAACTTATTTTATCTTGGAAGATTAGAACCATTCCCCAGAGTGTTACCACACACCTCTACGTCTCCAATTTAGAGATGGGCAGAGATTGGGAAAAAGACTTTTTTCCCCCTGTGTGATAGCAGTAAGTTATTACTAGGTACTTTCTCCATAGGCAAAACTTGAAATAAACTGGAGAAATCATTAATATCTCCATCTCTGTGGCTAGTGTATAGGGATTCTGGGACTGGAGCTAAGGCATCCTCAATAATAATAGTAACAACAAATGGCATCTAGGCCAGGCTGTACAAAGAAATTAAAAACATACACAAATACTGTGTCCTTAGCAACAAGACTGATAACCTGGAAATTCCCACACTAACTTTCCATTCCTAGTTATAACCCACATTGAAGTGAGTTACTTCACCTTCTCTGTCAAACACAAAGGGTTTTAAAATACTGCTGTGTTTCAATTCAAGAAACCCAGTTGATAATTTAAAATTACAAGAGAGAAGTTATTTAATATTAGAACTCTGTTTATGCAAGAATGTTTATTCTGTATGTGGAGAAAGGAAGAAAAGGAACAAATGCGGGGAAGGGCATTCAAATCTCCAACTCTACTGTCTACCTTCTATATGACCTCATGAAAATTGGTTAAAATAGGCACCATAATATCTATCTCATAGGAATGTTGCCAGGATATAATCGGGTAGTTTGTGTAACAGGTGACACTAGTGCTTGGCTATAAGTATTAGTCTCTCCACTTCCTCCAAGTCTGTATATGTCTCTTACTACCAAATGAGAAATATGTGAAGGACAGTTTAAAATTTCTAAAACTCCCATAGATCATATATGTGTGATTCTGTGACTCTAGCTTATTTCAAAGCATAGATATGATCTAGTTTAAAAAAAAAAGAAAAGGAAAGTCAATAGGAGTATTTATCTCCATTAAATTCAGTTAAGTATCCCTGCTCTGTAAGAAACAAGGATAACCATATATGACATATATGTAAAGAAATATGCAAAGAACATTAATGTATCATTTAATCAAAAATTATAAAAGGAGTACATCCATTGAACCATCATTCAAGTTGAGAAACAAAAATTGCCAGCATCCGGAACATCTTGTCCGGGATTTTCTGTGTCCCTCAAAATCACAATACTCTCTATAAACAATATAGTTGAGTTTTGCCTACTCTTAAAGTTTATGGTAAATGCACCAGAGTTAAGTGTTTCTTTTTGTTTTTTCTTTTGCTTATTAGTAATGTTTGGGATATTTACCTGCTTGTATAGAACTGAGCTCATTTCATTGATGAAAGCTCTATTGAATGAATACACAACAATTCATTTATTCTACTGTATATGGACACTTGGGGTTGTGTTTTTGGCTAAAATAAGAAACACTACTATGTGAATTTTTGTATACGTACCCTGTGTGCTTTGTACCCATGTTTCCCTGGGGTAAATATGCAGGACTGGAAAGGCAGTGCTACAGGGGAAGCATTATGCCAAACGGCTTCTCAACTGTGTTGCACCCATGTTTTGTTTTCACCTCATGAAAATGAGCATTTCAAGTTCACATTCTCATTTGTATGACATCCCAGAAAAAAGGTTATAATTTACCTTAGCAAGTGTTCTATTGGCAGGAACTGCTGTTACATCAAAACGAAGGTCTTTAGTCAAAGGCAACCCAAAACTCCAACCTCCATATCTATATAGAAAAACAAAATTTATATTTGTTTTAATGGAGAAAATATTCATAAATGGACCTAAATTGTTTAACCAAGGGCTCAATGTTTTCTTTCTACTAGGAACACATTTAAAGTATGAAATAAACACTGCCTGGGAAAATATTTTACATTTTTATTAATTTCTTTTATCATATTTTAATCTAAAGTGTACATTATAACTAGAGGTAAAAAGTCCTTTTAAACAATTGCAAATGTGGAGTAATCATTCTGAAAATAAGTGATATGTAATCTAACCAATTCCTTCAACTTATTGGGATCATGCACCATCTCAAAAATTACAATATTTTAGCTCTTAAAAATCCTTTTTAAAGAAGTGATTTAATACTAAAGTGTTATAAGATCAGTTCTCATCTTTTTTCAAATGGCTCTGTTTCTTCGATTCTCCAGACTTTTCCCCCTAGCTTGTCCCTGGTGCTATATTTTTTCTCTTCCTGGGTATTTGAAGGTGAGTTATGCCTATATAATTGCCTAGTACTCATCAGTTCATAGTCTCTTAAAAATAAAAAGTGGATTTAAAAAATTCAAACAGTAATTTTAAGAATGGATTAATTAATATGTCCCAAATTAGGTTTGCATTAACTGAATAATGGTACAGTCACACTAGTCTAATCTGGTGACTATCATCTTAAATGTGATGTTACGGAGTTGTATTTCTGACATGCAAAGAACACTACAGTATATTGTATATTCTTTTAAAAGCAGGTTTTAGAAATGTTGTTTATAATAAGCGTCATTCTGTTGAAAATATTTACATGTATCTGTGTCTAGAAAATTTCTGTAAGGATATACAATCAATAGTGGTTCTATCTGGACAGAAATTCCTTTTTATTTCTGCTTATATGTAGTTTCTAACTATTTTACACTGAACATTAGTCATTTCTGTACATTGAGAAATAAAAGAGGGAAGAGATCGAGGAAAGGAGGAAACAGTAGCTATTTGCAAAATGACTAACTGCCCCTCCCCCAGCTTTATCTAAGGTATAACTGACAAATAAAAATTGTAGATATTCAAGGTCTACAACTTGATGTCTTGATATATGTATATACTGTGAAATAATCATAATCAAGCTAGTTAAAATATCCATCATCTCACACAATTACCATTTTCTTTTTGTGTGCCACGCATACCTGTGCATGTGTGTGCACGTATAGTGAGAACTCTTAAGATCCATCCTCTTAGCAAATTTCAATTATACAATAAAGTGTTGGTAACTATAGTCACATTGCTATAGATTGGCTCTCCAAAATGTATTCATCTCGCGTAACTGAACCTGTGTAGCCCTTGACCAACATTCCCCATTTCTTGCAACCGCCATTCTACTCTCTGCTTTTATGAGTTTGGCTATTTCAATCCCATGTGCAATGGGATCATGCAGCATTTGCCTTTCAGTGTCTGGCTTATTTCACTTAGTATACATAGTGTCCTCCAGGTCCATCCACAGTATCCCAAACACAAGCCTACCAACCTTACATCCAAACCTTTAGGTGGCTTAGGTATGAGCCTATGGCCTTGCTATACAAGGACACATTTTATCCCTAAACTGGAGATATTTATATTGGAACTAAGGCCAATTGTCACCTAAAGCCATGCCTTAAAACTCTCCAAATAGGGGATGCCTGGGATGGCTCAGTTGGTTAAATGTCTGCCTTCATTTCAGGCCATGATCCTACGATGGTGGAATAGAGTAAAAAAAAAAGAAAAAATAAAAAAAACCCTCTCCAAATTGGTATAATCTAGTCAATAACATTTTTTATTCAATAAAAAAAAATGTACAAGTTTAATAATACATTTTTGTAGCCTAAAAAAACCCCCAGTGCTTTTTGATTTCTTAAAATGAGTCATAATGTGAGGAGATTGTTATTTTTTAAAAAAATTCTCATACATAAGACTGTTTTGATAAAATAGAGAATTTAACCACATAAATAATCAATAGAAATTTTCATCTATTTTTTAAAAAGATTTATTTATTTTAGAGAGAGAGCAAGCATTAGCAGCAGGGAGGAGCAGAGGAAGAGGGAGAGGAAGGTAAGCAGACTCCCTGCTGTGTGGAGAGCCTGACACAGAGCTTGATCGAAGGCCCTGAGACCATGACCTGCGCCAAAACCAACAGTCAGACTCTTAACTGACTGAATGACCTATGTGCCTCAGAAATTTTCATCTAATGTCTTAAGTTCAGAAGGCAGCTGTCATTAAAATTTGAAAGCAAGATATGCTAAATTAATATAGAGTATTTTTACCTTTTTTGCATAAACTCATTAGCAGTTGATATAAGATAATTTTCCAAGTGGTGCCCAGTGAGGTTGTAAATTATTTGAGAAGAGTAAGTTCTTCTATGAGGTGGAGAATAATTAAATTTAGGACACTCCTGAAAAATAAAGTTAAAAATTAAGTTCTTTCTGACCGATGCTTTGCAAATCAAATAGACAAAGTCATGAAGCTTCGGTCTATTGCTGCAACAGGTAGAGTGTGATAAGGCTGTCTTCTGACTCTGAAGAGCTTTGAAAAGGAAGACATCTTCCTATTCCAAAAAATTAGAGTACTTATTATTTCTATAAAACACATACATATGTTTAGGACTTACTTGAAGCTGAAAAGAATACAAGTTTACCAACACGCAGTTTTCTTTTCACTGTACTAACATGTTTGATATGCATAGAGAATAACACTAAATTCTAAGACAAATCAAAATTCCCTCAATAATTCACAAGAAAGAAAAAAAATATTTGCCCAGAATTGAAAAGATGACATTAAGGAACATAAGTTCTCAGGTGACAGCAGTGGAGGAGTTTGTGTTGTAACATTGTTAAGGTACGAAACCTGAGTGTCAGAGCTCAAGTTTACATATATCTAAATCTATATGACTTAATGTTAAATAAATCTACATCTAATCTTTACATATGTAAAGTTATTCCAAAATAAAGTGCATATATTGCAAAGTTGCTTATATATTTCTATATGCACACGTATGGATATTGCAAATTTAATAGAGTCTCTGTATACCCTTCACCCAGTTCTCCTCGTTGTTAGCATCTTATATTACTGCCATTGCATATTTGTCAAAATTAAATGCATTGGTACGCTACTATTAACCAACCTCAGAGCTTCGTTTTAACCACTACTTTTTATGCTCATAAGCTTTCTGTACTTCCTGACCACTTACTCTTCACTGAAGCTTCCCATGCTTCTCTGACATGAAGTTTAGTTTGGGAGAAGCCTAGCATTTTTCCAGTTTTTCATTCCATCCCTTCACACGATGCCCCAGAGCCTGAGGCTAGCACCACATGCATGCACTAAGACATGAAGTTGCAGACTGCTCTAAAAAAACGAATGCTGAATTTCACCTTACATTAAGTTGGGTCAACATTTAGATCACATTTATAGAAAGTTACTAGTCCACAATTAGAGACACCCTGATGTATGCAATGTAATCATTTAGCTTTAATCTTTTGTCGAATTATAGTACAGAAAAGCACATATAAGTATGCTGCTTGATGCATTTTGGCAAACTGAACACACCCATGTAACCAAAAACCAGATAACAACGCAAGTACCAGAGAAGGCCCCTCGTCAAGCTTTCTTCCAGTCACTACTACTCCCAAAGCATCCAGCTCAGAATAGTTTTGCCTGTTTTTGTACCTTATATAAATGGAATTGTATTATGTATACTCTCTTGTATTTGGCTTTTTCCACTTCTTATGCACTTGTGAGAATCTGCCATATGATGTGTGTAGTTGTAGCTCAAGCATTCCCATTTTGTTGTATGTAGAATTCCAATGTGCAAATATATTATATTGATTTACCCACTCTACTGGTGGTGGGAATCTGAGTGGCTATTACAAATAGTATTGCTATGAATATCTAGTATACGCCTCTTGCTGAACATATTCACATTTCTGATGGGAATATAATAACAAATAGAATTGTTGATCTCATAGTTTATGTATATCTTCAGCATTATAGGTACTTTAAAAAGTTTTATATACATATTTGGTTTATATATATTTTTATTTATATTTTATTTTATTTATATTTATATTTTATTTACTTATATTTAATTTATATTTATATTTTATTTCATTTATATATACTTATAAGTTTTTAATTTTAATTCCAGTTAGTAGATGATATAAGTTTCAGGCATACACTATAGTGATTCAACCGTTCCATACCTCACTGTGTGCTCATCACAGCAAGTGTAATCCTTAATCTCCATCACCTATTTCACCCATCCCCCACCCTGCCTCTTCTGGTAACCATCAGATTGTTCTAGAATTAAAAAGTCTGTTTTTTGCTTTGACTCACTCTCTGTCTCTCTCTCTCATTTTTTCCTTTGATTAATAAAATTTATCGAGGTTCCAGCTTTAATACTAAGTTAGTTGACTCTTGCTATGAACTACAGAAAATACATGAAGAATTCCAGAAATTAGTTAGATTAAATGAGGAATTATACTGGGTAAGGCTGGTATTGAAATATGCAAGGATTCCAGAAGATGCTTGTGGGATCCCAGCTTTCATTGTTAGGAACTGTCTTGCATAAGAACACAAAAATCGGTTATATCTACAGAGAACATTTTCATTCCAAAATAATGTACAATGAGTTCAAAGTTCAATGGTACATCACTATTAAGAAAATATTGCTAGATTCCTGTCCTATGGGGAAGTATGTTGACCACACAGTCACTCTCAGAAACTAACAGTGACTTCTTCTCTTCAACAATCTTTCATTTCCCCTGTGAATTTGGTTTTCTTTATTTTTTTTTTAAGATTTTATTTATTTATTTGACAGGAAGAGAGATCACAAGTAGGCAGAGAGGCAGGCAGGGGGGGGGGAGCAGGCTCCCTGCTGAGCAGAGAGCCTGATGGGGGCTCCATCCCAGGACCCTGAGATCATGACCTGAGCCGAAGGCAGAAGCAATTTGGTTTTCTTAAAAGTATGTTGAATTGGGCCTCTGGGTGGCTCAGTTGGTTGAGTGATTGCCTTCGGCTCGGGTCATGATCCCGGAGTTCCGGGATCGAGTCCCACATCGAGTCCCACATCGGGCTCCCAGCTCCACGGGGAGTCTGCTTCTCCCTCTGACCTTCTCTCCTCTCATGCTCTCTCTCGCACTCTCTCTCTCTCTCTCTCAAATAAATAAATAAATCTTTGAAAAAAAAAGTTTTAAAAAGTATGTTGAATTGATAGGCCTAGAAAAGTAAGGTGTGTATCTATAAAAGACAGATGGCATAAGGGATGGTTGGATAATCTTTTCTGTTTCTGTCAGGATGTGGATTTTTCTTGCATGCTGGAGATGCTCCTTAGAGACAAATGGAGTTCTGTTCTGGACTTGCACATTCCCGACTTCATAGCTGACCACCAAGTGCGCAGTCTTACTCTGTTTTCAAATATGACAGTTACGGTGGCTTTGTTGTCTGAAACATAGAGCTTCCTGGTTAGAACTGAACTGAGGCCAAAAATGCATTTTTAGTTGATTGCCACAAAGACTGTCATAGAATTACCTGCCTTTTGGAAATTTGTTCTGAGATGGATTTAAAACAGTGACCTGAAGTTCAAAGGCAATATTTTTGAGCTGCCCTGCTCCACATCTCTGAGCTACTAGCTTCCATAAAATGAAATTATACTGACTCTTTGGTAACCCGGATAGATCTCTCAAGTTTCAATATTTATTCCTTTCTTTTTCCTACTTCACAGAATTGGAATTCCATCTTACCTGGATATTTTCTGAGCAGGAACAAACACCAAAATTAGTGATAGGCTCCCCACTGGTGTTCCATTTTCCCAGACTGTCTTCCTTTAAACACCTTCTGCAAGTAAAAATGATATTAAAGTGAGGTATGTGTGTGTCCTCATGTTTATGTACGAGCATATAAGCGAGTATTTGGTATTAAATTCAGGTGTACAGTCTTAGGTTCAGTTTGCTTGTTTTTCCTAACTCAAATATACATTACACTACCATTTTCAAATGACTTGACATTTTATGGGGGATAAGAGAGAGCGCTTATTGATAGAACAGTGTTGAAACCAAAACTCACTGAATTCTTTCAATGTGGCAGGATGGGGCTTTTTTGACCCCCTTCTTTTCTGCTCTTTCATCCTGTCCTTTGACAGGAAGGGGATAATTTAGCAAAGTAATGCACCAATGTCAGGTTCACATGCACCGTGTACCATCTTGGAAGTTCGAATAGGCAATACTACATAGCGCAAAGATGAATTAGAGTCTGAAGACTTGTGTCTTAGTTTCAGCAGCACAACTTACAATCTAGATTGTTTTTAGATAAGTCTGCATGAGTCTCAGTTTCTCCATCTTAAAAATGGGGTTAATAATTCACAGGGTTGTTGTGATTGTTAAGGGGAAATGTGCATACAAGAGAACTCTACACATTATTAAGACCCTAATGTTTATTATTATAGCACAGCATAGTCATGGAATGAACTAGAGGGGAGAGAGAAAATCTGTTCAATACAGATCTCTCTTAGGGGCGTCCATGCACGCACATGTACACACACAAACTGGAGCGTCAAAAAGGAAAAAAAAAACAAACAAACCCCGAGAACCACTTACGGATCACTGATGTTCAAACACATGTTGTCAATGCCAGGGAAGCTCCACATTGCTGAGACCAGGGCTTGTGTGCTTGGGTGAGAATTCCTGTAATAGTAAAGGACAGGAACAAATTCTTGATCCTCCACTACTCTTTAATATTAAAGTCATGTTTATGAATAATTTGGAAAAATAAAATATGCTGTCTATGAGGTAGTCTTCTTAAAAACCCGAGAAAGACTCAGTATCACGAAAAAAAAATAAGTATCATGGAAAAAAATCAGCACATCTCTCTCTTTGGCTCCCTTGTCATTTTCCCAACCATCACATACATTTAGTGATCACCCACTGTACATATGTAATACTATATTATGCAGAATTCTGACCTTACTATTCAATATTTGTGAGGCTGATAAAAAGTTATTTGCTACATATTACAACAGATTGGGAAGCCACATCTACCCTGGCTTTCTTGATTAAAGTCTAGACATTAAAATAAAGACCTATGATAAGTTTACTTTCAGACAAACACAGAAACTCTTAAAAAGTTATTTGTTGGCAATATAAGTGTCATGTTGCAATAAAACAACACTGCCCATTCCTTTGGCAAAATCAGGTACAGTGCCTCATAATTCCTTATTCTTTGGCATCACATGTGGTCATGGAGGCGCAGCCGCACCTCTGGAGGCACCGGGAACATGTTTTAAAGGACAGAAACTTACTCATAGAAGGCTGTCTGCTCAGAGGTACCGTAGAGAGATGGCGAGATCTGGATCTCTGGATAACTGTTGCTAGAATTTCTCAGTGTGCCAAGGCCCATGGCAGTGGTGACAAAGACGATGGGGAGGATAACCTGAGCAATAAGACCCTTCCAGTTCCTGCGGGTGTGATGGAACCTCTTAATGAGGATGGCCATGATCTTCTTCAGTAACAGATCAAAACCACCCAACCTCTCTCCCCTCGTCAAGATTTTGTCTGAATAAAAAAAAGGGGATGGGGTGGAGAGAAATAGAGAAAGAGAGAGGTTTGATATTGTTCTGAGAAACACCGGCAAATCATGTAACAAGGTAACTTTAAAAACCATGGGTGGATGGTATAATGTGATGCGGTAGGAATAGCTTGTATTTTAAGTGTCCTGATATGAGGTTCAGCTCTTCCTTTTTTAACATTGGCCCTGAGCCTCTCCAAGTCATAGAGTTGTATGTAAATGTGCTTTGCAAATTATAAATCACAATATACAAAACATTAGTATTGTTATATACACAGTTGTTCTGCACATCAGAGGGAGAGATCCACAATTTGAAAAATGAATATTGTCCCGGATCTCCAAAGTCTCAATCCCTGCTCGGTAGGTATTGCTAATTACTGATACTCAAGAGATAGCTTCTATCAAGAGACTGAATTCAAATAAGATAAACAGAAACCACCTGAAATAATATGACAAACTAATACAACATACAACTTCAATTAAAAAAAAAAAAGATAAACGGCAACCAAGCGTTCTCTCTAGTCTAAAAACTCATTCTTACTGTGGGTAACATAGTGACTATAAGTTTAATTGGCTCTCATTCTAATGTGAGGTCCAGTGAATTCACCTTACACTTGGGGAAAGGGAAATGCTCTCCTCCAAAGTGTGATTCTAATTTAAACACTAATTCTTAACATTCTTTTTAGAAATTTGGACTGATTATACATGGCCTTTCAAAACTTCATTTTTACCACTAGAGTCACACAAAAGAACTCATTGGAAAAAAATGTCTACACTACCCCGCCCCTCTGAAATGTTCTTCAGGTGCAGAGAAAAATTCCCTGACTTTTGAGCATAAGAGGAGCTGTGGAGGCCATAAACTGCTGCTTCCTCAGTGGTGCTCTTAGAACTGATAATTCCATAGCCCTCCCTAAAAATATAACATTCTCTCCCAGGGCCTGTCGCCGAGCACTCCTCTACATGTGATAAGATGACCGTCAACTCTGCAGATATTTTTAATTCTTCATCACAAATTATGCAGCACAAAAAATCATGATCTTCATTTAGCTGATAAGGAAAAATACAAAGCTGCTTAATTTAAAATGAATTCCAATTAAACAGAGTGAACAAGTTTAAATGCAAACTCATATCTCTGCAAAGGGGAATTGTAGAAGGAGCTGAATATTTTAAGTTAATTAGTATGCTTTTCTGTTTCTTGAGAAATTACATGTGGATGACTTACAGGTGTATCAAATGGAGCAAATGTGCTTTCCAAAAGATAATGTCAATGAGGGAAACATTTTGACTGAAGAATAGTTTCAAATTATGAGACAAATGCAGAGGCAAATATATAACATTTACTTCCTGAAGCAGATGACCACTTTCTAATCAAAGTCCTCAATTCCATGGGCTCGACAATTATATTCCCCAAAAGATGATAAATGAGGAATATGGCAGAGGACAAATGAGATCCCAAGTTCCAGAACTATGCAAACATCAGAGATGATCTTCTCTAAGTTTTAGAGCCAGGCAAATGTTTAATTAAAAGTTCTGTTCCTAGAGATTTTTTTCCAAGTTAAGCAAACTGTTGAAATGACTTTTCCATAAATTATGTATCATTTTACTATATGCTTCCTTAAGTAAATAGTGTTTCCAAAGGCATAAATTAACTGTCAGAGAGAGAATAAGAGATGATAAAAGTTATTTTCAAAAGAGCCCAATTCCTCAAAGTCATATCAAGAAGCATGATTTTTCAAGCATATCTTGTGTGAAGAATTGAGTGGGGGGAGGAATCCATTATTATAGGTTCTTAGCCATGGAGTCTGACTTCATCAAATCTGAGACCCTCCCCCAGAAGTATTTTCTCAGAGCCTGAATATTCTCAGCACCTGGACTGTTCACAGAAGGGAAAGATTAAACATGTTTTCCAATGAGGCCCCAGAAAGAGTGATGACTCTTTTTTTATAACTTTTTTTCAATGACTCCTCTGCTGAATATGTTTAATAGCAATGAGTCAGCTATCTTACAAGGTAATTTTCTCCACTGTTGGACAGCACCAATTACAGGAAGGATTTTAACTTGTTGAACACAAATCTGAAACTGTAGTAAGTAACATCTAGAAAATGAATTCTGGTGGGTAGTACACCCACCACCATAACAAGCAAGTTCTTTCACGCTCTTCAAAATATTTTTGAAAAAGAGAATTTGATTTCATTTAATAAATGCTTGGAATATTAAAAAAAGAAAGCTTATATTTCTTTATTCTTTTTGTAGTTAGAAAGAATATGCGAAGCTGAATTGTTGCCCTGTGATTTTCTCATTTATGCCATTTATTGGAATTGAGCAAAATATGCACATTAGATTTATACCATCTCTGTCTGTGAAATTGCTGCTGCTCACAGATAAATCATCAGGAGTTGAGATGCCGTTGGTACTGGAATTTCCAACTTTCTTTTGTGTCAAGTGCTCAAGACTCATACTGCTATTTTTTTGTGACTCTTTAGTCAAGTTCAGAAAGACCTAGAAAGACAAGCCAGAACACTTCATTAACATAAAATATGCATGTCCTTTCTACTTTCTAAGCTCAATTTCGATTTTGAATTTTTATCACATTTATTGAGACAAATAAGTGTGACTTTGAGTATTTTTGACAGTGACTTCGAGTGAACATTTTTTTAACCATACAATTTTGTTACAATATTACTGACTATATTCTCTACGCTGTACTTTTCATTTCTGTGACTTATTTATTTTATATCTAGAAGTTTGTATCTCTTAACCCCCTTCCCCTGTTTTAGTCTTCCCCCACACCACCCCCCAAATGGTATGTCAAAGAGACATGTTCTGTAACTGGACAAACATGTTTGTTTTCAGAAGTCAATCTTACATAAGAATAGTACTGAGATAGTTTAAAGATTTTTTGATTTTGTGGGGCGCCTGGGTGGCTCAGTGGGTTAAAGCCTCTGCCTTCAGCTCAGGTCATGATCTCAGGGTCTTGGGATCAAGCCCCACATTGGGCTCTCTGCTCAGCAGGGAGCCTGTTTCCCCCTCTCCCTCTGCCTGCCTCTCTGCCTACTTGGGACCTCTCTTTCTGTATCAAATAAATAAATAAAATCTTTAAAAAAAAAGATTTTTTGATTTTGTGAAATGTTTATTTAAAATATTTCTTCTCTCTTTTTAAAGAACCATGCATATTTATTCTCAGGGAACAGCAAGTTTTATAAGCTTGAAGAAAAGAAGAAACACACCTCTTCCACGGTGGTGTCTGAAATGCCATAGCACCCGATGTTGAGGTCACCCATGCCATTGTCCAGCGCCCTCAGGAGCGACAGGTAGGCTCCTGAGACTTTGGTGCTAAATGGAGGAAGCACATACACCAGTTCTCCCCCAATGTCCTCCTTGAGGTAGGCTTCAGGGAGATGTGATTGGATCATTGCCGTCACGGCCATCGTGTCGCATGCGGTATTTGCACTTAGATGTGGGCTCTAGGGACAATAATAGAAGTTACCACTCCCTTGTCCTCACATTCTAGTGGCACCCATGGGCCCTCCTCAGAGGGTGGTGAGACTCTTTGAGGCCATCCAGCCCTGGGTCAGATGACAATCCCTCCTCCAATGGCTCCCTGTCCCATGGGGGTCCCTAGAGCTTTCTACACATCACTGTTCTGTTGGCTTCATTCTCCCACTTGCCCCTGTCCCTTCTCCAGCCTCACTGCCCACTACTCACTGCCCTCTCATCTGCTCCACTCCACGCACAGCAGCCTCTTTGGGTTGTCAGAGTGTTGTGAACTCAGGCACACCCTCCTCGGGGCCTTCTCAATTGTTGTTCCTTTGCCCTAGATGGTGACATGGCTCCTTCTCTCCCAAGCCCCAACTTTTGCTCAACTCTCATCTTCCCAGAGACCGTTCTCTTCCCACCCTATGTAAAATGGTACCACTCAGCATTCCCTATTCTCCCTCCTCTGCTTTATTTCTACCTATAGCATTTACCACCCACTAATATACTTAATAATATACTTACCAATGATAATATGTAAATTCTCATGCTCTATCAGAATATAAATTCCACGAGGGTAGAGATTTTAATATCATCTGTTTGCTGCTGTATCCCCATGGTCTAGAACAGTGACTTGGGCACATACTAAGGCATAATACATACCTAATACATACATTTCTTAATAAATTAATGAATATAACAATGCTTTTTATTTGGAAGTCACATCAGGATGTTCAGATGTAAAATAAGTGATTGTAGCCAAAGCCTACCTAATGGCATATACATCTTGCACAGCACTGATAATCATATGTTATTTTTAGGTGGTACAGGGTTCTTAGCACTGTTGTCCTTCAAAGATGTCAAAGCACCACTGGCCTGAGTTAGTCTTCACATTGCCACTTGAGGGGTACTGATCAGAAGGTGCACACACAAATGCATATTCTATTTGTTTTAATGCAACCTCCCCCCCTAATTTTTAGCCTTATATACGGAAATGCTAGAGAAACTAAAAGGCTGATCCTCTATCAGTAACCTTAGGCTATAGATCTTCTAAAAAAAGGATCTATATCTTAAGGTAAAAATCTAGTGCTCTAGCTCTTGTTGTGAGATCCCAGCCCAGGAGCATCAGCATCAACTGGGCCCTTATAAGAAATGTACTCCATTCTGGACCTACTGATGGACTTACTCTAAGACCTACTGAATCAGAGACTTCTGGAGCGAGGCTGGAAATCTGGGTTTAACCAAGACCTCCAGGTGTTCCGATGCTCCCTCAAGTTTGAGAAACATGAAACTAACACATTAATAATGAAGTTTATCAATAAAGTTGGAGAGATTCTGCCTCCATTTCACACAAAAATTAATTTATGACCCTAAAATGAGGTATATTTTCTCTCTTACAAACCTTTTTCTTGGTAAGCGTGAGGTGATACCCATCACCAAATGCTTCCTTGAGGTAAAATGGTGACCCGCAGCAGCGCAGCCCGCCCTGCTCCAGGAAGGCGATGCGGTCACTCAGCACTTCAGCTTCGTCCAAGTGGTGCGTCGACAGAATGATTGTTCTGGCTTGAAAATACAGAGGAGAACAACCGAGAATGAAAAATGAAGACACAGTTCCTGAGGTCTACAGAGTTAGCACAAGTAAATCCTGTAATTTATGAGGAAAAGAGGCACATTTTATGAGCTAACCTAAAAACTGACCAGAAGGAGCTTTCAAAATAAACAAAGAGAAATTCAGAAGGTGTGTTACTAAATATCTAGGGCTGTTTTCTTATACGTTGGCAGTGAATACATATTTATTGTGCTGTACAGTTAAAATGTCCATCATTTAGGGTGTGTGCATTAGTAACTCCTTCCTTAGTTTGCTTCCTTGTCTTCATTTTCATTTTTCCTCTGTGTCTGTTACTGTCTCTCTCCCCCCTTTTCTTCACTATGAAGAAGAATAATTTTAAAGACTTTTTGAATATTCCTCTCTGATTAATCCACTCTACTCTGATTGCTTCTTTGCTTCACATCCTGTTAGCACTTGTTTAGTCTGTTTTCAGTTTATTTTCGTTTGTGTATGTTTGGTATCTCTAATTAGATTCTAAGCTCCTGGAGGCAGAATTTGGGACTTCTATCAGATGTGCATGCTCTCAAAAAAGCCAGTGAAGTGCTCAACTCACCATCCTCAACTACATGGATATTAACTAACTGACCCAGTAATTTAGTGGTGGGAAGAGAAGACTTGGGAAGGGAAAGACCTCATCTGAGACTCTTAATGGAGCTTCTAAACAGAAAAGGTGTAAACTTGGTTGCATGCATCCCAGAGGGCAAAATTATGACTGTTGGGTGCATAAGTTATAAGAAAGCACTCATACCAGTTTTGTTCTTGGATATAACATCCCATATGCTTCGGCGAGAACATGGGTCAACTCCAGTGGATGGTTCATCCAAAATGACTACGCGTGATCCACCGATAAGAGCTATGGATATGGACAACTTCCTCTTCATTCCTCCTGACAATGTTCCAACTCTCTTATGACGATGGCTATATAGTCCAGTATCTTTTAGCGTCCTTCAAAAATAATGTATGGTGGTTATTTTTGACAGATAAAATATTCAAATATTGAAAAAATAAATTAAGCACTTTAAGTAATAGCTCTTTACTAAGCAACTATTACGTGCTTAGTGAGGTACAATACACTACTGAGGATTTACGACATAGTTTTTTTTTTATTGTTTATCATTTAGTTGGAAGCACACAGTTAATACCCAGAAAACACCACCAGGGAATATATAACTCATATTTTTATTTGTTTCTTTGAAAAATATTTATGGAGGGCCTGCCTGTTTTGTGCCAGACCATGTTTTAAAAGCTGCTGGAGAAAAGCAGTGAGAATATAATATTCCTACCCATAAAGAGATCAGGCTCTAGTGTGTATATGTATCAGGAGGGATGAAGATAAAATTCAGTCAAGAAACGTTATTTCCACATAAGTTTATAATTTGGCAGGTGGTGACAAGTGCAATAAAAATACATAAAGCAGGGTACATGAGATAAGGAGTGCCTGGGGCATGCTATTTTAAGCATCTATTTTATATATGGTTATCCCCTCAGAGAAGGTGACATTTGATCAGAGACCAGGAAAGTAGAGTAGTGAGTCAAATGGCTGTTTGAGGAAGGCTGCTCTAAGTAGAGGAAACAGTAAGTGAGAAGCCCGGTAGCCAGAGCATAAGCCAGCCTGTGACTTGGTTGTGCCCAGAGCATAGTGAATGGGGGAATAGAAGGAAATGACATCAGAAGTGAGATGGAGCAGGCATGAAGGGCTTCTTGGCCTTGACAAGAACATTATGGAGTTTGACACTGAGTGTGCTGGGAGGTCATAGATGGCTTTGAACCCTGGAGTTATAGGGTCTGATCTGTCATTTAAAAAGGTCACCCTGGCTGCTCTTTGAAGGATAAACTGTATAAGGGAGAGGAGAAGCTGGATGTCCAGTTAGGAGGCTTGGCCCAGTATAGTAGGCATTAGAAACAGAGGATTTAGGGCAATATGGTAACCTGAGATGTAGAGTTACATAGGTTCAGTATAATAACTGGCTGGTGAAGATAATGACATAAAACGTATACAATACCAGAAAAGTAGAAAAACTAAAAACCAATTGTTTTGTGACCAAATGTTCGTATTGGCATCATTACTATACCTTGACCTCTTTTTGAGAGGTGTTACCAACTCACGTCCTAGTTGCTGCTATAACTGACCTTTTTACTTCCTCATGCAGCTGCTTGTTCGTCCAGTGAGGAACTTTGATGGAGCCATATAAGAGCAGGTGTTCCTTGGTAGTGAGGTAACTAAACAAGACATCGTGCTGCATGCAGACTCCCATGTTCTTCCGTACAGTGTGGAGGTCTGTTTTGAGATCTTTTCCATAAACAAAAATGGTACCTGCTGAGGCCCCAAATAGCCCAGTCAACATGGAACTGGAAATGAAGAAATGATAAATTAGGTGTCAACCAAGCATTTAAGCTTGATCTTACGGCTAAATATATCTTAGTCATTAGCAAACAATATTACAGTCTATTTCCTTAGGCAAGATCAAGCTATAAAATAAAATGATATTAAATGGGAACATTAAATTACTTTTGAGCTTTTAATTATTTAGAGTGTTACATAAACACTATTCAGTGACAATGATGGGGATGGGGCCATGGTAGCAATGATGATCATTGCTGTGCACTTTAATTGCAAGTATGCTCTCTCCTTGAGTAAACTCACTCACTTCCCTGGCATCAGATGGTGTCTATAGGTCACGAAATCTCATATTTTTAACTCTAGCTGAGACCTCATCACTCAGTTCTGGGTTTGCACTATACATCCAACAGACAGTACCACCTTTCCATGAGATGTCTTACAGGATCCTCAAACTCAACGTGTTTAAAACTTAATTCAGGATCTTTGCCCTCAAATCTGTATCCCCACTGATGTTCCTCTTTCACCATACGATGAATCTGTACATTGCCCAAGCCTGGCATCCAGAAGTTGTGTTTGTGTCCTCCCTTTATCTCTGTTTTCTACCTCTGTGCATAGATCCCATTTTCCCAGCCACACCACAGCACAAGCCACACCACCACTTGCTCCTGACCACCTTAGTCTCTTAACTCGCTTTCCCATGTGAACATCATCACCTTCAGTCCCTTTCTCTACACTGTGATTATTCTCTACCTTATCAGATGATTGCTCATCATCTTTCAGATGGTTAGTAAACCAGGCAACTATTTAATATCCCTTTTCTCCAGTAAAATGTAAGCTCCACAAGTCTGGCTAAGGACTGTTTTTTCACCACTCTCTCTCTTAGTACCTAACGAGCACCTTGTACCACAAGCATAACAGATCTTAAATGACTACTGTGGATTAAACAGGGCATTGATATTATATGCAATTCTTCCCATAAAAACACATTGAACTACAAACAATATACTTCATTCTTTATATTCAGAAGAACACAATTGAGACTTTTTCAGCTAAAATTACATCCTCTTCAAAAGACTTTTCCATCTCTTTTCTTCATTGGTCTCTTATTGCCTATTAGAAATCCTGCTTTTAAGCATTGTATGCTCACTAGAAAACCAACTTTAAATTTAAACAGGCCATATAAATAAGAGCAGCTGCACATTCACTCATTTCATGACCTTCCTTTGTCCCCTCTTATTTACAAAAGAAAAATTAATTTGAATATATTTTGGCAGTCACTGAGCTTACTTATTATGGTGAAACTAAACAGGATATCCAGCAACTGACACTTTCTCAAATAAGGGCCAGGGCAGCTACAGCATCTTAGCCCTGACTTCCAGCAAAGCCATGTGGAGCACTGGAGGGGAGTCACACAAAAAAAAAATTCAAAAGAATGTCACTTTAAAAACATTTGAATCTCTTCTCCTTGTGGACACAGGAAAATGCTAGTTAAATGAAGAGTCAGAAAGAATACCATGTACTGCTCCTAGCCTTTTTGATCTATATCTGATGGCTGGTAATTCTTTTCTTTCTTCATGAATCAAGGCAAGAAGCAGCTGGGGCTGAGTGTGTTTATAGCAGAGTGTGTAAACTCAAAATTATACATGGGCCAGAATAGAAATGCAAATAAATGAAACAGACTGGGCATATGAGACAGTGCAGATTTGTGGGGAACAGGAATAAATCAGAAAGCAGATGTCCCCTTTAAGAGAACAGTCACCAGTAAGCTCCAAACAATTGTCCCTAACTAGGACTGTGGACCCAATGTTGCCAGAACTTCCTATTATCCAAGAAATGTCAAGAACATTTCTTTTTATTGGGACATTTCTCTATTTTAAAATGTTGGCAGTGAATTAACCATTTTAAGAAATACTGGGTGGGTCTGATCTAGCCTTTGAGCTCACAGGTTGGGACCTATGATTTAGGCTCCATTCCACAGTAAACAAATTGAGCTATCTTAATCCATCTGGGAGATGTAATAACATTATTCTTTATGAAACAGGTAAGGAAATATTAAGTAATAGGCTTCCACAACAGTAAGTGTTCAAAAAGTAACATACATTGTAGTAGTTTTCCCGGCTCCATTGGGTCCCAGCAATGAAGTAATGTGTCCTTCATAAAAGTTCAGATTGAGGTTATCAACAGCAATTTTTGAGCCATAGATCTTTGTGACTCCATGCAGGGCAACCCCAACTGTGAGATCTTTAGGTTCAGGCTCAATGTTGGAGGGAAAAAGGTACTCAGGACCTGGAGGGAAATCAAGAGAAGAGTTATAAGCCCACAAAGAAGGAAGATGCAGCTAGAGCTAGACTTTTCCTTAATTAAAGACTGAAGACTATAACAATATAGCCCTTAAGTAAAAATAATTCTGGAAACAAATGATCTGTTATCTTTAGCTTCCTTCTCATCTGGTTAAAGATGAATGAGAGTAAGGAACAATGTTCTTTAAGGGTGATATCACCCTTTGTCAGAATAGGTAGTCCTAGAATACAGTATCATGATTATGAATTCTCCTTTATTCAACAGATCTCAAATATTAAAAAGACAGTCTAAGTCTTATTTCTCTGATCAGAAAAGATAGTATCAACTTATGGAAAAAATGTCTAAAAGATGTGATTTTATATAGTGACAAGGCCAGTTCAGATCTGTGGTTTATAGATTCTAGTTCATTGATTACTATATATATGTGTTTCAGGCATCACAAATAGACCTTGGATATGGGTCATCCTTACTTTGTAAAGATGGCACTACTTACCCAGTGTCAGTAAGTCATGAACTTTCAACTGTTTGTGTCCAGTGTTGGTGATGGGTTATAATAAATTATTTGTACTTGTAACTTGGTTACTCTTTTTGATTAGTGGCAGATGGCTAGAGTTAGGGGTATAGACTGTGGCCAAGGAACAAAATTTTTCTCTGTGTATGTCTAACTGGACCACAAAGGGATCCACAATCTTGGCCTAATTAGCTCCATATGTTTACGAACTGAGCTAATGAGCCCAGAAAAAGTCACAATTTAATCTCCATAAGAGTCTAAACACATATGTGTAGACATATTCATCCATGACTAAAAGGATGATAATTTTGCCATTTAGAAAAACCTAATTAAAATCACTAGTCATGTAAATTTTATATCACTTCTGTCATAATAATGCTTGTTGTTGACCTACTTGTCTTACTAGCAGATGGGTTGGTGTTCTGCATCATGATATTAGTAAACATAAGGCCATTGCTTTTCTCATGTTTCACGTCTGTACATCCCAATCGCTCTTTCCAATAGGAAGGAAGGACTGGAAAATACCATGGAGCTGCCATACCATATGTACCTGTAATGGAAATGTATTAGGAAAAGTAAATATTAGTTGGCTGTTAACATGAAACATCTGAAACTAAACAACAGAACATTATATATGGTTCAGAAAGTATTTTCATTTTTTTCATCTATATCAACCTACAACGTAGTCTCAGTTTCCAAAGTAAAGCAAAAACGATAAGCTCTCTTTTATTCTTTTTTTACAACAGCTTCATTAAGGTATAATTATATTGCATAAAATTTTCTCATCACAGTAAGTGTGGGTGTAGATGATTTTTAGTAAATATAAAGTTGTGCAACCATTATTATCTTCCATGCGTTAGAACCACCGTCCATGCATTATAGCTTCAAAAAGTTTTCTCATGACCATTTATAGATAATCCCTGCTTCTACCCCAAGTTACAGACAATCATGGATTTGCTTTCTATCTTTACATATTTGTCTTTTATAACAATTTTATATAAATTGAACAATACTCTTTTTTTTTTTTTATTAAAGATTTTTATTTATTTATTAGAGAGCGAGAGACTGAGAATGAGAGGAGAGAAAGTCAGAGGGAGAAGCAGACTTCCTGCAGAGCCAGGAGTCCGATATGGGACTCGATCCCTGGACTCCGGGATCATGACCTGAGCCGAAGGCAGTTGCTCAACCAACTGAGCCACCCAGGCGCCCAAATTGAACAATACTCTTTTATTCATTTACAACATTAGGAAAATGTACAAATATCAATAAGGCTGAATGGAAAAGCTCCCAAGCATGTTAAAACTGATGGCTACTTGAGACCTAGGATGGGGGAACCAACTAGTGCTTTCCAACAGAATTTAGTAAATTCTCCTTAGAATTCAGAGACTCAGTTTTTCCTTTATCACATCTCAAAATCCCATTTGAAAAGACTGAATTCCATGCTTCTTAATCCACTCCATCCTTTAAAGGAACATCAGATTATTAACAAGAACCAAACTATAGAGAGAGCCTAATTGTCCATCAACTGATGAATGGATAAAGAAGATGTGGTACACATACATGATGGAATATTACTCAGCCATCAAAAGGAACGAAACCTTGCCATTTACAATGGTGTGCATAGAGCTAGAATATATTATACTAAATGAAATAACTTAGGGAAAGACAAAGACCACATGATATCACTCATATGTGGAGTTAAAGAAACAAAACAGATGAACATATGGGGGTATGAAAGGAGGTAAAGCGGTATGAAAGGGGGTAAAAAAAAAAGGAGAGAGGGAAGCAAACCCTAAGAGACTCTTAGCAATAAAGAACAAACTGAGGGTTGATGGAGGGAAGTGGGTGGGGGAATGGACTAGATGGGAAATGGGTATTAAGGAGGGCACTTCTTGGGATGAGCACTGGGTATTGTATGTGAGTGATGAATCACTGAATTCTACTCCTAAAACCAATATTGCACTGTATATTAACTAACGAAAATTTAAATAAAAATAATAAAATAAAATAAAATAAAATAAAATAAAATAAAATAAAATAAAATAAAACAAAGGAACATTAGAGAAAAAATTCGCCAGTGCATTATCTCATCCTAGAAAATTATGGTTAGTTCTGGGATTTATGTTTTTTTTTTCTTTTGAGACCATATATGGCAAATCAAATATTAGAAAATATATGTTAGCTGCTTTATAATCACTAAAACTATAGAAAAATACATCTGTAGGAAGTATGATCATACCTGGGAACACATTCCTGACATACCAAGCAATAAGGAAATAAATGAAAGAGTCAGCTAGGATTAGACAGCACAGCCAGCCAAATGAGGTGGTGTCATCCTGAACTGGGGAACTATACATATTTTCCCACTGAAGACCTAAAAAGTGAACACATATATTTATTGTCCTGCGAGACATACTGCAATCATGAATGCTAAAATCCAGTTTTAAAGGAAGTAAGCCTACCAATGCCTTGCTCCTCATATCTTGCAATGTATTGACTTGCGTAACTGAAAGCTGTCGGGGACAGCAGACTCTGTGTGAAGAAAATAAACAGCAATGATAGTTCTTACAGATTTTGTATAAGAGGGATTGAACATACTCAAAACTTTGGACTTTATATGGGTAAAATTGACACTAACTCTCTAAGCATATTTAAAAATACAGAGGTCCCTTACCAAGCACACTACCAGTCTGAAGGAAGAGAAGAGGGAATAGCAGAAAACAAAAGCAGGAAAATCACAACTTGAAAAATATTTGTCAAAAATCTAAAATATATACCTACACCTAGTAAATGTTGCATAGCAATTTATAAACCAGGTAATTACAGGGTAGTGCAATGTTAAGAGTAAAATTGAATAAATAGGAGCCAGAAGATGTTTTTACTTCAAAAATTGATTACAGGTAACAGAAAAACTATGAATAAAAATATACTAAACTCTGAATTGATTGAATACTTATAATGCAACACATTAGAAATTTAATGTTTTAACCCAAATCAGTCAATGTTAAATGAAAGTTATTTAACACTAT
This sequence comes from Nasua narica, assembly GCA_028533885.1. Classification (NCBI taxonomy): domain Eukaryota; kingdom Metazoa; phylum Chordata; class Mammalia; order Carnivora; family Procyonidae; genus Nasua; species Nasua narica. The sequence goes on from CM052810.1 coordinate 155,013,726, forward strand.
TTCCATAAACATCAAAGTTTCAATATGACTCTCAATGAGATTTATTTTTCTGCTTTCCAAATTTCAAAGTATTCTTAATGATTTCATTAAATTGCTTAAATTAATTCAATAGTTTTGAATTGAAACAGACAGAAAAGAACTCAAAATTGATTATATACTGTCAGTGCATTTGACTTTATGCCTAAAAGTAATATTGTATGTTATGAAAACCATGAAAATTATTCCCATAGGAGAATAACTCCAGCAATAAAGGTTTTAAGATATTTAAGGAACTGGATGAGAGAAGAAGTCAGAATTTTTAATGATCGTTAAAATGTATTCTTTTTTCAGAAATTATTTCTTAACAGATATGCTATTAAGAAAAGTCTCTTTTTCATTGTCTTATGCTTGTACAGTATACAACAATGTAGAAAAACTATCATTAAGACAGTTAAGCTTATTTTGCAATCACAGAACTTTTCAATTAGATAAATGAACTCTTACTTTAAGAGTCTAAAAACGTTAGAAGAATCAATTCTTATCGCACCCTGGCCATTCAGTTGTGACAGTTGACTCACCATGAATACTTTTATTACATAGCTCAATTCATCCTCAACTGTAATCAGAACAATAAATGGAAAAAAAGCAATAATGTAGATGAGGCTTCCAATCAGGGCTGCAATGTTGGTGTTATTGAAGAAGACACTGATAAGATAGCTCATGGCAATAACTGAGAAGCTATAGTCCGAAAAATACAGGAACAAAATGAATCCATTTGTTTTAGGAAGAATATTGCCAAATTTGAGTATAATGATGAGGATGACGATGGTCACCAGTAAAAACCCAATGCTCTCTATAAGCCAGGCAAAAAAGTGGCTGCAGGAGTTCACACCCATCATCTTCATGTACTGCAAAAAGGAAAAAGCGTTAGCCACTTTTTGAGTTGATATTCTCTCAAATAGCAATTATTTCTGCACCATGCCAAAATGCCCATGAGATTCTACATATATGTGGAACTAGGCATCTTAATGATTTTCACAAGTTAAGGATTTGTCCATGCTTGCTATGTAAAATTAATATGACCATTTATATCAGCCCATTTTAAATTATATGCTTTCAGAATGCCCCAGTATAATGGATGATTTGGATAGTGAGGTTCTTCTTTTCCCCAATTTCATTTTATAACTGGTATCTTACTGATGTATCCAGAATAAGTTAGTTTAGAATAGATTATTAAAATTTATGGTGTCTCCTGCAGAATTTTACAACATGAGTTTGATATTTGTACAGTCATGAATATTTCAAGTTCATAGAAAACATGGTTTATTTCAAATTTGGTGTAGGAACGAGATAATAAAACTCCATTTTTTTTTAAACGAAACATTAATGGACAACACCATCAGTACTCTTGTTCCTGAGAGAAAGAGAATAAACTTGACTCCTAAGAATTAAAACATGGGGGACACCTGGGTGGCTCAGTTGGTTAAGTGACTGCCTTTGGTTCAGGTCATGATCCCGGAGTCGCGGAATCAAGTCCCATTTGGGCTCCCAGCTTCACAGGGAGTCTGCTTCTCCCTCTGACCTTCTCCCCTCTCATGCTCACTCTCTCACTTTCTCTCTCAAATAAATAAATAAAATCTTTAAAAAAAAAAAGAATTAAAACACGGAAATTTTGAAGGTAGACTTTCTGCCTTTTGGCAAAACTTCCCCATCCTTAAGATCACTGGGAGTTTACGGCAGTTTGTTACCTTTGTTTTCCAAAAAGACATTCATGCACCCAAAATGAACTCACGTATCTGAGATCATCTATACCTGTCTCTCGATTTACATTCTTTAATAACTTAGTGATATCCCCAGAGGTCGAGGCATTCCACCAAAGTAGAAAAACAGACCAGCAAGATGTGTTTGAGTGTTAACTCAAAGGAACTCTGGAAGATCTAAATTCCTCTGGATCTTCATTGTGTTGCATTTGGTGACATGCTGCACTTTGGGGGAACCTGGATATCCTGGTTTCTAGTTTTAACAATACATGATTAATACTAAGCTTATGAATCTAACAGTCTATTTTTAAAAAGGATAAAAGAAATGTTCCACTAATAGCTTTATAACCCAGTATTTTGGGTAAAATCAAGGATTCAATGTCCTCCTTCTTTAACTCGTCAAGAAAAAAAAAAAAAGAAATGTGTTGAATCTTTTGCTCTACACATAAAACAGTGAATTTTACTTTCTGCCTTTGCAACTTATCACATTTTGATAACTTTGCTGCTCTTCTTGTTGCCATGGAAACAGCTACCTGACTGCCAACAGTCTAAGCTGTGGGTCTTAAGCTAATCACCACTGAGAAAAAGCCTGTGACTTTTCCTCTTAACTTTGCCCTCTTCCTCACCCTCCTCCCTCCTTACTGCTTCTATCCTCCCAGGTCCTGCGGTCCTTTGCAGTAAAGACTCAACTTATGTTTCCATAGGAATGGAAGTGTGGGTTAAAGTAAAAAAAAAAAAAAAAAAAAAATCACATGGAGCAAAGATGCACTATGGAAGGTTTCCTCCAGTTGTTATGCCATCTATCATTAAAAACAGAATTACATTTCAGTATGAGAAAATATCTCACAGGTCTTATTTTAGAAATTTTCTCTCTGCTCCGCAGCCTATTTGAGAAAATTACTGTGTCATGTTTGATGACTGCATTTTAGAGACACTTGCTTGCTCAAATATGATCATGATACGTTAGCTCTTTTTATTTGCCTTTCGTATTTGAGATTCAACTGAGTTTATAATTAACTGGGAAGTTATGAGACCTATATAACCACTCCAAAGCTGATATTCACTACCTAATTTCATGTGCCTTACACGAAAAATATCTTCTCTCCAATAGTGGTGTATGTCAGTAGGAGACAATGTCAATATATTTCACAAGGTGGATATAAAATATCTAGGACATTATCAAGGACATGAAATAAGGCTGACTTGGTGTATACAAACATGTTTTCCTTCCCCAGCAATTGATAGCTGCAATATAAAACATTTCTATATCTAAAAAGTTCTCCATTCATAGCCTTATTAAAAGATAATCTGGAAGACCAGACTAAAGGTGTTTATCACTGTAATTTTGAAATTTTCAAGACTCGAGATCAGATTCTTATTCCCAAGAGTTGGTAAAAGTTGGAGAATGATCATTGCTTCTTACTGAAATGGACTGAGGTGCTTCCAAAAGTGTTCACTATTTAAGATTCTAGCATGAAACTTGAGAATGAAACTTCAGGATTTTATGCCATGAGGAGAACAGCTGTTATTCATAAGAAGAAAGAGCAATGAGAGCATGTAAGTCATCCATAAATTATCCAGATTCACTGCCAACTTCATTATAATAAATAAAACCAAACTTGCTGATGGAAGATGGCCCATAGAGAACGTCTGGCTATGCTTTCCTGGATGTCGTTAGATGCTCCTCAGAGCGACATATGTCAAGTGCCAGGTCTGCAATCAAAGAATCACTTGTCTCCAGCCTCCCAAACCTGCCTGAAGCAATTCATCAGTATTTGATAACGTGTTGCTCAAGAAAAACCCCTCTACACAGTGGTCAGAGTTTGCTCCAGTTTATGGCAGAAAATAATGAGAAGAGATTCTGAAAGATCTGGGATAAATGTGTTGTCACATTCAAGAGACACTTATGCACAGGGATTGACATTAATGCTTTCAGGAAAAGAAATCAAAGATATTCCTATATGTTAAGCAGAGATATTCCTATATGTTATAAGGAATAACAGCATTTTTAACCTCAATTAAAAATTTTTTTCTTAACAATAGATATTTATATTATTGTTTTTAGTAAGATATAAAGGATGTGATCACTACCTGAAATGTTCCAAATTCCCACTAGTATGATGGATATCGTCTATTCAGAAGGCTTATACACTGTCTAAAGTGAAGCACCAAAGGACTAAAATCCCTTATATAATTCTTGGTACCCTCTCTCCAGACCAAAGGTATTTTTAGATTATCTATCTGAGCCAAGAAAGAACAACTCCAAATTTTGTCTCCAGCTGAATATAAGCACTGAAATCCCCATAAATGCCTTATATTAGAAACTAACTCATAAATCAAGAAAATATATGTGAAAAGGTTTTTTGTGTGTGTGTGTTGTAAATTAGTTTTTGTATAGCTTTGATATCTTAGTTGTTAAAAGCAAGGAACACAGAACAAAACCCAACTGAAAACCACTTCAAAATAGTTTCATTTTTTTTTTAACTATAGGCTTAATTTCATTGACAAACTTATTGAGCTTTAATATTTATACTAATTCCTTTAACAAGTTAAAGGAATTCACTGGAGTCATACTATAACAAGGTCAAGGATTAATGGCTTCATTGAAAGAGCAACTAACTTGGTTTTCTTGCCCAGATTTGAGAACAATTACAGAAGGAAAAGGGTATTTTTTAACCTTTTTTTTTATTTAATTGGAATGAGAAGGATATAAGGAATTACAAGCTTCAGAAGAGTGAATATAAAAATGATGATATTAAAAAGTGATTTTGAGTCTCTAGTAACCTAAGAGATTTTCCATTATCATCTTCAAAAGTCTTTAAGGGTCTATGCTACCCAAATAAGATTGTGAGAGGGAAAGGAGCTATGCTGTGGAAAAGGATTGATTGAAAGTCAAGAAATCTGAGTTCCAGAACCAGATCTACCACTAACTAGCTCTGCGATTTTCAGCAAGTCACCTCTCACTTACTGGGCTTAGCTTTTTCACTTCTCAAAAAGAGGAGGTAAGATGAGAACCATGGGCAGCCGAGGAAGGGTGAAGGCAGAGCAGGGGGCACTGAGAATACTCCACTCGCTCCACCTCCCAGTTCCACCAATTCATCTCACAAACAGACTGCACTCCTTTGAATTTAGGATGCTGCTGATGTTAAGACATGCCATTATTTGACATGGGCGCAAGAAAGAAAAATCACTACCAAATAAATGATGACACCTTATCAAATGCATCCCAACTTCAGATGCTTTAAGAGGCAAGGAAAAAAAAAAATCTTGACCTTAGAATTGATAAAATATGGATGCTTGAATCCTTTCTTGTGGTGGCAGTGAGAGAGCCACCTTTTGGAAATGTATTGCTGAGTTAAATCAAATGTATTGCTGAGAAAGTTTAAGGGACTGAGCCCATGTGAAATGGAAGACTCGAAGCCTGATTCTCTGATTCCAAGTCCAGTGATCTTCCACTGTATGACTTTGACCCCCAAATCAGGTAGTTAAATTTTGAAAGTAGATTCATGCAAAATGAAGACACGAAGCTACCAAACAGAAACTGGTTCATCATTAAAAGTATGTCTTTCATGTCTTCAATTAAGAAAGAATGCTTCATTATGCTTTGATTTTTTTGTGGCATCCATAGATGCACTCAAATAGCATCATCTTCAAACACAAAATAATATAGAATGTGTATAATATATACACAATACTTATGTTTACTGTGTGTTTCTACCACAAATACTATTTTTAAGGTAGATATTTATTTTGAAGTAGAAAAGAACTCAGTTTCTACCACAGTTTTCTACTTTAAAGTTTCCCTTTAATCTGTAAAGATTTTTTTTACTTCTGAGTACCAGGAACCTGAAAGAGAAATATAAGGAGCTTGCAACCAAAAGTCTGGTTTAGGGCATAGATTCTTAGTCCTTAAATTGGAACGAAGGAAACATTGCACACAGTCTTGAATAAACAGAGCTCAAGCCAGTTGATGAGGGGTTTACCAAATTATAACTGAAATATAAAAATGCAGCTGTGAGGATCAACCAGAATTCCAGTCAAAAAGGTAAGAAGTATAGGTTCCAACTCTAGGACACCCCTGGAAGCCTGCTGCTGAGCTCAGAGAAACATGAAGCAGTAATTTGTACCTTGTGAGGAGAAAGAATCAATTGCCTGGAAGCATTGGCAAAGACAGTCTGGAAAGCACAAGTGGGCTAACAGGTTACTCCAACCTCATTATGTCAGACTGTCAGCCAGGCCTCGCAATGATTATTTGTGCCCCAGTTTTGAAGGGTTTCTGCTTTCTTCTTGCTCCTTGAGTGAGTGTAAGAATGGACTTATTACAGGACGGGCAGATAACATAGTTCTTATTCCAATATAATCCCCAAATCACACAACACTGTTTCATAAATTCTAAAAAGAAGTAAGATATTTGGGATTTGGAGATAATGATAAGGAACATGCTCCAGCAGAGATCACGCTTTACATCCCAGGTCCTAAACTAAAAGCTAGTCAGGAACATAACAGGAAATTCTTAGTCGCTATAAATCATGAGTCAGCGGAAGATAGAGGAGAAGATAATCGAAGAAGACAAGGTATACTGGAAAGAGAATTTGCTTCTTGAATGCTGGAATAAGCCATCTGTCTGTCTATGACTACATCTGTTTCTACGTCCATACATCTCTATATATTTTCATTTACACTCATTTAGTTACCATGCCAATAGTCTTCCTGCCTTACTAGTTATTACTGTTATTATTTAAACATCCTACATTAGATTCTAAGTCCTATAGGCACTTCTTGGACAAAATTACTGTTAGGATCATAAATTGTACTCAGATTTTTTTCAGAATTATTTATACTTTGCTTTCTAGAGGCACTTACAAAATGACTTCTATGTAACTTCATGAGAAAACAAAATATTGCCATATTAGCTACTTTATGATTCATAAAATATTTTTCTTTTTAAATTCATGAGGAATGGGTTAGGCTTTCTGAGTTTGTATAGGCATGATGAAAATCATAGTAATTATTACACTAATAGATCTTACTTATAATAAGAGGAGATTCTCAACATACCTCATGAAGTCGAAGATCTTTCTCATAAACAAGCTTTTTTACAAATGCAGCTATAAATACAACCCAGGCAACCATGAGCACAATTGGAAGAGAATAAGAGACACTGGTTAGGAAGCTGTAAAAAAACAAAAACATAAAAACAAAAATTCAGTGACCCAAATGAGTATCATCTGTACAGACTGTAATATATGAAGAACGCCTCCCCTCTTACGGTGAAATTACACTCCTTTTTTGAAATTGAGAATAGGCACTGATATTGCTCCTTTATTTATGAAGTGTGAAGCTGACTTAATAGTACACCCATGATTTTCTTGCTGTAATGTTGCAAAAGTGAAAAACAGCTCTGGATTGTTAGATAAAATTATCATATTATTTAGAGTGTGTTTGAGTATGTCCTGTCTAGGAAAATAATTATTACATAGATATAATTGCAAAGCTCAAAACTCTTCTGTCTAAACGAAATTCTTATCTAAAAGGCAGATATAAAATTAGATGATGATTGGTTTATCTAGCTAAAAGCTATATCTTCTCAAATTACTGTATTTATCTACTCTTTAGAAGCTCATAGTTATTATTAAACTAAATTTCCCAAAATGAAATAAAATAAAACTCAGAGCATTCAATTTAAAATGCAAACAAAGAACTTGGATTCCTCAAAATAATGCTCCAGGAGATGTTTCATACACAGTATAGCAATGTCTTTTCTGATAATATGCTAAACTAGGCAGTCACTAGAAGGCTTCATCGGGGTCCAAATATATTCCTAAGTGGTCTGCCTATGATACCAGAAAGTTCCAATCAGTGTTTCTCAAAATTAACCATGCATCATGATCACACGAACGGCTTACTAAACCACAGATTCCTGGGGCTCGCCCATGAGCTTCTGATTTTTTATATCTGGGGTGGGATAAAGAATTTGCATTTTAAACAATTTCCCAGGTGATGTCAATGTTGTTGGTCCCAGGACCATAGTCTGAGAATCATGGTTCTGACACTAGCCACCTATGGGGTAGGGCAAATGAGTAGCTTTCAATGAGAGGAACTCTAAATTGACCTGTTTTCCATAGTAGGCTCCACTGACGTTTTCACTTGGAGAATGGTACCAAGACCATTTCCCTTTTAATCTGTAAGGCTAAGGAATTACCTTCAAGTTCCTCATGAAAAATGCAAATATTAATGGAACATAACATCACCATCATGCATTATAACTTTAGCATCAGAAGTGTATCACCATCAAAGACGAGGATTATTTGGGCTTTTTTTGTTTTGGATGAGGGAAGAGTGAAGGTTGGGGCCATATCCAATTTTTTTGGTTCCTGGGAAACTGTCTGGCATGGGGTAGGCACTTAAACAATATTTGTTGAATGAATATTCTCTTGGTTCAGGTCCAGCCCTAATGGTGTTTCTGGCCCTAGAATTGGGCAAAGGCCCTCATTCATTAATAACATATCCCCTGTAATGTTTCTTCCAAGTGATTCTGTATTTTAAGATTGGTTTGGTTTAGGTTTAGGAGAAAATGCTGGTCTCCTAATTGAAGGACCAGTAAGGTACTAGGCTATACAACTTTGGACACATTATTTAACCCTTTTGGATTTCAGTTTTTTTCAACAGGAAAATATGGTTAATGATACCCACTCCTGCTAACCTTATTTAGGTTGTTGGGTAGAACAAAGGAAATAGTATATGTGGGAGCACTATGCATATGATAAAGAATTTATATGTATGTGGAAGATGCTATGATCATACTCTCCCATGAAGAAGGCAGAATACAGTTATTTTTCTTCTTAAAAAAGAAAGTCCAAGTACCCACCATCCTAGGTGCCAAAATTTGCAAAGGGGAAGAGATGAGCAGGAAAATAGATGAGAATTTTCTTTTAATTGAACCCACAGGTCTTTACTATGCACGCAAGCTGCTGCAGTTCACACACAGTTCAGGCTGCAAGGAACTGACTGGCCTCCACAGTAAGCAGCTAACCTTGACAATCCACGGATGGAATCCTCACCCATCTCTCCATATCGCTGCCACACAGAGGGTTACGTGACCTCATTTCATCTACAGCTCTTGAAGCAGCCAAAGGAGACAGACGTGTCGATAGAAAGAAAAATGAAAAAAAAAAAGTCCAGAACCATCTGAATTGTATATAAACTGCAGTAATTGGGCTGGATAACAAGTGTGATTTCTTTAGAGGAATATTCAACCTCCAGCTTTTACAGAGCCTGACTGTGGTCAGAGTAGAGGCGCCAGTCGCTGCTATTTGACTGGCAGATCACTAGACCATTCAAATTCAGTTGTCTAAAACATGGTCTTTGCATTTTTTGTCCATTTAGCAAACCATTTTATTAATTTTTATTTATTTATTAGAGAGAGAGAGAGAAAGCAAGAGCAGGGGGAGAGGCTGAGGGCGAAGCAGTTCTCCTGGCTGAGCAGGGAGCCCGAGGCAGGGCTTGATCCCAGGACTCTGGGATCATGACCTGGGCCAAAGGCAGATACTTCACCGACCGAGCCACCCAGGTGCCCCAGCAAACCATTTTAGATGAAGATTCCTAGCAAGTGGACTGGTACTGCCTAACATAGTTTCAGATAGCGTAACATTTATCTTAGAGATCAATGATGTGTTTTATCAGAATTCTTCCTTAGGATTGGCCATGCATTTGTGGATTTTTAATAAAACTTGAGAGTTGGAAGAGATAAGATTGTCCTGTTTAGAGAAAGGGAAGACCAGTAGAGAGCAGGTAGCATCCAAATTATGCAGCCCTACATTGAGGTCTGGAGTCCAACGCTCCTGATTCAGCCTTCACTAGTCCTTGGAAAACTAAGGGTTATGACTAAGGAAGTCTGAATCACTTCGTAAAGGACTTGACGATCATTCTGGTAACAATGAGCAGCTGTAGTGGGGCTGTGCCCTGTGGTGTGGACCCTTTCCTGGAAACGAGCATTTCACAAAAATTTCATGAAAGAGATCTCTTTCACATGATCCATATGAATAAATACACAAAATGAGATCTCAAAAAAGTGGCTGGCTGTCAAAAGGGGCTCCAGCTGCCCAGACTTACTTGTCTTTCATGTAGCAGGGGTATGGAATTGCCTGGACCTGGACCGCTACCTCCTGGGAGTTTCTTCCAGTCTGCAGTTCAATGATTGCTCTCTCAATACTATCCTGCAAATAAACAAAAGCCCTGCCATAGATCTGGTTATGTGATGGAGAATTATGTGGTCCTGGGGCCCAAATCTTGGTCCTTATGCTTCTTGTAGTCTGTGCGGTCTTGAGACTCATGCGGATGGTATATTTTATGACAGGAGGAAGAGAGACATTTTCAGAGTCATAGCCTCTGTGCCGGCTTCTGTTAGAAGGAAGTTTAAAAATAACACCTAAAAATAAAATGGCAACAACAGCAGAAAGGTTATTTTATGGTTGACATTATTCATTGTTTGGAGGGTACACTTAAGGGGCAGCCAAACAGGCAATTGAGTTTGTAATGTGACAGTAAGTTCAGGCTCCTAATTTACAGAAAAGATGGCTAATTGGAAGTGACAACTTCAGAGATTCAAAGTAGGAGTTTGAGAAAATAATTACAAACTAAGTGGCCAGATTAAATATATCACTCTAAGCCACTTAGTAAAATTAAAAAAAACACACAATAAAATGAATAACCTTGACTAATTATGGATGCAACTTCACTCCGTAACTATGTAATCCATTCCAGTCTTCATTTTAAACATGCCAACAAAATCACACATTTGTGGAAGTCTCATCAGACAATATAGTGGGTTGACTACATGAAAGGTTTTCATTTCTAAGGACATCAGAGGGGACAGTGACCCTCCCCCCTCCAGACTACTTTCCAGAGTTCTCGATGAAAGGGGTGAGGGAAGAATTTGGCCAATTTTAGTACAAAGAGAAGCTCAAACTCTAGTAGAATAACACTTACTTCCAAAGAGTTCGTTGCTTTTGTAAAGCCTTTTGGCCTCTCTCTCCATTTCATCTATGGTTTTTGCTGCCTGAATACGGTCATATAATACACAAGAGGAAATATTTACTGTCAGGGAAGATAGCGTGTTGAGATGATCAACGATGTCAATGCTGTTTTCTAATTTCAGCCTTAGAATATCTAAAAAAGCAAAGCAAAATATATAAAACATATTTTATAATGTTGTAATACTGTTTTTAATAGTAATGAGACAAAATACTGACTTTTTGGTCAGTACTTACCATTATACTAGATTATGAGTAATAGGAAGTTGTAGGACTTACTAGAATTTACTCTAAAATATCTGGTAATAAAAATATCTAGTAACACCTGGGAAAATGTGTCCAGGTGGACAAATATTCATTGAAGAGAACGTTGAGCTTGTACCAATAAAGTAGACCCAAGTCCAACGAGTGATACAAGCCAACTTAAAAGTACATTCTGCTACAGTTTAGTTAACCAGTGACTAAAGGTGAAAAATTTTAAAAATACATCTACATTTAGTCAGGAAGAAAACTAGAGATGAAAGTTTCCACTAAACGGATGCATTTACTTTGCTCGGGGAATGTGAATGTAAGAATTTAAACAAAGGAAAATCTATGTAGAGTGTGTAGAACAAATAAACTATGTCATTCAATAAGGTGTGCTATAGAATCATTTCTTAGGAGACTGTGAGAATCTAGGCCACATAGTGAACAACTTTCTAAAACTGTTTGATTTAAAACCTCATGTGAGTTATCTTTATTGATATCTGTATTAATCTAGACAAAATGATCAAGATTTTATTTCAGGTAATTACTCTGGAAGAAAGAGGATTTAATTGCTCTTCAATTTCATGATTCCTTATGAGGAAATCAACTGAGACAAAGGATAAATATGAAATTGCAAGTTAATAAATCACTTGGCCAATTAAATTTTCACTGACTCGATCGTCATGAATACCAAAAATGTTGTATCATAAATCCTTCCTCACAAAACCCAAACATGACTCTTCCACAGTCCAATGTAAGACTTAATTTCTCAGAGAGGGCAACTTATTAAATGCATTTCTCATTAGAATTTAAAGTGAAATGGTTTGTTTGATATAGACATTGGTGGGGGAGGGGTAAAACTGTAGTTGAACAGTGGCCTCCAGCGGCCATTAGAAATCAACACAACACCAAGGATTCCTTAGATATGCTGGCAGAGAGGATCAAAGAAGAGCTATGAGGGTCAGTGTTCCCTCAGTTCAAACTACATAAACTCTTAGATACTAGTTACATACACAATTATACGAACATCAAGTCTCACTGTCACATTCATTTTAGTCTAATTTTAAATTCCAGAACTCTCCTCCTATATTTAAAGTTAGGAAGATAAAACTTACATAAGAACTTTGTAGTATATTTCTGATATTTTGATCAAATGGTCTCTTACCCAAATGATACTTTTAGAGATTAAATCCACTAATACCTTTCTTTAATCAAATTCAATCAACTATCATAAAATGCACACTACATACAAGACAAACATAAGCATAATTCTTCCTGACTGGTTTACAACCTATGTCACTTATGTCCTTAGTAGCACCAGGGAGGAGGAGGGTCACTTGCTCTACTGCAACCAAATTCAGATGCTTTCAATCCCTTCCTCATACTTGTGGTTGCATAGCAACGGTGAATCAGACACAGACTGAATTAGATGTCTTGCATCCCTTAGGTTGAAGGTGGGGATGTGGCAGAGGGAATGCATAAGTTCAGACAGCTTCCTTTGATCCTCTTTGCCTGTTCTTTTTAAATGACCGTGAGAAAAGGATCCAACCTTGAATACTGATTTAAGTTTATTTTCTTTTGTGTCTCCTCATTGCTTTGTTTTGCTTTTGCTAACTCAATAACTTCTTCCAGGTACATTGTGGGTTAGTCAAAGTGATACTGAGGCCAGTGGAGATAAAATGTTAAATATAGCCAGATATAAACCAATTCATCTTCCTTTGTCCTTAAGGACCTGATTTTCATAAAGATATCAAAAAAAAAAGGGTCCTCTTATTTCTAGCAACCTACCAACCTACAAATGATTGTAGGAAAAGCTGCATTTACATGAAGTATATAATTGTTGAAACTAACTGCAGATACTGGATATCCAAATACTTGTTACTACCTGTAATTATACAACTATCTGGGGAAAAGATGGATAGATATATCCAGGATTCTACTTAGAATAACTAGCTGAAAATCAAATACAGAAGAAAACAAAAAGTTTTCAAATGCAACCATGGTTTTCACATTTCTGACATGACTAGTGAACAAAAGTTTCATAAATCTGGACTTACCGAGTTCATCTATCTGTTTCAATAGTTCAACAGCATCGAGTCCCACGGAGAATTTCACAAAAACTTGCACAAAGGGATTCCTTAGAGTATTCTGACGAATAATAATAGGGACTCAGTTTCAATACAAGAAGAAAAGATATCTAATCATTGTCTCTCTAATAATACCCGCAGTGAGATGAAGTAACCACCACTCGGAATTATCAATGCATCACCTTGTGGTGCTCACATACAAATCCTTGAGAAAAAAAAAGAAGGTATATGGCTGCTAATGACTAGAAAGGCTGGGTTTTTCTTATCTATAGACACAAATTGGTCAGTATGCTAAAGTAGCCAGATCTGACTTTAATTATCAACAGTAGGAAATTAAATTCAATGTAACAGTCAGTTTACCTATTGCATCATCTGTTTTTTTGATATATGCTGTACCCAATTGTAGTGGTTCAATTTCCTAGTTGAATTTTGTTCAGCTGAAACAAACTAAAACAACTTTTAAAAATTGTGATGTCTACATGGAATTTCATTTCATAGTTGATTGATACCCTACTTCTACTACTTCCTAGCTATGGGCTCTCAGCAAGCACTCAGCTTTTCCAGCTTCATGTTAGGTTTCTGAAAAGCAGGGATGAATTACTCATCTTATCAGAAGAGTCAAATGTAAATTGCTATAATTTCATTTTATATTGTAAAAGGCACAATTATGTGAACATAGAAAAATGAACTGATGATAAAACTTTAAATTACTCTATATCCATGGGAAGATTGAAAATTTTTTAAAAAGCATAAATGCTTTGACATATAAAGACTGTCATAGCTATCTTCCAAATTAGAAGACATAGCTTCTACCACTGTAGAGGTACAAACTAGGTAACACTGAGATGTTATGGTGCACTGGGCACTGTCTAATACAGTCTGCCTTAATGTTCTTGCATACCTTGAGGTCTCCTAAGGACACAAAATTAGTAAGATCCAAGGAGGAAGTTGAAGGCAGAGAATTCAACTTGATTAAAAAAATGTTTATCTTATGTGTTAATTCATGGGCTAGTTTTTATGAGTCAGGCTTACGTTGGTTTTCCCTTTAGAGGACAGGTTAGAACTTCTTATTATTCTGCCTTCCTACCAAGATCTTCAGTTTTGTTATCATGGAGATACACGATTAAGAATAATATGTATTAACAGAGCATATACACAAAAGAACTAATTCGTTAAATCCATAGGTGCTGTGGGATCTAAGAGTAGTTGGCAGCATGTAGACCAATGGCTATGACACAGCTTATACTGCGCTAACCCAAGTCCTTTAAAGTCGCACTATTTACCAGGAAGTAATTTGTGCATTAGGGAAAAACTGAACCAGAGCATCAGTAATAAACAAAGCCCTGTGTTAGCTGCAATTCAGAGATGATCCACCAAGCCATATGGCCAAACTCCCACCACTCCTTTAGCAATCAGTCCAAGGATACGTAATACTATTTTTACATGCTTCCACACATATGACCCTCATAAATCTGTGCAGTGGCTATCAAGACACTCATTTTAGAGATTTCATAAACTGTACATCGAGCATCTTACGTTTAGTTTTTAGTTTCTAACAGCTCTGTTTATGACTGGACCATTTCCCCACATTATTTTCATCATCTTCAGAAATTCTTTTGCAAGAATTGCCAACTATACTTTTTAACCAGTGTACATTGTATTTGAGTTGCATTGTCAAATCTTTAACCCTAGAGTGTTGTATGTTTCAACCAAAGAACTCCCCAAATTTAATGTTCTAGAATATTCTAGAATGCTCTAGAATATTAGTATTTTAGGAAATCGGGTTCTGTTAAAATAGAAAAAAAATAATTTAAAGTGGAGGAACAAATAAAATAAGCATATTATTTTTGGAAAACAAGATCTACGTCACTATTCATGCCTGAAGTTCAACCTGTAAAATAGCTTATTTCTGAACTACACAGAGAGGAGGCACCACGGGAGATGAGGATGATTCTGAATGTGAGTTTCAGATCTGTTATCCTGTCTCAGACTTTCTCTCTGGAGGACAGGCAATTTAATCTATTGAATATGGATTCTGAGTTACTATCTGCCCATTCCCATAATGAAGGTGATTAAAATCTCAAAGAATTATAATTCCGATAACAGAGAAAGACAAAGCCATTTCCTACCTGGAGCATAGGAATCGTCTGGTTTAACAGGTGGAAAGAATTCATGAAAAGGGGTGAGTTATCCATCCACTCTTGAGATTTTTCCCTTAATTCTGCCAGCTGCCTCAGAGTTACATTAGACTAAAAGACAAAGAAACAAAAATAGACCTGGTCCATTATTATTTTTCCTGTATTTCAAAAGGTATCTTAAAGTTGTTTTGTTACATAGCTTTAAGAAGCAGTTTTAAAAGGTGGAGCTAGTAAACAAATAGTGTCAGAAATTTCCCACATGGTCAGAAGTTTTTAAATGGCAGCTTTTAATAGGGTCAATATCACTTTTAAATAGTCTGGAAAATGAGGGTTTGCTTCACTGTCCACAGTGAATTTACAGTAAAAATGAAAACATACTTTCTGGAGTTCCCAGAAGTTATTCATTTTTTCCAAGTGGTACACTTAACTTTACTACTACAGAAATACCCTAGCTCAAGGATATGAGAAGCATGCTTCCATATACTGCTGGTGGAAATGAGTGTGTTATACCTTCATTTGGAAAGCAATCTGACAACAGTCATTAAATAAAACACATTATTCCTCGATCCCTCAATCCTGATCAATCATCTCACTGAAATAAAATACCACTGTATAAATAATATGCATGAGAGTATTTGTTGTCACATGATTTACATTAGCAAAAAAATAAAAAATAAAAAGGAAACATTGAAAACAAAACGAATGCCCAACAATTGAGGATTGGCTGAGTAAATTCTATGGTATGAAAAAGTTTGCAATTTTCCAAAAGAATGAATTAAACTATACCAATTGAGTTGGAAGGATTGCCACAAGGTATTGTGTAAGTAAAGCAATATGTAGAAAAGCATTATAATGTAAGCTCATTTAATAATTCAAAAAAGACAAAAAACTGCATATGAATGTATGTATAGCATAATAACCTATAAAGATAGAAATGTGCATAAATTACAGAAAACGCATCTTTGAATGCTAAAATTCATTAGTTACATAAAAGAAAGAGTAAGATCAAGAGGAGAGAAAAAGAGAACCAAACAAAGAGGAAACACAAAAAAATGACTGAACTTGGGAAATAATCAGGTAATGACTTCTTTTATGCAGAAATTATACTTAAGTGTAGCCAATAAAGCAAATAAGATATTAAAATGCAAAAACACAAACAACATTCTAGAAACAGTGATTAACTCATGTCCATTTTTATATAGATCTAAAATAATGTTATATTCACCTAAATTATGGTCTAATGACCAAATAATGGTAAACTAGAGATTTCTTTTTTTTTTTTACTTTCACTCTATCATTTTAAAAGTAACAAGTTTATAATTCAAGTCATTAAAGCTAACTTTAAAAGCTGGAGAGAAATGTAATTATGGTTAAATTAGTTAGATGGTGAGTATAGTTACTATTAATAATGTCTTTCTCAACATCTGTCTTTTACATAAACATAATAAGTTGTACAACCTGATATGAAGCCAATAATTTACAATCTAGGGTTTTGTTCAAACTAGTTATTAAATATTCTAATGTTATTTTTTCTAGTGCCATTATTTTTACACACTTTAAAAATTAGACACCAGTTGTAGAAAAATTTTCTGCTGTTGGAGATAAGCTGAAAAATCTGAGGTCTTGCTTCAACTAACCTCATTCTCAAGGGTCAACACGGTTCATGTCTCTCCAAAGGGCTACCGACCAATCTACTGTTTACACATATACAGGGCAGAGTCTGAGAATTAAGTTTCAGAAAGCTAAGGGTATTAGTAGGCAAGATATAAAGAAAGCTGAGTCAGCCATAGTAAATTTGGAAGTTGATTACTTTAAAAATCATCTTAGTACTCTAAATAGAAACTTTGAGTCATAATGGTCAAACCTTTTCCATTATTGCCTTTGTGACGGGGGTATATGGTGCGTACAAAATTTTTCCCAATAACATAGGCTTCAAGAAAGCCCAAATCACAGGTCCAGCAGGCATATTAATGATGTCTTTATAAAGGGAGAAGCAAAATGGTGCTAGAAGGAAAAAGTGAATAAAACCATTTAGTATGTGTACCTAAAATCTATTTCCTTATGGTAAATTTACATAGATTATTGTTATCACACCCAAAGATACATACCTTACACTTCCCTTATTATTAACAGTTGCAAGGCTTCTGGTATCAAAGTAAGAAAGTGTAGTAACAAATACTGTTTTTTTAGGTGTGAAAGTTTAACCCAATAAACAAGCCTATAATAAGGGATGGCATTTTGCCAAGAGGAGTTAAAAATGTTGAAAATCACATTTCAGAATATCTTCCAATAGATCCACCTCACCGGTGCTTAATTTAAGAACATATACAAAAATCTGCTACTAGGATAGTAGTACCAGATACATAAGAGTTGGTCCACAAATGTTGAATGAGTAAAAAGATAAATAAACGGGTCAATCCAATTGCTATACAAAACATCCATATATGGGCGCCTGGGTGGCACAGTGGTTAAGCAACTGTTTTCAGCCCAGGTCATGATCCCGGGGTCCTGAGATCGAGTCCCATGTCACCCGGCTCCCTGCTCTGCAGGGTGTTTGCTTCTCCCCTCTGCCCCTCCTCTCACTTGTTCTCTCAATCTCTCTCTCTCTCTCAAATCAATAAATAAAATCTTTAAAAAAATTATGTGGAAGAGCCCAGTTGATGGAAGAGCCCAGTTGATGACATTTTGCATCCCAAGCATTGTGGGGTCGAGGTGACACGGAATGTTTATAGTTCTGCTGCATTCAGAGCTTTTCTATGTGTGATACAACTTTCTAATTTTCGAAAGTTAAGAAAAATATTGACCTAGGCAGATTTAAAGCATGTTTTTGTATTATGTACTGGTAAGGATGGCGAAGTTGTGACTGACAAATTCTCAATGTTGTGGTTAAGAGGCTAGACTTTGCAGCAGGCCCCTGAGTACAGGTCTCAGCTAGGACAGCCTCAGGTTGGGTGACCGTGCCCAGTTACTTAGTCTGTCTGTGTCTCATTTCCCCTTAGTAAGACGGGGATGCACACCTTTTAGGCTTGCTGTAAAGCGTGACTCAGTTAATACGCAAACATGTTTGATGTGTGGTAAATGCTGTAGTAGTGTTGGGGAACACTAAGACTTCATTGATCATAAAAGGCTAAGCTACAGTAGACAAAGTCAGGAGATGATGTCACTATGCTGATTTTGAAGTATACTCACTGGTATGTGTGGGAATTCCATACTTGGAAGCAATCTGTTCTTTGCTTAATTTGTAAGTCAAAAAGTCCTTGGTGTGGTTGCCTTTTTGCCTTTGAGAAGAGGGCAGCAAGGCAGTCAAATATTCAGTGGTAATTCCCTGGGAACACAATGCTTGGGAGATGGTGCTAAACGATCCTTGGGGTGTGTTCATTCGCTTGGTTCTGTACATTGCCTATGAGATAAAAATCGACAATTTATTAACATTAGAAAGCTATAAATGCTGCTGATAACAATACAGAAGAAAACTTGGTAATGCTTACGGTATCCTTATAGCTTCCATAATTCCTTTAAAACATGTATCCCAAATATAAATGCAGAATGCTGAACTTCACTGACTTATGTGGCCAAAACTTTTGCCAGAGTAGAAGAGATTTCCTGCAGGTGCTTTTTCCCAATGCACTATACTGGTAGCTGAATATATTAAAACTAATCTCAAAGAAAAGTTAATGTGACAAGAGGAATTTCCCAATAAGCACATTACTGGGTGACTTTCCTACCTGTGTTAATGGAACACTTCTGGGAAGATGCATTTGTCTCAGGGATGTCATTTTATCTAGCAGTGGATGTGTGCCGGAAGCCATCTGATTGAGAATCTCTTTTAGCCTCATGAAGAGTTCTATCATCTTTTCTACTGGCTTTTGATCTTCCCTAGGGAAAAACACCTAATAGGAACAGAATAAAAATAAATGATGTATGTGGAGACACTGGAACCCCCCACCCCCATTGGTAAGAATCTTAAAACGTACACTTTGGAAAAAATGTGGAAGTTTATTACTTAAACATAAGTTTACCATGCAACCTAGAAATTACATTCTTAAGTATTTATCCAAGTGAAATGAAAATGTATGTCCACACCAGGATTTGTACGTGAAGGCCTGTGGTAGCATCATTCACAATAGACAAAAAATGGAAATGATCCAAATGAATGGACAAACGAAATGTACAGCCTTTAACCAGAATACTGTTTAGCAATAAAAAGACATGAAATACTGACACATGTTACAAAATGCATGAAATTAAAAAAGATTATACTGAGTACAAAAAAACAAACAAAGACCGTGTATTGTATATAAAATGTCTAAATAAGGCAAATCTCTAGAGACAGAAAATAGATCAGGGGCCGCATGGGCTAGAGGTCAGAATGAGAAGTAGCTGCGTATAGACACAAGGTTTTTTTCTGGGGTTGAAGGAAACGTTTGAAAATTAGAATGTGGTAATAGTTGCATAATTCCATACATTTACTAAAAGAATCACTGAATTGGTCACTTTGAATAAGTGAATTTTATGGTATATAAATTATACCTCAATAAAGTTGTCAAAAATAAATGATTCTAAAAGTCAGAAGGGCAAATGTCAATTACATAACTTTTCATGGATATACTATTGCTCAGAAATCATATAGTATGATCCTTAAAATCAGAAAAGCTCTGTCAAAAAGCTCATGCAATTCATCAAGTTTAATCATAATCCTACAATGCTTTTCTGCTGCATGAAGATATACGGGAAATATCTTAAAATTTTAAAGTAATTTCTTCTCACTCATTTAATCACCAAATGTTAATTGAGCACCTGGAATGTTCCCAGCATGGGTGAGGGGATGGGTATACAGTGCTACATTAAGAGATGCCATCCTTCCACCCAAGGAGCCTTGGTCTAATATAAGGAACACATTTCAAACACCATTATGAGCACAAGATGCAGCAGGAGAGATACCGTGGAGACCCAGCTACTCACTAGCACAGCTACTAATTTCAGTTATATTTTTTCTAAATTACAACAATATTTCAATTTTTCTCCCAGTTCTGCCAAAATTCTGGGCATTCCCACACTGATGGGAAACAAACTGACTACTGATGAGAAATTTTTCATTATTTTTCTTTGCAATACCTAAAAGAAGTAGGAACAGTCTTCTGCTTGTCAAGTGTACATATTTAGTTACTAGTCTCAACAAAAAATATTTGGTTTGATATCCACTCTGCAGAGGCATTATAAAATAAGGATTAACATTTTAGATGAACAAAATTAATAGTTTCACTTCATATGTTTATAATTTATGTAAAATAACCATTTGTCTAATTAATGGATATTTGCTGAGTGCCTCTTTGGGCCTGGCACTATTCTTGGCATTTGAAATATTGGGTGGTTCCATGGAGCTGCCATGTGCCCAAGGAGTCACCAAGTAGGAAAAAGAATTTTAGAGATGGGAGGGGTTTTGCAGACCATGGGGTTCCTGTAGGATCTGGGGGATATACCTGAACAGACTGAGTTCCACTCAGAACGCTGGAAGGTACTGAGCACAAGATGGGCATAGTGTGTCTGAAGTTTTAAGAGGATCACTCTGGCTGCTTAGGGATGGGTGGGGAAGGGTGGTGGGTGGTGGGGAGGTTGCAAGGCAGGGCGGCCAATTAAGAGGCCATTGCAGAAATATAAGTGTGAGAAAATGATAACCCAGAACAGGATTATTGATAACTAGTCCTAAAACATTTTCATCCCCTTTGCTACAACAACAAAAGTCAGCCATGTTGCTTCTAGTTCTTCTTACTTTAAAGGGGAAAAACATTTTTTTTCAGTGTGTGCAATAACATGTAAATATTTTTGATCTAGTATAGATATAGGTGAAATAGGAGTTTGATTCTTCTATGTATATATTTTTCATTCAGTTCTGTATTACATGAGTACTTATGAAACATGTACTTATTGTAGGATGAAGTCATTCCTGACTTTTCTAAGCTCTAATAATGACCCATTTATTTTGTTGTACTGCATAAGTAACAGGAGCCTCTTTCAAAAATGATGGAAAACACACACACACAAATTTTTAACACCAGAAAAACTCCCTACTTTCTTTTACCAAAAAAACCCCCCCAAAAACCAATAAACAAACTTTGCTCTAATCTTTATTATCCTATCAAATTAATGCTTGCTCACTATAAAAACACACACACATCTATATTTCATACTTTAGTATAATATATATTAAATTTAATATGTGGCCTTAGATATACAAACAGATTTAATAAGGCAGTAATATTAATTTCCTCATCTATAAAATGTGCAAATTTGCAGTGTATGATCACTAAGGTCTTATTTAGCTCTAAAATAAAGCTATAATTCCAAAAGCTGTATAAATGAATCTCATTTGTTACCGTATCAGGGAGCATACTTGTGTTATCAAATGTTTTAATACTAAACTGTGAATATAAAATATTTCAGCAATGGTAACTTGCCTTGTATGTGAAGTTGTAAATGTCCAAGTAGTGCAGAAGGGTGAGTCCAATGAGGTAAGACTGCCGAGATCTTTCTGGAAGAGGCAGGCTGCAGAATTCCTTCATCACATCCTCCATTTTGGAATAGGTCATATTAGCATCACAAGAGTGCAACCAGAACACACGAGAAATAATCTGTAAGTCGGGGGAAGAAAAATATATTAGTGTGAATCTTTTGAGAGCTATCTCTCCAGAGAAAGGTTTTGCTTTATTCTTAGACTTCATTTAAAAATATGATAAATTAAAAAAAATGATAAATTATCCTCCAAGTCAGTTTTTTCCCTCCATTTAAAGCACTAATCACAGGGCGCCTGGGTGGTTCATTCGATTAAGTATCCAACTCTTGGCTTCAACTCAGTTCACAATCTCAGGTTCATGAGATCAAGCCCTACGGATCAAGCTCTGTGCTCAGTGGGAGTCTGCTTGAGATTCTCTCTTTCTCTCTCTTGGCCCCTCCCTCGCCACTGTGGGCCCTCTTTCTCAAATAAATAAAAAAATCTTTAAAACAAATATAAAGCACTAATCACTATCAATAAAACTGTAGAGAGCCCAGAATTCACTGGAAAGCTTAAGAAACAAGATGGAGAAAAAGAGACGAAGAAGTGTCTGTGATCATTCTGAGATTTCTTGTTTGAACAACTGGGTAAGTGACGGTACCAAGAAAGAATTGATCTGGAGTTAAGTCTGGGAAAAATATTCATTTAAGACTCATTTTCCCTCTAAAATTTTATTTAGTGTATTTATAACTTACATTTTGTTCCTAAAATCATTTGAAGTTATAATCTTACACAAGAACCCCTAGGTATCTCTATCGAGAGATAAAGGACAAAGAACAAAAAGCCCAGGATTATATAATAACATGAATCAACCATCCTGGACAGTGACAACATGTGAAAAGTGAGGTGTGTATATGAGAAGTTAAGAAGTCTCTGCCCTTCAACAGATGAATGGATAAGGAAGATGGGGTACATTTATACAAAGGAATATTATGCCTCCATCAGAAAGGATGAATTTTTGTATCATCTTTTGTATCAACTTTTGTATCAACATGGACGGGACTAGAAGAGATTATGCGCAGTGAATTAAGTCAAGCAGAGAGAGTCAATTATCTTATGGCCTCACTTAAGTGTGGAGCATAAGGAAAAACATGGAGGGCATTGTGAGAAGGAAGGGAAGGGTGAATGGGGGGAAATCGGAGGGGGCGATGAACCACGAGAGACTGTGGACTCTGAGCAAAAAACTGAGGGGTTTGGGGGGGTGGGTTGGGCGAGCCTGGTGGCAGTTATTGAGAAGAGCACGTATTGCATGGATCACTGGGTGTGGTGCATGAACAACCAATCTTGTAACACTGAAAAAATAAACATGTTTGGGAAAAAATAAAAATAAAACAAAATAAAACACACACAAAAAAATAAAACACACACATGCGCACGCACACACACACATACACATACACAAGTCTCTATTGCCACTGAGTTGAAATTGAGAGAAACGTTTAGGAAATTCAAGATTGTTGAAACTTTTCTCTTTCATTTTGAAAACAGTAAGAATGTACACTCCCCATTTATATATTTTTATTTATTAAAATGAACCTACTCTTCAGAAGCCAAACACTAGATTACTGAAATTAGATCTTAGGAAAAATGAGCAAAAGGTGAGATCAAAGGGAAAAGGTCAATGACTACTACTTGCTAGAACAAGAGGAAAAAAAAAAGGGAGGGCAAAGCACTTTTAGTTTTTGTATGAAGGAACCAATGAACAGGACACAAATAAACCTAAATATTTCCCAAAGGCAGTCTTCAAGGCTCTCAGAAAACTTTATCCGATATTGGAGAATAGCTGGGCTGTGCTTAGAAATGACACACTCTGTCACTCGTTAAGTTTCGGACAGATGAGGGCTTAAACTGTATGGTTCTTTTGGAGAATTTCTATGACATTTCCAGACAATGTTCTTGGAAAAGGGATAAAAGAAGAGATTTTCCAAGTGGAAAAAACCCTATTATCAGCCTATGAGGAAATAACATTATTAATTTTCACACCCAAATATGTTCAGTATAACCACAAACTTGCCCAGAGTTCCCTGGCTCCTATCTATTTTACATACCATGTCTTGTCTTGGGACTTTCAGAAAAAACAACAACTGAGTATTCATTTCAACAAATTGTAAATCATCTGTTTTTGTTTTTCTTTTCCCCATTTAAATTACTGAAATCTGACTTTGATGTCATCATAACAGGCTGTGCCAATTTATCTCAGAAAATGTGACTGCAATCATGCATATACAAAATTATTGATGGTACCACTTATTTAAGAAAACCATGTAGGGGAAAGGAAAAGGAGAGCACAAAGGAGGGAAGATGAAGGAGAAGGAAAACTAGAAGGAAAGGAAAAAAATAGTGATAATCATCTTACTTCAGGATTTTTCTTCTAAACCCACTAGGAATTAAGCGTCTAATTTTATCATTTGCATGCAAAATGCACCAGATCTGCAAACAACTTCTCAGTGTTTTACTGGTAAATGGTCAACCAATACAACACATGATTTAAACTTTTAAGATCCGGCTGTTAAGTACAACTATATTTCACCCCACCTCAGCTCTGTTATCAGGGATAGGAAGAGCCAGCAGACGGTCGATACTCCTGTTGGACATGCCTGTCGTTCTCCTCAGTTCTTCCTTCAGCTCTTCAACATTCTTAAACATTTCTATTAACTGACCTGCAAGAAAATAAAAAAGAAAGAAAACAAAACACGTGCAATGTAATTCTTGTTATTGTATTAACATTAGAGGAAACTTCTAGACTAAAACATATACTCAGCATATATGTCTTCCATCAGGAGCAGAGGTCTCTCAGTTTAGCAAACTCTGCATCTTTAGGACCTATTTCTATCTGATTTAGGCTAGTTCCAATTACGATATCATTGGCCAAGGTAATAGATTGTTCTGGGTTATCTATAACACAAGGTTGATTAAAAAAAATATGGTTTCCTCCCAGACTTTGATAATGCACTAAATATATATCCCTTCATTTGATTTAAAACATCAAATCACACAATTTCAAAATGTTTTTCAACCTCAGATTGTATAATATTGTCAACTTAGGACAAAGTTTGCTAAGTCTACAACATTAATGCTGCACAGCACTTTTCCTTAACTTTGTCCAGCACATTACAGTTTATAAAGGATTTTTAATAGTCATTACCTCACTTTTAAATAGAATGTGTTTAACTTCAAACTTTTTTAGGACAGTGATTATAATTTTTTCATATCTGGGTCATTTAACACATAACAAATGATATTTTGACTTTATTTTAGCAGATTATAATCTCCATTCTGCAAATATCTTTTGACTTTTTCATGAAGTATCCCTTATGCAAATATACCCTCTTTATTTTTGGACTTAGTGCCCTTCAAATTTTTGTGGCTGCCTGTTGTCCAAAATTCTGAATGCCCTTCTTTTCAGTATTGAGGTATTATGCAAAGAAGAAACGTATTGCATGGGGCCTCATGCTCAGAATACTAATAGGAGGTTCTGAATTGAGATTTCTATAGACAGCAGTGCATCTTTTTTATTTTTTAAATCAGATTATTTTCATGGAAGTAAATAAATTCCATCCTAGCTAATGCACTTTAATATATCAGAGAAATAAAAGGTGAATGGCCTAACTAGTTAAAGTTTCAAAGATCTTTTTGCTGTGAAATCAAATTTCCCTATTTTATCCTCTGCTGGCTTCCTGTGTGTTTATTTTAGACAAGTAACCATATTTGAAAGCTTCAGATTTCTCATGTGTAAGGGCAGATACAAAGTAGGTTTGGTTGGGAACTTCAGAAAAGCCTTTCTTAAACTGCAGCATGAGAATCACATGCATCCTTACAAGACAGCACTCAAAATATGGATGGGGAAGCACCTGGTTTTTCAGAAGGGTCCGTGCTATTATTGACATGCAGCATGGCTTCTATGGCTGGCATTAACTGTGTGATATTTTCCAAGTAATTCATTTGCAGTGCCTGTTCTAGAAACCTGGAACAAAACAGAAGAGGAGAAGAAACTGAGCTAAGCATATCCATAATTATTTGAGAAGGGGTTTCACCAACGGAACAGGCAATGAAGATACTTACCAATCCATATTTAAATTCATTTTGCTTGGATCCCCAGTAAGCAAATCCCTCAGTTTTTTAGATATAATATCGTCATGGTATAGTAAGTTGGTTGCTATTTCGGTGCCAAGCTCTGCTGCTTCGAGGAGCTGCACATGAAACGCACTTTCTTCACATAGGTTCCCAAAGTTCATGTCAGAGAGCTGGCACATTCTCTCTATTGAATGGAAAGTTTCAGATTCGCAAAGAAGTTCAGTCAAGTTTCGAAGTTGAGACAGCTTTCCAGAAAGGGGAAGGAGCAGGAAATTGATTAGTTACATTATTATATTTGGTAGTTGATAATAAGTAACCAAAATTGATTTACTTAAAAAAATTGTGCATTGGTGTTTAATTTGTTCGTATTTGGCAAGTTTCACCACAAAGCATTATTTTCTGTCATTTGAGTATACTGCTTTCTTTAGAATTTTATAAAACTTTTGGGCCTACTAAACCTGTATTTCCCAGCTGGACTCAGAACTTGTAGACTCAAAGGTTAAAAAAGATGTGGTTTAGTTTTATCTCATTTAAATCACAAATACTACAACTAATTTATATTTTCGTTTATGCTTTAAATCCCGTGGAAAGGCAGACAGCAAAGCAGGTTTGGCAAAAAAAAAAAAGTCTTTCTTCCTTGTACACATTAGGACGGCTACTGTAAGTAAAAAAGAAAGAAGGAAAGAAAAAACAACAAATGCTGGTAAGGATGTGGAGGAATTGGAACCCTTGTGCACTGCTGGTGGGGATGGAAAATGAAGCGGCCACTGTGGAAAACAGTATGTAGTTTCCTCAGAAATAAAAACAGAATTACCATATGATTCAGCAATCTCACTTCTGTGTATATATCCCAAAGTACTGAAAGCTGGGTTTCAAACAAATACTTGTGCACCCAGGTCCACAGCAACATTATTCACACTAACCAAGAGGCAGAAGCAACCCAAGTGTCCACTGACAGACAAGATAAACACAATGTAGTATATGGATACGCAATGGGGTATTATTCAACCTTAAAAAGGAAAGGAATTCAGACACATGCTACAACATGGATAAAGCTTGAGGACCTTGTGCTGTGTGAAATAAGCCAGTGACAAAAAGACAAATATACTGGATGATTTCACTCAAATGAGGAGTGTAGAGTAGTCAAATTCATAGTGACAGGAAGAACTGTGGTTCCCAGGGGCTAGGGAGAGGAGAGGAATGGGCATCATGGTAATGGGTACAGGGATTCAGTTTTAGATTAAGAAAGTTCTGGAGATTGGTTGCATAACAATGTAGATGTATTTAACAAGACTGAACTGTACAGTTAAAAAAGCTTCAGGTGGTAAGTTTTATGTTACGTGTATTTTACCACAATTAAAAAAAAATTCATTGACAAGAAAAAAGCTTTTTGAAAAATGAGGCATGTAAATCACTGCATTTAATAAGACTGCATTTTAATAAGATTGCATTTAAAATATGGGTGGGAATAAACTTAAATTTTCAGAAGTGTCTGCACTGTTTTCGACTTTATCTTCTACCCTCTTATCTACTGAGAAAAACTGGGTGCCTTTGTTCTCTGGAAGTACTTGAAAGTTCTGTTGTGCTTGGAAGCTACCCTGGAGCTATTTCTTTTAAGAAGTCAAGTAATTTGGGGCGCCTGAGCTCAGTCGGTTAAGTGTCTGACTCTTGATTTCAGCTCAGATCTCAGGGTCATGAGATTGAGCCCCACATTGAGCTCCATGCTGAGTCTAGAGTCTACGTAAGATTCTCTCTCTCTCTCCCTCTGCTCCTCCCTCTCCTCTCTGTCTCTTAAAAAAAGAGAGAGAGAGGAAAGTCACATAATTTGGAGCAGCGCTTAAGGAAGCAAATACATGTGTCATTCATTGCAACTTAATTTCAATTAGAAGTTGCATTTCAATAGAAATGAAATATTTTATGACACAGGCAAATGTTTAGGGAAGTTTCTTTCCATATATCAAATGGGAAAGGCACAATTATGTGTCTTAGATGAAAGATTTATAGTAACTACATGTAGGCAGGAGCAATTAAACACTGATCATCTTAGATAGTAAATATCATTGGTCTATTTTTTACTGTATTTAATATTCTAATTGACTCCTAGCTCTGAACTATCTAAAATAGCTTCATGCATATTAAAATTCTACTCACTAGTCTTACTGCTGTGAGAAAATTTCCATTACAGGTCCAATTGTTTTATCAGCTATAACTACATGTTTGCTACTATTCCTTCCTTTGATTTTCCAAATACTAGATATGATTAAACTTTTAATGAATGGAGCCAAGCCTTCCTGCCACATCCTCTAGTGGCTTTTAGTGGTTTCAAAAATAAAAGGATAAATATTGGTAGCCCAATTAATTTGTTTTAATCAAGCTTTGAGGGTATAGTAAATATGAGATCTTTACTCAGTAGAGATCTAAATATATTGGGTGTGTGTGTGTGTGTGTATATATATATATATATATATTTTGACCCAAATATATTTTTTAATTGCAAGTTTGATGTGCAAGTATGAGAAACCAGTAAAAGTCCATACAGTATAATCTTTGCTTGATAAAAATTATTAAAGGAGAAATTGGAAATGTAGCCATGCTACTGAAGTAGAAATGGTTCTCTGAAATAAGGGTTAATTCAGGGTCAATATGGAATGCATTGTGGGGCACATCCATCAAGGAGCAATCTGACAATCATTCAGTATTTGTCATCATTTACCACTTTCTTCTAAAAACAATACATGCATTAAATCTTTAGAAGCTCCATGGATCATTAATAATCAATCATTAATTCAAAGAATTAAAATTCGCTCTTCAAAAGTATGCATCAAATCCAGATTGTGGGTTTGTCAGGACCTCTCTCCTTTATCGTGACCCTGGTCCAGTGAAGAAAGACTCAGGTCAAACTTGAACAATGATTCGTAACTAACTCATGTCCAGCTGTGACTGAATTTCCCAGTGCCTGTGGTCCCTGGATGCAACCGAAACAGAAATGTAAGTTACATTTAAATAAGAACTCAAAATATTGGGGTACTTGGGTGGTTCAGTTGGTTGGGTGTCCAACTCTTGATTTTGGCTCAGGTCGTGATCTCAGGGTTGTGAGATCGAGCCCTGCATTGGGCTCATGCTAGGCATGGAGCCTGCTTAGATTCTCTCTCTATCTCTCCCTCTGTACCCACCCCACCTCTAAATAAATAAATAAATAAATAAATAAGAAATCCTCAAAATATCATAGGTATAAAAGTGATAAAACAGAGACGCTCCTGGGTTCTTGTCAAGTAAATGCAGGGGAAAGGAACTTACTTAAAAATTTAAAGGTGTTACAATAAAAATGTTGTGTTACCCATATATCTGCCCAATATGAGGAATATCCATTTTATGTGTAGTTCCCCAATCAGGAAGCTATCTTTCTCATAGTGAAGGAAGGAGAAAACAAAAAAGCTCAGGAAAACTACAATGTTAGGACTAGAAAAGAGGGGTAGGTACAGAAGAAGTCACTTTTGAATGGCAAGCATTTGACATTTTGGAGGGTCTAAACCTTCTTAGAAATGCCATGAGTAAAGTTTTAGAATGGGTAGGCCCTAACTGACTGTCACAATTAAGATTCTAATTATCAGAGAAGGCAAAGCAAGAAATTAAATCGTCTGCCATAAAACTGTAAGAATTTATCTTCATTCTTTCATTGATACACACTAAACATTTTCCATGTGTCCAGACGCTTGGTGCTGAGAATACAACAGTAGAGGGATACACTTAACAACGTCCTCAGGGAGCTGACAGTCCTGGAATGTAGGGGTTCTGTCACAAGCAGCCATGCTTGTAAATGACAACAGATTTTCCACCCAAGAGACAGGATTGCGTTTATTTCTACTTCTGTGGCTTCTAGAACTTTTTCATAATGTAACCCCCAAGTGGAGCAGTATCTTCAAAATGTGGATGCTGTTTTAAATTATTTAAATTATTTAAATTAAATAATTATTTAAATTATTAAAGTGAGAATGTATTGTTTCAATTTCCCTGTTGTATATTTTGTGTTGCCTATTTACTTCACAGGTTCAGAATCACAATGAATAATTATCCAGGTGACACAACTATATCACCAGACTTTCTGTTAACACCCTCATTCGTTTAACACATCCCTGAGTTGTCTTACGCTCCTACTACATGCTAAATGTGGGGCTTTAGAGATACAAAAGGCACATTTTATCTAATTTTACCCTCTCCTGAGGGAAACAGACCTTACACAACAAGTTATAATGCTAAGTAGTGAGTTCCAGTAGCCCGAACTCTCACTGTTCTTCCTTACCCCCACTGGCCACTATGTTGTGTCACCTAACCTCCTACCCCATTCTTGGAACTGTCTCTTCCTTCTTTTTCTGCCATTGACAAAGTGCAGGGCTCACTTTTTGCTTAGGTTACTGCAAAAATCACCTACTTGGCTTTTCTCCATTCTGTCCTCCATAGTTCTCCCAGAGAGATCTCTTTCTAAAATGAAAATTTTACTTCCTTCAAATGCACAACTTTCCAGACCAGAATCAAACTCTGTGACTAAGCAGAAAGAGGACTTTCAGATCGGGGCTCAGTCTCTTTGCAGTCCCCTTTCCTGCCTCTCCCATAGGCACCTTCTGCTCCAGATGGCGCATGACTACAGGTAACCTATGTCTGTCCTTCAGGTTCACACCTCTGTCTTAACAAATGTAGGTCTCTATGTGTGGAATGCAGGACTGCAACCTAATCCTACTCCGCCCGTAAGAGCAAGCATTATCTCCTCCATGAGATTTCATTTCTCCACCTCCATCCCCTACAATCAAAGTTAAATCTCCCACCTTCATACACAGAATCCTGTCCATCTATATACCACAAAGCTCATCTCACTGTGTTATAATTATTGATCTGCTTTCCCATCTGCTATAGTGGATTACTATAAGGACTTTGGGGTTAGAGATTATGTCTTTTAAATAAATAGATTAGTGTTAAGGGACCACAGATGATGGATTGAATGAATGAATGGATAAATATTACGTGTACACAAAGCTATTATCCTGGCTGGGAAAGAGGGAGAAAGGCAATATTCTAATATCGAAGTGACATTTAAACTTGTCCTTGAAGGATGAGTAGGAATTTTCCAGATGAATGCATAACTTCTTTTTCATTTGCACAAACAAATTAAGATACTACTAAATTAGGTGCATTAGAAATTTCAACTTGTGTAGAAGACCAGGATAAAATGTAGGTAATCTCACTAGCACTACCTACTTATAATACACATGGACATATGTTTTGGATGCCTGCTTAATTAGACTATGTTGACTGTACAGAAAGTCATCTTGCTTGCTCTGAATAAACCAGTTATAATTTTGCTTTATCCCTGCCTACATAAATTCAATTAAACTGCTGTTCTTACTAGGAAAGCTGCTATCAAATTTTAATAGGGTTATTTAAGAAATGAAGTGAATTATCATGATAACCTATATACTATATGCGTGAGCTAAACAAAGAGTAATAGATAATTTGAATCAATTCAAGTTTCAGAGTTTAAAATTTTTTTCTGTTGCTTTCCCTCCTTTGTTTAATATCATACATCTTAATATGATTTATTAGTTTCTGCTGCTGATGACAATAAAAATAGGTTAGTCACCTTCTGAGATTTTTGCACATTGTGAAGTTTAAATACGAACTTTTAAGTCCAACTTTTATAGTTTTAAGAACTGAGGCAAACTTAAATTAGAAACCATATTATGAATACTATTCTGAAATTACAAAGCTTAACGAGATAACTATATTATTAGCCATTCCTTTATGTATGTGAATTCTGCAATTAGGGCTCTCTGGTCATTTCATATAGAGATATCCACTAATTACGAACAAAATGCCATTTTATAGCACAAGAACACTTTTGTCCCCCCCTTTTCTGGCATTAATCTAGTCAAAACAGGATCAGTATTTATAAAGATATAGATTTAAAACTTAAACTGAAAATATATCTTGCCAGAGTATTACAGAAAATGTTAAGGTTTATTTATTTATTTTTTCTTTCATGACTTACTTTTGACATCAGGACTTCTGGAACTGAAGAAAAGTAATCCTCATAAAAACCATTTTGAAGAAAAGATTTTTTAAATGAAATTATGGACCGCAGGAGTCTTAAATTTTCTGTAAAGGAAGAAAAAAGAGTTACCTTATGTGAACTGCAAGGTCATTTAGGAAACCCATTTGAAAAACACCTTTATCCTAATTTATTGCTAAGTTTTTCCTAAGATTATGGCGTAGTTCAATCTAAATATAAGACAAGTGAAAATTTAAGCTTTCCTTGAACTATGGAGACTATAGAGTTCATTATTTTTAAAATATTCATAGATATTCTGCTTAGAGACAAAAATATTTCTAGCAAAGGTGCTATGCACTTTTGGCTCTTTGTGAACTGAATCTGCTTTTATTTCTGACTTTTGAATATACCATTAAGTTGAAGTGTTTGGGGGAGAATAGATTGCGTAATCACTGTGACACATATACACCCCTCCAACCTTGATTAATTCCTGCCTAGTAAACACAGACCATGCTTAAATACTTGTTGTGCCATTTGCTTGCTCAAGAAATTATTTTGGTGTGGGCAAAGTGAACGTAGATCCTTTGGAAAAGGTGAGAAAATTGATATTTTTCTCTTGAAAAAGGAAGAGATGTCTGATTAAATGCCATCTTCATGGTTGTCCATGAAGGCAGAAAATTGAAAATAAGGTGTGTAAGGGTGGGAAGTAAAAATAGTCCATCACACAAAAATCCTTTGTTTATAAATAATTTACACCCGCTTTGGGAAGTCTGTATTATCATTCTTCATTATTTCTTGATATCTAAGATAATTAAAGACACAGAAAATGCCCAGGAAGGGTTATATGAACTACTAATAGTTCCAGGAACTTGGCAAGTTTGTCTGGGTGGTCATCATATCTTCTGTCACATGGTCATTGTACATTAAGTTTGCCCAGGTGACCAGGAGTACCAGCAGCAGGAACAGAAGTAATAATATAATATTACAATTAGATATTACCTCCATTTATCAAGCTACCAAACTGAAACTCATGCATATGGAAACTAAAATCTTTTAAAAACCTTTCTCTTTATTTTTTAAGCAAATGTCTTAAAACAGAATTAGAACCCTAAGCAGCATGTTGAGTAGTAAGAGTATTACCTTGTGATCCCCTGGCCAAATTGTCAGTGACGTTTCTCACACACGCCAAGTAAGGAATATAAGGACTATCTGCTGATATATTTAGGAGAGCATCTTCAAAGTTTTCCAGTATTAGGAGCCTATAGAATTAGAAAAGAACATATAAATTGAGTCATATAAAAAGAGAATACAGGGCGCCTGGGTGGCTCAGTTGGTTAAGCGACTGCCTTCAGCTCAGGTCATGATCCCGGAGTCCCGGGATCGAGTCCCATGTCGGACTCCTGGCTCTGCGGGAAGTCTGCTTCTCCCTCTGACCTTCTCCCCTCTCATTCTCAGTCTCTCTCTCTCTAATAAATAAAAAAAAAAAAAAAAAAAGAGAGAATACAGCTATTTTGTTGAGATCATTCAAGTCCCTGGTTGTTTGACTTTGGTTGACGTGGGCATTAAAACTGTGAAGCAGAACATCTTCCATCTGGCCTAAAGTGCATACTGGCTCTGCATCCTCTGAGTGCTTACTTCTCTATAGGAATTATCTTTCGATTTAGTTATTTTAATATCCAGTCATAAGTGACCTTAAAATTCTTTCTAGGCACATTCATATGAAAGAAAAAAATTATGGGGCTAAGTTTGTCAGATGAAATACAGGACTCCCAGTTAAATCTGAATTTCTGATAAACAATGAATAATTTTTTTAAACGATGAATAATTTTTCAATATAAGTACAACCTATGAGTTTTGTATGTTTTTTTTTTCTTTTCTTTTTTCTCCTCTAAATCTGGCAAACCCCTCTGGGCCTCAGTTTCTTCCCTTGTCAGATGAGATGTAGGGGGCTGAATGGTCTGCTAATCCTTTCCACCTATAACATTCTTCAGATAAATTTAAATTTATTTAATTGTGATTTTAAAAAATAGTGGAATCTACTTAACAATATAAGTTCTTTCATTTTCTTTAAACAACCAATTCTGTGTTTCCAAATTAATCACTTTCAGGTCTCCCTTCAGCCTGACTGGCATATGAGAATACGGCCTAGGATTTCTGAGGCATCAGTATGAGTGAGTAAATACATGTGTGCTGTGTGTACCCTGTCACTTCAACTATGAGGCTGCATCTCTTATTTTTGTAACATCTTCCCTTAGTGTCTATGATTGAATTTCATGTACAGGAGAGATAGCATATATGTCAATAGCTGATTTGCAGATCATCTACTTTGAATCAAACTGCACAATACATAAATTAACTAGTTTTGTCAGATGTTTAATTTAGATTTTATTCAAATACTAAGGGAAGAACCTTATCCTAGCATAGCTAGTAAACATGTAGGGAGATGTTTGTATTAACGTCAAAGCACTCTTAGGGTATTTAAAATGTAGGTTAATGCCACTGGATTCTTGAAGAACTTTAAAGAGAAAAACCAATCTACAGCAAAAGAAGTCTCTAATGCGGCAGTCAGGGCATAGTTAATTGGTCAGATAGATGACCTTCATTTAAAGACAATTGATAGGGGCTCCTGCGTGGCTCAGTCGGTTAAGCATCCGCTTTCGGCTCAAGTCATGATCTTAGGGTCCTGGGCTGGAACCTCGAGTGGGACTCCCTGCTCAGCGGGAAGTCTGCTTCTCCCTCTGCCCCATCCCCCACTTGTGTTCTCTCTCGCTCTCAAATAAATATTTAAAAAAATTAAAAAATAAATACAATTGATAGCCTCCATGCTAAAAAAAAAAAAAAAAGTAACCATTTCCATGTGTTGTAGTTATTATAGCATAGAGACATTTGCATCCTGGTATAGTGCTCAATAGGAAAATACTGATCTAACCTACATGGAATAACACAAGGGATTCTCATGGTGTATTTTCAAGCTTACAATAGAAGTAGAAGAATGCTGCACTAAAAGTGACCTTGAAATATTATCTAAGCCATTCTCTTAGCTTCACAAAGAACATTTGATTGCCAAGATTTTGGTGATTACATTTAATAAACTCTGAAAATTAAGATTCCATATGTACATGCCACTGCTTTAGCATAAACATCTAATTATTCTTTAAACCATTTATGTATCTTTTGTATAAAATCCTATTATTTTCCAAGAATGTTTGCAATGAAGAATGAGCTTATGTGTGTGTGCATGTGTGAATGTGCACACACGTACCATCAGCATAATACAAATAACAACCTTAGAACAAAAATAATGAGAGAGAAAAGCAATGAGAGAAAAATATTTTTAAGCAGCCTTCTTTAGAAAATTCTGGATGAAAAAATCATTTATTTTATGCCAAATATTGCCACTCTGTGAATATTTTATTCACAAACTCAACATGTTTAGATTTTATTTATTTATTTATTTGACAGAAAGAAAGAGATCACAAGTAGGCAGAGAGGCAGGCAGAGAGAGAGGAGGGGAAGCAGGTTCCCTGCTGAGCAGAGAGCCCCGATGTGGGGCTCAATCCCAGGACCCTGAGATCATGACCTGAGCCAAAGGCAGAGGCTTTAACCCACTGAGCCACCCAGGTGCTCCATCTGTGACTATTTTAAAATGGGAATGGAAAGGATCTCCAAAGACAAGAAATCCTTAATTTCATCAATCTCAACAAGAATCATCTTGAAAGTACTGAATTCTTTCTAATAAACTGTCAGCTAGCTGCCAGCAAGTATACTGCGGAATTTGTAGTCTGAAGTGCTAGTATTATCAATGCTATGGGTTGCCTCAAGGCTCTGATAAAGGTACCTGGTTTCAACAATAAGCATACACTTGTTTCAATACAAAGGTTTTTTTCACAAAGTATTTTTGAAGGCTCTCTAAGGAAGGTGCATAAAATCCCTGACTTTCTAGAACACAACATCCTAGCTAGGGGGACATCTTCCAAGGTTGCTTGATTGCTCTGAAAAGAGCACCTGGTTTAGCCACTTTAGGGGAGGAGAAATGTGGGAGCAGACATACCAGTTGGCTGTTTATGGAATTTGCCTAGAATTTACCCAGAGTTGGAGAACTTCTCATTAAATAATACAAAGTTTATAAACAACTGCATAGATCCTATTTCAGAAACAAAAATAAATGGCTAGAAATAAGTCTTAACTATTTGATTTTATTTGTACAAATTTCCATTAGCACAGAAATGTATTTTTTGGGACTGAAGTCAAAAAATTTCAATAGTGTAAAAAAAAAAAAATTTCAATAGTGTAATTTATCAAGCCAAAACAATGTTAACGTAACAGGCCATCTAGTCTCTAAATTTGCCTTGAGCTATAGGAATTTACTTCAGTCAGCTTCTACAGGCGCCCGCATGCATTCCCCACCATGATTAGTACAGTTACTTCAGAGCACTGCTTACATTAATGGTCTTTAGAAGCCAACACTGCTGCTGTCATTTCCACTGCCTATTTCTGGGACAGCATATTTACATGCTCCAAGAAGAGTCCAAAATTAAATTATCTATAAACAGTTTTACCTACGCGAATGCTACAGAAGCAAACAAATTTTGTATTACCTTGACTGGCATGAGAAATACTGTGATTTTAAAAAAACAAAGTAAGTCATAATGTGAAAAATTGGATGCTTATATAACTTTCATAATGAAAGACCTTAAAAAAGTTGGAAATTCAACCTCCACCTAGATTTTCCTCAGAGACATAAAGTAACCATTTAGACAGGACACAATGTATATACATTGTATATACATTGTATATAACTAGCCACAATCTAGTTATATACAATGTTACAACTTAAAAAGAGATGCTCATGTTGCAGTCTCCAGAAGTGTCCCTGGATAATATGAAAAAATAAGTTTCAACTTTACTACTTTTGAGCTATGTGCTTTTCTTGGTCAGTCAATAGTGGATTTTTCTATTTCAAAGTCATACAAATTGATCAATGAATTATGTTTATAAATTGTGTTGATTGCTTATTCAGACAAGTTACCAACAGACTAGTGTAGAAACATACCAACAGACCAACGAAGAAAGACTTACTGTGCAGCCAGGCTGCTTGGGGAGAGTAACTGCCCATCTTCCTCATGCCACATATGCGTCATATTATCAGAGCCACCTACAGAAATGACATGTATAAAAGTAAGTGCTTAACATATTTGCTCCAAGGATTTATTTTTTGTAGCAAAAATCATCACGGGTAAATAAATGGGAAGAAAATGCAGAAAAATCTGCGAAATTTTCTATAAAAGATTTTATAAAAGATATCTATGCTCTTTTGTTCGAAACATTCACAATATTTATAGGTAATACATGCCTGCTAATCAAAATAACCTCAACGGTCAAGCACATACATTTCTAAGAAATTCTTTCTCTGTCAAAACATCACATTATTTTATCCTAAGACCTGTATGCACAGATGACTCTTGAATACTATAATACAGATTGTCTACCACATGATTTGTTAAACAAATGAGGCCAAATTTCAGTCTTCCAGGTCACTGAATTTTTTTGCCTTCAGTTGTCAAGAATGTAGCCTTAGAAAACATCTGTTATCACTAATCTATATTTTCCATCTTTCAAAAAGCAGCCACTGATTTCAACTGAATGCAGCTATGAATGCAAATTGGCTCATATTAACAGAACTGTTCTGAGTGGTCTCACATAATATGAAGGTTCAAAGTGTGGAAGGCAATTGCTAGGTAATGGAAACCATGTGGGAAGGTCCAATTCAACACAGAATTGCCCCTGGAAGTTAAATAGGTTGCTGATTCAGCTTGCCACATAACACTGTATCATAAAAAAATAAGTGTGCAACAAAGTATTCACATGAAAAATTGAACATGAGAGTACTTTTAATGGCTACTGCATAAATAAAAACCATAAATTCAAAGCTTTCATTCAGCCCCTTAGGGAAATGGGATCAATTCTTAAGGCACTACTTATTCCTTATAATCCAGTATATTTCAGTGCTGGTATTTTTAATACTAATCTAATTTTTTTCAATAGGGTATTTTATTACTGGTGTTAAGAGTTCTCCCATTGTCCCTAGTTAGTGTGTTCTAAAGGCTTTCCATAAAGGTCCTGTTGCAAAACTATGCAATCATCCATACCTTTCTGGTGCCGATCAATGAGTTCTATTTAAATTAGTATGTGTGTAAAAAAGACTACCACTAAATGAAAGACTTCCTTGTCCACCTCTGTATCCATGGTGTGTGAGTCATGTTTGCACCATTCCTAGTACCTGGCACTGGGGTTTTTCAGTTTTCCTGTTCAGCAGAGCAGAGTTTTCCCGTGCTACGGTTAGGGTGCAGCTGAATTTTATTACTCTAGAGATGGCAATGTATCAGTGAGTTAAAGAACCAAGAATGAAGATACCCATAATAAATAAACCTAATTAATAATGGTAATATCTGTTGTTTTTTGGCATGCTTATTTAGAAGAATCAAGAATAGAGCTCTGTTGAGATTCATACATTTCCAATGTAAAAGTATATAAACCATTTTTCCAAGATCAAATCTTGCTCAGTTTGAATTCTTACATAATGCTGAGAAAGTTTATTGGCATTCATATATTATATGGTTATGGAGTTTTTCTTCCTCAGCAAGCTATTAAAATGTGTAACTAATAGAAATTAACTTTGTACGTATTAATGATAGACATGACAATGAGTAGGGACCTTTCTCCCTGGCCCTTTTTCCCTCTGGACTTTAAAATACCATGGAAGAAATAATGTACTAAATAGGCTTTAATGAAGTAGAAACCTTTACAGATTATTAAAAAGTAAGATTTTACTTCTTTCTTATTTGTGGGGTTAGGAATACTTAAAACAGAAAGAAATCTAGTGCACAGATAACTTCTTCATCAGTAAGGATAGCTTTCCATTTAAAGAAGTAATTTCATATAATTTACTACTTTGCAAAAGAGCAAACTTCAATGAGTCACAAAGATAATCTCTGTTCTCAAAACTCAGTGTTTATAAATAGAAATACTAAAGCATATTAACTGAGGCCGGGATCTTGACTGGGACAGAGCTGAGTTTTAGATCCCTAACATAGGATATTAGGAGACAATCTTCCTGTTTATTAGAGTCCCTATATTGTCATGGTTGCTGAGGAGTCCCCTAAATAAATCTTAAAGCCTGATGGTGGGTATTGAGAAGGGCATGTATTGCATGGAGCACTGGGTGTGGTGCATGAACAATCAACCCTGTAACACTGAAAAAATAAAATAAAAGTATTGGGGGAAAAAAAAGAAAGAAATCTTAAGGTGTTTCAATCTCTGGTCTGTAGGAATCAGAGAATGGAAAGGAATGGGGGATGGTTGTAGAAAAACTTATGTGGGAAGGAATCTGTCATGATGAGAGAAACTATACAGTGGCTGAAAGTGGGAGCCATTCTGAGGTCTGATGATGGCATGTACTTGCATGACCACATGAAATATCTTGGGATCAGGTACGTATATGTCCCAGAAAGTAAATGTGAGTAAGGTCATCTGACAAAGAGTTCAAGGCAACTGGCTTTGGGGACAGACATCCAGGTTCTAATCTCAGTTCGGTCACTTGCTGGGTGGCTAACGTAGGTAAAGTGCCCAGCCTCCCTGTGCCTCAGTTTCTTTGTCTGTAAAACAGAATAATAATTCTAGCTCATAGACTTATTTTCATGAAGAAAGTGATTTAAGATAGTAAAACACTTGGCATTGACACAAAAAATACTCCTCTTATTTTCCTTCTTTGAAAGAGTCGTATGAGACTTTCAAAGCTATCTGAACCCTGTCCTACATTCGAGAGAACCCAGGCAACTATGCTGTGAGACAGAACCCCACTCCTGCTTCATTTAGTACAAAGCCAAAGGAGAAGTATGCTGTTTTCACAAATACTGCTAAAAGCCATGAAGACTAAGCACCAGGTGGCCTTGGCAACATGGCAGGTATCTGTTTCTGGGGCAATGATCCCTGCACTGTTGAACAAGGGTCACTGGTTCAGCCTTCAACGACAAGTTTTAGTTCGCTAAAGAATTCCCAGAAATACCTAGAAGAATTTTTCAAAGACCACAAAATTTCCACTCAAGCAGGTAGGGATTTGGGGTTAATGACTTTTAGGAACTGACTTTAATGCTACTGTATTAATCAGATGGATGAAGTCACAAGTGTAGAAAATTAAAAAAAAAAATGAATTTAAGCACCTAAAATTTTATAAATAGCAACACATGTCTTTGAATATATTTCCTGGTCAACCTGATCATCCAAAGACATGTTTTAATACATGCCAGAATCATTAGCATATGCATAGACATGAGATATGGCCATTCTTAAATATTGAAAACTGAGCTGTACTGTTGGCCAGGGAAGTGTTTTGAAGCCTCAGTTAATTAGAAGTACTGCTTACTTCTCTGACTAAGAGTAAGTAGTAAGTAAGTAAGAAGTAAGAAGTAAGCCCACCAGACCACTGATGGGCTTTTGTCCTTTGAAAGAATTTTTGACTTTATCCCTTTACTTTATATAATTATAAGGTGTGAGTCTGAAGATGAAGAGAAAAAGAATGATAGGAAGAAACTCAAAGTTCTCAAGTCTTCAAAATGTAAATAAAAAAATACGGAGGAAATAATTAGTGTTAGTACAGTCTGATTTTCTGGTCTGGACTTTTTTTTAAAGAACAAGCATTTTTTCCCAATGTTTGTCAAGACCATTAAGTTTACCAACAATCAATCTTGCAAACTAGTCATTAATTCTGTAATTATAGATATAAAAAATGCTCTAGCCTAACAGAAATTGGTTTCCAACGGTATGTCAGACCATCCAATGAGAATTCTGTAAAGCCTACCCAAACCTGTATCCATATGAAAACTCACAGTTTAATGAGCAAGAGTATAATGAACCATCAGCTTGTGACCTGATGCTTTCGGGATAATTTGTAATCTAAAGGTAAAATCTACACAGTCGATAAGCTGACAAACTCAGCTGACAAAACAATTCTAAACTCATCTGGAAGAGGTAAATGCTAACTACACATTTTACCTGGTACTTGAAAGTACAGATTTATTCTTAATGGCCCTAAATTTTTGTCTGTACGTGTCTGTGCATATAGATCTGTGTATGTCCATGTA
This sequence comes from Nasua narica, assembly GCA_028533885.1. NCBI lineage: Eukaryota > Metazoa > Chordata > Mammalia > Carnivora > Procyonidae > Nasua > Nasua narica. The sequence goes on from CM052810.1 coordinate 155,054,772, forward strand.
TGTGGTATGTAATGCTATCGCATCCATGCAAAGGTGACATGATAGGACTCATGAGCAACATGCTATAGCTTGTCTCACTGGGAATGACAGCAGATTTATACCAATTCATTCATACAATGATGTTCATCATGTATTTTCAAGATGGCTGGTGGAGGGATATATTTTTACCAATGAAAGATTCATCCTGATTAGAAAGCCAAAATTTGGAAATGAGGGTAAATATCCTGCAATTTGGTGTAGGTTTTTGTTCCAAAAAGTGGTAGAAATCTATTTGTTGAGGCTTGGCCCTGATACTTATTTTACATACCAAGTATACACATAGTTTTACAAGCTAGGAGAGATCATTTTCACCTGAACATAAACATTCTAGAAAGTCACAACCTCTTTTTCAGCCATTTCTCCCTTTCTTTGATTAGCTAGAGATCCAGATTTAGTCGAAGAATATTTGCCTACCCATGAATAATATCATTGATAAATGATTGCTTCGGTTTCACTGTTTTATATTTCTAACAGGCTTCGTGTCACATAATTGAATATAGTACGATGGAAGTATAATACCTTGAGCTGAGGAGTCCAGAGTGTACAGCAGATGTTTAACAGATTTATGGAGAGTTTTGAAACCTTCGTTAGTCGTGACACGTGGATAAACCTTCTGCACGACCAGCAGCGCACTAACGAGTCAGAAAAACAATTAAACCAGATCGCATTTCAGGGTTTGCAGACAAAAACAAAAGGTTAATTCAAGGAGAAAATGGCTACAGTATAGAAAATTATTCTTATAGCTGCTTTTGTCATTTAATTACTTGTTTGTCTGTGCATGCACAAAATCACCCCAAAATGTTCTTGAACCAGAAAGAATGCTTTAAAACGTTTCCTGGATTCTAAAGACTCGTGAACTCAATAGCCTAAAAGTAAGTAAAACTCACATCAGTTGTTTCTGTTAAGACTTAAAAATAAGTGGTTAGGGACATTGGGGAAGGTATGTGCTATGGTAAGTACTGTGAAATGTGTAAGCCTGATGATTCACAGACATGTACCCCTGGGGCAAATAATACATTATACATTAATAAAAAATAAATTAAAAAATAAGTGGATAGAAATAGCAACATCCAATGAAAAGGTGCCCTTTTTTTTTCTTTTTAAGGGAAACATTAAATATTGGTAATTATTTTCATTACAAATCAAGTCCAGAGAGAAACGAACCTGTTTCAGGAATAAAAGTTGTTTAAGCATCTGATTAAAATTTGTTTTTGCTAAACAAATGGTAATATTTTTGAAAAAGAAATGGAGCTTGCCCTAATTAAAGACTTCATTCTATCCTCTAAGTGTCCCATAGGCACTATTCCAGGGTAGCTCAAAAGTAATATCGAGACTAACTGACACTATCTTCCTAGAATTTTTATGTTACAAGTAAAATGGGCAGTCTGCACTAAGGAAGGCCAATCAGCAAATTCACTTATATTTGAGTTCATTCCAACTTTTCAAAAAGGAATTTTTCTTAAGAAATACCTTTTTTAGCCTTTAAAAAAAGTTGTCATTGTACGTCTGAATTCCCCAAATACTGTCATTTATATCAATAATCAAGGGCAATGATATAGCTTACATGAGTAGTAACTAGAACAACAGGCTTCATTAACAATTTGCCATTGTAGGGTTAAATGTACCAATTAGCTAACAGTTTTCCCCATATATCCTAGTCAACTAATGGCTCACTCTAGCAATAGATGGAGTACGTGCACATACTTTCATGGTTTTCTACAGTATTTTTGAAATTTTTTTATATTTAGATTAAGGTCATTTTAATTTCAGTTCCCTAGCTATGAATAAAAGCTATATTTGGAAAAGTAACGTTTTTTAAAAAAGATTTTTATTTATTTATTTGTCAGAGAGAGAGAGAGAAAGAACACAAGCAGGGGGAGTGGCAGGCAGAGGGTGAAGCAGGCTGCCCACTGAACAAGGAGCCCCATGTGGGACTCGATCCCAGGACCCTGGGATCATGACTGGAACTGAAGGTAGACACTCAACTGACTAAGCCACCTAGGAAAAGTAAATTTTGCGTGTCTTCTAGTTTCTAGCATAGTAAGAGGGACACATATAGATATGTGTGTATGTGTATATTAAGCATATATATATATAATTTTATTTAATCCTTTAATAATTCCATAGAGTCTACTTCATTTGCCCTGTTTTACAATTAGAAAGCTAAAGCTTACAAAATTACATAACACAGACAAGGGTACCCAGTTTGTAAGTACAGCTGATTTTGTCTAATTTCAAAGTTTATGTTCTTCCCATTCTACATCTTGCCTCTGGCACAGAAACTTTGCCCCAGCGTTGCTGGGCAGGAGGAGGGCATACAGTCTGCTTGAGGATTTCTCTCCCTCTCCCTCTGTCCTTAGCCCTACTTGCACGCATGCTTGATCTCTCTAAAAAAAATAAATCTTAAAAAAAAAGAAAATATTTAATCTGTATTTAGATTTCATTATAATGACAGATGAAAAAGTAGGTTCATATACTAACATTGTTCCAAATATATGAGGTTTACCATTAACTGAATCGAATATCAGTGTTTACATTTTAAAAGTTAAAAATTCAGAGTTTTAATTAAAATTCACATGCAGTTATCATATTAGAAAGCCATATTAGATAGCCAAGGGCTACCATATTAGAAAGAAAACACATATAAATTAGCAATAAAAACTAAATTAAATATTGACGACTTATGCAGTAATTTTATTTTAAATTTTAAGATATTTAAAATAACCATAAATGGTATTGGCAAAATGACCATATTATATTATTAACTTCACTAAATACCTAAAGTATTTTATTTACATATTTATTTTTAACCCTAAAGTATTTTTTGGATTGTCTACCTTCTATGAAATATTATTTAGTGGGATTTTGTTTTTTATTTGTTGTTTCTTAATCAAATTTCATTGACGTATAATTCACACACAATAATATGTGCCTATTTTAGGTGATAATTCAGTGAGTTTTAACAAATGTATATACTCATGTAGCCACCATGCCAGTAAGAGGCAAAACACTGCAATAATCCCCAGAATGTTTCCTCATGCTCCCACCAGTTGTCCTGGGATCCACTGATTTAATTTGTAACAATATAAATTAATTTATTAATTTGAGAACTTCATATAAATGGAATAATATCATACATCCAGTAGGTATTCTTTTGGGGGGAGAGCGTCTGGATTCTTTGCCAGCATAGTAGTCATAATGTTTTTTCACATTATTGTGTGATTTGGTAATCTGCTTGTTTTTGTTGTTGAGTAGAATTCCAATGTATAAATAAACTATAATTCTTTTGTACTTGTATTTATGGATATTTGTTCTTTTCCCCTAATTTTCAGCTATCACAGATAAATCTGCTGTAAACGTAGCATACAAGTCTCCATGTGGGCATATGGTTTCATTTTCTTGGGTAAATATCCAAGAGTACAATCCTACATCATATGGCTCTACTGTTAACTTCATTGGAAGTTATCATACTGTTTTCCAAAGAGTTCTATTTGTTCTACATTTTTGCCAACAACTGGGGTTGTCCATCTTTTAAAATTGTACCCATTTTAGTGAGTGTGTAGTGATGGCTTACTGTGGTCTGATTATTATTTTGACTCTTTTCTATTGCAATGCTATATGATTCAAATGATTCTCTTTCTCCTTTAATTGATTTACCTGTTTGCTTATTAAGACAGAATATAAATAAGAACAAGAGGATGAAGTGCCAAAATTCTGGGTGAAAATTACCCTAAGTGCTAAAATGAGGACCAAGTAGGGCTAGAGAACCAGACTTCTTAATATCTTGCTTCTTCTGTAATTTAGTTATGATGGGCTATTGTGGAAAGAGCATAGGACTTATCATCCTTCAGGTCCTGTCTTTGCCGCTTACTAGTTCTCAAATCTTGGGCAAGTTATTTGAAAGGGTTTGTTTCCTCTTCTACAAAATGGGGATATCTGTTGTCTCCATTTAAAACCGTTGTTGTGGGATCAAATGAGATTAATGTACCAACATAAGGTCTTATTATAAGGTCTTTGAACAAACATAAGCTCTTGGACGCTTTCCAAAGAATGTGAGAACACTCTCTTCTGGTACCTCAGACATTAGCGATGGAATACATTGTGCTCTTATTGACATATTAGAGAGGCAGCCTGGATTCTGGAGTTAGAAAACCCAGGTTTAAACTCTCCTTCCTGGGGCACCTGGGTGGCTCAGTGGGTTAAGCCTCTGCCTTCAGCTCAGGTCATGATCTCAAGGTTCCGGAATCGAGCCCTGCATCAGGCTCTCTGCTTGGTGGGGAGCCTGCTTCCCCCTCTGTCTCTGCCTGCCTCCCTGCCTATTTGTGATCTCTTTCTCTCTGTCAAATAAGCAAATAAAATCTTTAAAATAAATAAATAAACAAACAAACAAATAAATAAATAAACCCTCTCTGCTGTACAATCATCAAATATTTAATTTTCATGACCCTCTGTCACCTCATTTATAAAATAAATAATAGTTTAGTTGAAGGATTTAATGTGGTATATCTAAAAAGGGCTCAGTAAAGTGTCTGGTATGTAACAAACACACAATAATTGACAGCTGTTGATCTAGTGTTGCTGTTGTTTCAAATGCACATTTCCAAATCAGCTTGACAGAAGTCAAAGTCAAAACCTGAGTATGAGTCCATTAAATTCTAAATGCTGGCTATAGTCTGAACTCTTATAAGGAAAGTAGCCTTTAAAAGGGTTTCTCATGCAAAAATTTCAAATCTTTGGTCATATATGTCAAATAAAGCCAACCCAATATGCATGTTTTGAAAGATCATTTATAGGTTGGCTGCACATGAGGGGAACCAACCCCAATGAGGTGGCTCAGTTTAAAATTCCAAACAACAGGTTGTTTTATATTGGACAGTATCAACTAAAACCCAATGGGACAGTTTATTCTTGGGCAGTTTAAATGCTAAAGGCAGAGTTCTGGTTGTCCCTGAATGAGCCTGAGCCAATGTTCTAATCTACTCCTGGTCTTGTTACAGGACGTTTTTCAGAAGGTCGGCAATAACAACTGACAATAGGTTTGTTAAGATTAGTATCCCTCCGCACTTCCTCACATATTCTTGAATAACCCTGATGACAGCAGTGTGTATTTTTTCTTTGCTTAACTAATGCCCTCATCTTCATTGTTAAAATCTGCAGTAAGGTACTGAAAGATTATTTGTTCCATGTTTAAATTACTTACCTACCAGTGATCCTCACAGGTAACATTAAAAAAAAAAAAAAAGAAAAAAAAAGACTTATTTGCCCCACTTGATTCTTATATTTTCTTACCTGTTTGCATTTCTAAGAACATCAAGTAGACTGCTTAGTGTTGTGTCATTCTGGAACACATCTGGAAAACTAGAAAGAAGCTGCCACACAGTGGGCTGCTCTTGGACTTGTGAGAAGAAGGATAGCATTTTGACCATTTCCTGAAATACTGTCCTTTGGTTGTCAGGGTCACTTGATATCTTACAAAATGACAAACATGGCAAAATGGGAATTCAGCATTTGTAATCACATGGCTCACTGTTTTTAAAGGCATTAAAAATTTAGATTTTCACATAACTCTAATTGTCATATAGTTTGAAGTCATTCTTTACTTGGAAAAGTTATAACCATTTCTAATATCCTTAAACATACCTGTTTTTTTTCCTATACCTCCAGAAATTTGCATAGTTCAAGTTTGGTTAACAGAGCTATATTTATACAAAATATTTTAAATTACATTTTGGAAATTAAAATTAAATCCTTAAAATCAAATTAGCTTCTGAGTAATGTTTTTGCTTTTCCTTAGGATCTGGTTTAGGAGTTACAGACATATCTTCTCTGTATCTATTAGCAGACTTTATATTATTTATTATTTGGTTTCAGAACCCTTAAATCTATATTTATTTGATACTACAATTACACATACACACATACTTATAGAAGAAAATACTTGCAAAGTTCTGTTGCCATACCAGGAACTTTAGTTATAATAAATGATTTATGGTGAGTGAACCTATGTAATAACCAAATCTTGTATTACAAGCAAACAAATAAAAACTGTGACTTTTGTTTCTGCTCTGGATCACAGGATCCAATGAACAAGTAAAGTATTTCTTCATTACATTCCCACCCAAAGTAATTTTCTTAATAAAGTTATTCATATTGGTAAAGTCAGGCTTTTGTTCAGTTGTAATTCAAGTTCTTTCATGCTGAGAATGTGATTTTGAACAATGTATTCTTACGCATACATTCTACCCTACATGACTGAATTTGTTTAGAAAGCATTTTAAGTGCTCTATGTTGAACTGGGGTTATTACAACAGTGTCTCTAAACTGGTTCATTTAGAAAACTCAGATTACTAAAGGCATTTCAAGCATTCTATACTTAACAAAAATTACAATAAAATTCAAAAAATCAAGAGGAAAATATCAGAAGTGTATATCTCTCCTTATGTACTATTTATAAAATTTCAAGAAAATTCTGAGTATTTTTGTAATCTTTCATTGTATGTGAGGTTTAATTAAATGAATACTATGGGTGCCTTCTTTGCATATCATAGTTTAAAATAGCATTAAAAAGTGGTCATTACTACTTTACAGTATAAAGTCCTTGTCCCTAATGTACAACATTTTGAGGAGAGGGATATATTGTTTCATCGATAATCAGCTTTTCAAAGTAGATATGATGTTAGTAAGAAAAATTAAGAAGATAACCCATTATTCTAATTTCTAAGTGTTCATGGCTCTAATAGGTAAATTATTAAACTTACACTACTGCCTGAGTAATCTTACTTAAATACGTCAGAGAAAACAATCTTCATTCACCATAGAGCAAAACCATCTACCAAGATGTGTCTACAATAACCACAAGGCAATGTTTTTGGTTCAACATTGTAATCATTTCAATCCTGCACCTTTAAATGGAAAGCAGACACAAATTAGAATTAGATATTGTGTGTGAATCTCTGTGTGAGGAGTCCATGCCAAGGGTGAGCACATATTCCAGTTAGTATTACCCAGCCCACTTGGGCTATGGACTTATTACTCTTTGACTCAAGTTGAATCACTTTGTGGATATAAGAATGAAAGCAATACATTTCCTTTCATTGCTTAAGAGGTCTTGATCAAATTAAAATATTTACACTTACCTGAGAGAATTGGTTTGTTAGTTCATGGAGAGAAGACTCTAGAAAGGTCATATTAGATAGGCAAAATTTGTTAAAAACATTTTTCCCTAGAGTCGTCCAAGAGAAGGCGTAATGAGCAGTATAATCTGGATAGCTCTCACACAGTTCTCTTCGTATGTCTTCTGAAGTTGAATTTTGCTCTAACAGCTAAAAATATGTGTGAGAAGAGTGGGATAATAATGTTAATAAATATAGATATAAAGTACTATTTTTATAGTAATATAAATAGTACTATTAGTTTATATCTATATGTAGATATAAACTACTCTTCAAGGAAACTGACTTGCCTTCACAATAGCCATTTCAAGGCTCTGCATTATAGCTAGTATTAAAATAACACTAAAATATATTTGGTTTATTTATGAAAAGTTACAAGAAAGTGTATGAATATGGTCATTCTTGTCATTGTTATGTTTTAAATGATTCATATATGATTTGTTTAATTGAACTAATTTCCTGTCTCTGATCAGAGAAACTAAATGCACCAGATCTTTTCTCACAAAAATCTTCAGACTTAAAAATCGGAGTTTTTCCTGGGCATTTAGCAGCAAACTTGGGTGTCCTAACTGTGACCTTGCATCAGGAAATTGGCTGCAATCTTTGGAAGACTTCCAGAGAGGCGGACTTTGGCATCTAAGACCCACAGTGTTTTTTTAGAAAAGTGGCCCAACATGGATTATGTTTCATTTATAAAGCAAATAGTTTATTTAGGAATTATACATATGAAGAAAAAAAGAAAACATTATATATGAAAACACATAAAAGTATATAATTAACAACAGCAATAATTGGAAAGCATTTTCATAATGGAATCATAAATCCTCCATATACTTCACAGGATAGACCAGTCACAGACTCAGCACTAATTTCAGGTATAATAGTGACCACATTCACCATTTTAAGTTGTTTAGGTATTTACAGAGCAAATTATATTTAGTTATAACACTTAATGGGTCTTTTCTAATAATTAACTCTTATAATCCTGTGAGGTGAGGGCCAATTAACTTTATCTTCCCCTTTAATATTATGTCACAAAAGCTGCACTCTGCCTTCCAGTGACATAACTTCTAAGTGAATGGAAAAAGACAGGATCCACTTATTCTAGGATATACTATAAGTGCCAAGTCTTCTAGTCATTCTTCCATATCTCTTTCTTAACATTACACATAAACTCACTCCAAAATGATTTCTCTGCTCATTTTTGCAAGGGTTGCAAAAAGCAGTAAAAAGAAAAAAAGAGGAATCAGAGAGATTGCTGACACAGGCATCAATATGTCATCCTAATTTTTACAACCCTTCCCTGCTCCAACTACTCTAAAAATATGTATCTATACATAGAAAATTCATTTTTGACTTATCTCCACTGGATATATGACTCTGTGCTGCCTCAAAAAATTCTGAAATTTCATTCCATATGAGAAAGACAACTTGGGAGTTTCAGTACAATGAAGCAGTATTTTTGAGAATAGCATTGGTACTCTAGATATTAGAGAATTTAACTGATCCAGTGAAGACCTTGTGCTTCTAGGAACTAAAATGGAAGAAAAAGAATGGAATAAAGTAACTTCCTCCCATTTACATACTCATCTGATTTAGGGAGTCTTCAAATTGGACTTAACTGAGTATACTGGGGTCTTCTTATGCCAAATGGGGACCTTCGGGTATCTCAAATATTATTCTTGTTGGAACTAGATTGTTAACACCTAGACTAAACTGAATGGGAAAGTTTTATATTTCAGCCAGCACTGGCAGAATTGCCTTGATGGGTAATAGTGCTTTTCTTGGAATCCCTTTTTGCATTGTCCTTTGGCTTATTTACATAAACCATTTTACTGAGATGCCTCACTTACACAGAATGTTAATTCAAAGGTAACTAACAAAGTCATACTAAACAGCAGAGGTTATGATCACTGGAATATGAATAAAAGTCAAAGCTATGTCCTATATCCTATGTCCCACCCAAATGTTAGAAATATCTACTACATAAAACATGAATACATTATTTAAAATGCATATGTGTGCATGTGTGTATGTCAAAGAGAAGCAGTGAGTGAGAGAGAGAGAGAAGTCTATTAGCAAATGTTGAAAAATTATCTCTTTTTAATTTCTGAAGAGCACATAAAGCAAGGGCCAGCCAAATAAATGTCGGAATCTGGCTGAATGAAAGACAATAAGGAAAAGTAGGAACTGTGGTTAATTGAAGGGTACCCATTCTGCCTAAAGGCATTCAAACTCAATTTCCTAAAATCCCTTTACACACACACACTTAGCTCACAGGCTGCCAGTTTATGCCTCTGATAGAAATTATTACTTTTTTTTTATAATCTGGAATCTTAAAATAAGAAGGGTCTACAGGTAAGCTCTCCAAACTATGCTAAAGAAAAGGATTTTACTACTTTAGGGAGATATTTTCCACAGCTCCAGATTTTCCAAAGGCATTATCAGTAGGGATGAGGCAGCAAGTTTAGTATTAGAACTTCATCTGCTGTCATATGCCCTTTTTCCTCCTTCTTTCAGAAAATTAGAAGATCATATATAATGCTACCTTATTTCTTACTAGAGGAAAATTTTAAGCTTGATTAAGGCACTTAATAGGGAAATAAATAAATGTTCAAGACCTTAAAGAATTCAGAATGTCTAAGAATTAAGCTTTTTTATGGAAGAGCTCCTGAGAAAAGAATCTTCCTAAAATATTACTCCAAATGGGAGGGGTCCCAAATCTCTTCCTGTTTGGGAGATGCTTATATTAACCTCAGAGGCATATGTTCAACTGCTATTTATTATCAGTCCATTACAAAACTGAGTGAAATTACCTTTTCCAAACTAAGGATCCGGGCAAGGACTTGACTGCCATTGAAAGTATCTGTTCCAGTACTTTCCAGAACAGAGCTCAGACTGGGAAATACTGTAGCTGTAATAGAAGAAAGAACAGATTAGGATTCTTTTTTTTTTTAAGATTCTATTTATTTGACAGAGGGAGAAATAGGGAGAGAAGGAGCAGAAGCAGGGGAGTGGGAGAGGGAGAAGCAGGCTTCCCGCCAAGCAGGAAGCCCGATGCGGGGCTTGATCCCAGGACCCTGGGATTCATGACCTGAGCTGAAGGCAGACGCTTAATGTCTGAGCCACTCAGGCACCCCCAGATTAGTATTCTAAACAGGTACACAAAAACGGGCAGATTCACATAAGAATCCATAAATATCACTTGTGCCGTTACATCCTTCACAGCAAGAATGTACTCAAATATGCATCTTCCATGAAAGTTTTGTACTGGCAAAATGGCAAATTCCATCACTATTTCTTTTCACATAAAATTGTGATGGTTTTGGTCTGCTCTTGGGTTTTTTCCAATTACTTTAGATGTCATTTGCTTTCATTCCAGTTTATGTCATTAAACTTCATCACCAATATTATTGCCTAATAAAGTGAATCATTTCTGTGTAGGCCTAGAGGATTCGAGGTGCCTCTACCAGCTCCACAGATCCATCATATCTAACATCTGTTCAAAGGATCTGCCAATGCACATCTGGTGATAATGGTTTTCTTTTTAATTATTCAATTGGGAGGCTGAAATCTGCTTAGGATCATAAATTCTTTCCTCCCCAAAGTGTTTTCTGAAAGATATTTCAGATCAAATGAATGGGATGAAGCAATTAGTCTAAACTACAGTATACTCTAATTAAGTAATTCTCAAAGTAGCCTCATCTAGCACTATTTATGATGTGGCAGGGTGTTCTGGGTTAGGAGCATTAGCTAGAAGATTACGTTCATACCTACAGCATGGATGTTCAGTAAGCCAGTATGGTAACCTTTCATAAATTTGGGGCAGAGATACTTTGTGTGTTCACAGCAAAGAATTTGAGTATTCAAAGATATAGTGATCTATCATCAGGAGGGCCTAGGTTTTGTTATAATGCCTGTGGGGCTGAAGAATTTACCAACTGATTCCTCTGGGTCAGGCAATGCATTTGTGAGATGAGTGGCCGGGGTAGAAACATAATCTGTGGCTACTGAGCAAAGCAAAGCTTACTGGACCACAACACTATGATCTTATTTCTACTGTGCTTTAAGCTACTCAGCCAAAAACCCTCAGATCATTCACAACAGAACATTAACTCCTCAGAACCACTCACTACTGTATTCCTACTACATTAACAGAGGACCTTTGTCATCTGGTCCATCAACTTGCACTGGAATGTTATTTGATGTCACAGCTTCTTGTTTGTTTGTTTTTAGTTGCCTACAGTTCACATACAATGTTCCTTTAGCTTTAGGTGTACAACATGGTGATTCAACTTTTCAACTTCTGTATATGTTATGCTATGCTCCCACAAGTGTAGCTATCATCTGTCACCATAAAACACTGTTACAGTATCACTGATTTTATTCCCTATTCCTTATTCTCTGACCTTTATTGCTGTGACTTATTTATTTCATAAATGGAAGCTTGTATCTTCCACATCCCTTCATCTATTTTGTTTGTCCCCCCTCCTCCTTCCCTCTGGCAACCATCAGTTTGTTCTCTGTATTTATACGTCTAGTTCTTCTTGTTTATTTATTCATTTGTTTTGGTTTTTTAGAGCCTACTTATGAATGAAATCATATGTATTTGTCGCTCTCAGTCTGGCTTATTTCACTTAGCATAATACCCTCTAGGTCTATCCCTGTTGTTGCAAACGGCAAGAGCTCATCTTTTTTTTACAGTGGCACAATATTTCAGTGTGTGTGTGTGTGTGTGTGTGTGTGTGTACCGCATCCTGATCCATTTATCTATCAGTGAACACTTCGGCTGCCCCATGTCTTGACTATTGTAAATAATGCTGCAGTAAACACAGGGGTGCATATACCTTTTCAAATTAGTATTTCATTTTATTTGAGTAAATATCCAGTAGCGGGATTATTGGATCATGTGATATTTCTATTTTTAATTTCTTGAGGAAACGCCATACTGTTTTCCACAGTGGCTACACTAACTTACACAATGTTATAGAATCTTACATATCCCATGGCATTTTAAACAGTACTTCTTTTTTTCCACAGCACCAATCACATTCCAAACACACAGGAATCTTTTTTACGTTCACTAATATATCCCCATGACATAGGACTGAGCTTACATGATAGCAGGCATCCAATAAATATTTGCCAAATAAATGTAAAACTGTCCTGCTGTTTTGAGAGTTTATTCCCAAGTTATGGCTTCTAATGAGTGTCTCATGACCATCTGCACAGAATTATTTGGTGTAAGGCTCAGGCAGTTCAGCCAGAAGGTTTTCTGCACACTCAAGTGTGAAGGCCCCTGACCCAGCTGTGAAGGAAGCACACAGTCCCACTGAGAGACTGTGATACTGAGCACTGAGGGGGAGGAATAGTGGAAAGAGTCCCAGGGTGGCTGTTTCTCTACAATCAGGTCTGACGGATAAGCATAGACAGGGCACGTAACTTTGCTGGGTCTCAGATTCCTCATCTGTAAAATGAAAAGTTTTGGGAAATCTCTGAGATTTCATCCAGTAACTTTTTTCTCTTTTTAAAATTGAAGTATAATTAACATACAGTGTTATATAGTTCCAGGTACGCAATATGGTGATTCAACAATTCTATACATTATTCAGTGCTCATCAAGATGATTAATTCCCTTGATCTATTTCACCCTTCCCGCCCCACTCACCTCCCTTCTGGCAACAACAAGTTTGTTCTCTGTATTCAAGTACCTATTTTTTAGTTTCTCTTTCTCCTTTGTTTGTTCATTTGTTTTTTTCTTAAATTCCATATAGGAGTGAAATCACATGGTATTTGTCTTTCTCTGCCTTATTTCACTTAATGTTATACCCCCTTAGGTCCATCCATATTGTTGCAAATGGTAATTTTCTTTCATTGCTGGGCTTTCTAACCATCCCAGCATCATCTAATCACAGACGACCAGACTCCCTAGCCAATTCTGGCAAAGTGTGCAATTCTCAACATCATATTTAGTACCATCTAGGTTTTTGCTCCTAGAAAGTATTTTAGTAAGAACTTCATTTCCAATTATCCTCAAGAACTTGCATAATTGCACTGCCACACTCAGGCAACCTTAAGAAACATTTAGATCTCTTGGGAATATTCTAGGCATTCCATCTCTGTTTGAAAAGTGAAAAGCATAACCCTTTCAAAGATCAGCCCTTGCTGGCTCTTCCAAGAGGCATGCTCTAAACTCGACAGAAGAGAATAGCTTACCCGGTGATGTGTGCCTTCCTTCTGGAACTTTGGTGCTCTGGAGTGATAAATTGCTGTCCTTCTCCAGGTTGGATGACTTTCTCAGAATTTCACTAGTGAAGAAAAAGCAAGAACTCTATAACTTCACCCACATTAATTTCAGTTAGTTACAGCAATGTATCATTTGGCAGATTCCAGGGCTCTCCAAGGACTTTCAAATTTTTAATCTACTTTCTAGGATTGTAATGCAAGAACTCACCTAACCATATACCAATGAATATATAAGATATTCTACAAGGTAAATTTTTATTCAGAGAAAATGGCCTAGATGAGGTTTAAAATAGTTATTTTTTACTTTAATCTTATAAAAAGGAAGTTATTTTAAAGACATTAGAGCTAAGTATTGAAAGTAATCATTATATATATATATATATATACACACACACACACACACACACACACACACACACACACACTTCCTTTTTCTTTTAAAAAGAAGATGGATCCCCAAATAGACAAGAGCCCAAGGGTGCTTCAGGGACTGAAACAAAGGTATGCTTATTTGTCAACCTTGAAAGAAAAACAAGTTTTATATATTAAATTATAGATGGCATTCTGAAGGCTATCAAAATTGAATACTTATGAGACAGATTCAAGGAAGAAAGGAAAGAACACACATTTATTGAGTATCTAGTCCGTGCCAAGTTCTGTTGCTATTGTCATTACAGGTGGCACCAGGTGTTAAAGGAATGTATAATGAAGTTAAGTAGATCCTTTATTATACTGAATGTATCAATGTGGTAACAATAGCATTGCGGTGCCAGGAATCCCTACACATCATGATCACACTAGCTTTTGGAAGAAAACATTACTGGACCTTTAGTAACCTTCTTTATAAAAATTCACTGCCTGTTTAGTTGATTATCAAAATGGAGATAATCATATTTTCTTGAAAACTTGATATACCTAAAGTAAGTGCCTAAAATAAATGCAAATATTTCAAGAGTGAAATCAGTTCAGATGCCTGGATGTGAATACTTTTTGGAATTCCTAAAAGTTGGTGAATTTTGTGTAGTTGTTTATAAAAAACTTACTTAAGATACATAAGGATGGATATAAAAATATAGTAGTGAAAAAGCAAGACGTTCTACTCACTGCTGTGGTTCAATTTAACCTCTTTTTTAGAAGTAAGATCTGAATCATGGTTGCAGGGTACTTTGTGATTTATAATTGGGATTTTATTTTTTTTAGTGTGTCCTCTTAGTAAAAATGGTAAGAAAAGGTGATATTTATCTTCATTCTCTAGTGTTTTTCCAATATTTTCTATAAAATGCACTGGTTGCTCCAAAAGTTCTGCATTCTTAATGTATATTTGAATTATTCATGACCATGACTGTATTCCCCTAAATCTTTTTACATTCCTTATGCTGACTATTTGGATGGGAAAACTGCTCAGATAAAAATAAGAACTGACCTGTACATTTTCCCTTTTCTCAACAAAAGTTTTAGAAAGTTTGAGAAAGTTGGGTTCACTTTTCTTTTTCTCAACATTTTTTTTTTTTTAGTTAGGCTTGAAATACTATAAGGAAGTCTACTGAATATCAATACACTTTGAAAATAAAGAGGAAAACTGCCTTCATAAAAATTTTAAGGACCAAAAACCAAGGGAGAATGACAAAGATCAACATGAGCAAAGAAGGAGCAAGAGAAAATAGAGACTGAATAATAAATGGGAATGGGAGAGAAAAATAGAAGAAGTGATAGGAAACTAAGAAAATCTAAGTTTAGAGAAGCAAAAGCTGCATCTACTAGACAGAGACATCTTGCCCATCTTCCCACATTCAGCGAAGCACCCTAAAACTACTCCTTCAAATATTCTTTAAAGACCAAAGAAAGACAAGCTCCTCCCTTTCCCAGCAAGCTGCTGGCTCAGTTTCAATTTGCTCAACAGTAAAATGGCTGCTTCCAGACAAGCAACTAGGAAGCCCTCCCTTCTAACAGGACCTGTCCCATGGTGACATGATCACCCATGCATACATATTACAGGAGTGGGGAGGTGATCCCTCTCCTTGTATGTGGCCTTGCTGTGCCTTTTTGGGGGGTAAGGAATCAGGATAACAAGTGGGGTTTGCTGTTCAACTGCCTACAAATCCCCCCCAGTTTTATTTTGCATTTACAAAATGTGGTGTGACAGAATGCGTCCACTGCCACTGCACAACAAAAACTATTGTCTTTAAACTCTTAAAATGGGGGCGCCTGGGTGGCTCAGTTGGCTAAGCGACTGCCTTCGGCTCAGGTCATGATCCCGGAGTCCCGGGATCGAGTCCCATATCGGACTCCCGGCTCTGCGGGAAGTCTGCTTCTCCCTCTGACCTTCTCACCTCTCATTCTCAGTCTCTCTCTCTCTAATAATAAATAAATTTAAAAAAAATACCTAAAAAAAAAAAAATTCTTAAAATGGAAACTACAAAATAAATGTACAAGAGAGCACTGTGAGTAAAAAGATGAATTAAAGTTATATACTGAAACACAGTTTACTTCCCCCAAGCAAAGGTAATTAATTCTTTTAAGTCCCTATTAAATTACTAATGCAGGGCAGGAAGATAGCCAGTACTACTGAGTTAATGGTAATCTCTGAACTTTCTCATTAGCACAGCAGAGAACTATATGCTTCTTAGAATGATAGGTGAGAAACAGTACTCTTTCCATGATTTCAGACAATTTAAGTACTTGGTACCTACTTATTTCATACCGATTTTTAGTGCATTGTGTTTGCTTGTGTACCTATTCCTACCACTTCTCCATTTTAGGCAGTGACGTCTTTGGAAGTAGGCACCATGTGTCATCATCTTCTTATTCCAAACACCTAGCACAGTATTAGACCATAAGATCAGATGGCTGATTGAATAAAAAGAGGCAGTAATGCCGGGGTGTGGCCAAAAGCATAATACCTCTGGAATCCCTGCTCTGCCACTTCCTAAAACACCTCAGTCATTGCCTTCCTCATCTACAAATTTGGAATGATCTACGTATCTTGCCAGAGTTGTGAGTACTACACAGGATGTGCATATCCAGTGTCATTAGAGGCACTCACCAATGTTAACCGTCAAAAAATGATGGCACAGAGACAGCCTTCAGGATGGAGCTTAAGTCCTATTCTTATGCATCTGTGCTCCAGATATAATCCCTCTGGAAACTAGAAACCTTGAGATCTCTGGACATCAAATGGATGTACCCTTATTATTCATAGATCTGGACCTGTAAGTGTTGGCTAGTGAGGTAGGACAAGGCAAAGGATCTCACCCAGGGTTCTGTAATCCTTTCTTCATTCTATTATTTATAAGTTTACTTATAAAAGGAGTTTTTCATTTGTGGTGATGACCAGTTTTCCCCTTCCTAAGCTGTAAAATTCTTCAGAAGAGACTATAGTATACTGCACTGGCAGATGGGAGGATGCCTAGCACATGGCAAGCATTGAACACTAGATAATAAAGAGTATCATTTGGAAGAACAGATAGCTAAGGAAGCATATATTTTTTTAATAGCTTAGCCTGCCCTCCATTGTTGCATATCTGTTTCTGCAAAGGCCCTTGAAGAGAAAACGCCCAGGAATGGCATGGCAGACAATAATGTATAATCATGCACTGTATCTACCATATTTAGTGATTAACTCACCAACATTTATTAAATTCCCACTATATATAACATAATGGAATAATTAAATAAGGAGTTGAGATTATAATACACTAATAATAATAGCTATTATAATATTATAATTATTTTAATATAAGTAAGGACATGCACAGGGGACAATGAGAACACATGACAGGGGCTGCTAAATCACAGATCTAATTTGTGTTTCTTATAGAGCGAGATTCTAGAATCACAACCCTAATTCAAAGCTCTAGCAACCTTAAACATTTTCCTTCACTTTTTCCCCAGACAAGTGGTTCTCAACTGGGGGCAATTTTGGCCCCCATCCAAGCAGACATTTGGCAATGACTGGAGACATATTTTTTGATTGTCAGAACTGGGGGGTATGCTACTGTCAACTAAGGGGTAAAGAACAGGGATGCTGCTCACCATCCTACAACATACAGCACAACAAAGAATTATCTGGCCCCAAGTAGCAATAGTGCTGACGTTGAGAAACCCTGCAATAGGGTATTACAAATAAGTGGATTTATTCTGTAATGACTCGTTCCCCATTCCCACTCCCGAGGACAAACTCAGGAAACTTAAAAATCTTATTCAAGGAGGACATGTGATGTAATGAGCACTGGGTATTATATATGACCAATGAATCACAGACCAGTATCTCTGAAACCAGTAATATATTATATGTTAGTTAACTGAATTAAAATAAATATGTTTTTAAAAAATCCTTCCAATTTCCTAGAGGTTGCTTGGATGAGAGATAATGGAAAAAAAATCCTAAACTCTATTCAAGAACTCCAAAAGCTCTGAGGAAGTCTCAGAGAATCTATCTCATACTACATATTTCTGGGAAGAATATTAGAGCAAATACAAAACTTAGAAGCCCCCTGAATCCAGCACTCAAGCTCACAAGAGTCCAGAAAATCCAACCCTCTAGGTGGGGCAAGAAAGCCTGAATTAAATTTCTAAGTGGCCCATGGGAGCAGTTGACTACCCTTTATGAGCCCCAGTCATTTGTACAGTACCATGGAGATGTCTAAGGGATTCTTCTGTATGATGCTGAAGAAGTAGATTTTGCCTCAGTGGCATTTATAGGTCCCTATTTTGGAATGGAATTCAATAAAAGAAATAGCTCAGATTCAAATGTTAAATTTAAGATACTGGAAGGGAAACTAGGCCCAGAGTAGATTTTACGTCTTCTCAGACATGTCTACCAACAGTAACATTTGTGAAATGTCACATTTATAGATATCATTATAATGATAGAATTTATGCATTCATACTGTATGTCTATTTCCTGTGAGTGGGAAAGATTACCTGTGTAGGTGGTACCCATGTGTGCCATGGTAAATTTTGTCTATAAAAAGAATTGCTTTCAGGGAAGACACATATGGCAAGTCCTAGAAAGAAAATTCTGACATTCTTTTTTGCCTCTAAGGGTTAGTTAAACTTTTTATATATTTTACCCTTTTCCCCCAGAATAATCACATAGGTATACAGTGACACCTGGAAAGAAGATGTGAGAGGTGCTCTAGGCCAGTTCTGATCCCAGTTTCAGATGACATTCATTATCGACTTTTAGCTACAAATAAGGGCACTGAATGCCATTGAGGCTCCCCTACTGATTTGATGCAGCTGTCCTTCCTGGCTACCCCAAGCAGATGTCATTCACATAAAAATATTTTATTTTTTCACTGTTTTCTTCTATTTCATCCTAATGTTCATTATTTCAGGGTCATCAATGCTTCAGATATAATTCCTGCCTGCCCATGATCAAAATATATATCTTTTCTAGGGGGCCCACTAGCCAATCCAAAAATCTTTATCAGTTAAGATGTTAAGATTCAAAAATGTTCCTCCATCCTAGGATATTTTTTATATTCTTAGGATGGACTTTGGAGATATATATATCTGAACTAATACATTTCTAAATTTTTAAAGGTTTCTAAGTTTTAAAGCTTTAAGTTTTTAAAAGTACTAGGATGGACAGATGAGGCAATATCTTAGGGGGCAGATGTGTGTCGGAAACAAACAGAATATGGGGGAGATAACATCACAGTGTTTTTCAGGTGATACTACACAAAGGATGTTCTACTAGTCCTGAAACAGGTAGATTAATCTGGAAACACTACAAGGAAATTTACAATTTTTTCTATCACTATTTGCCTATTCCTCCCAGCTATGCAAGGGCCTCTATTTATTTCTCTTTCATTAAATTCTGGGATTCTTTCTCTGAGGCCTATCTCAAACACAGCTTCATATAGTCTGGGATCCACCACCCTCTCTGTCCTTAATGATCACACCCTTAAAGGCCTGTGGAGAACTCTCCTGACATTGCCCCACCCGAACCCCTCTCCTTTCCAATAACATATCCGCCTCCTTTGTTGTCTCATGTTCTGGGCAGAGTGAGACCTAAACAAACACTCATCACATTTACCATGTTATATGGTAATTCACCTGCTTACCTGACTCTTTCTCCCAGTTGACTGTGAGTTTGTAGAGAGCACAGGACACACCTTATTCATCTTTGTATCTGCCCTGACTTGCAGTCTCCGGCACACAGTACACATTCAATACATTCCTACACAGTGAACTAACAATTTTGCCTGCGTGGCAGTTAAGATATCCTCCCCCTTTGCTTTTTGATAGATAAAACTTTAAACTTTTATTTTTACATGACTAAATGATTCTAAAATGGTTACTAAAGGCTTACAAATTACTCTGAAGTTCATACAGTATGGGACCTATACAACCCCCATCATCCAGGCAGCCAAGTGAGGACACACATCTATTCTATTTCCATTTACCTTACATTCTCAGTGCCGTATTTAGGTCAGTTTCCAAACACAGCCATAGTTTCCAGTACTAAACAAAAGCCTTGGCATTTAAAAAGTATCCCTGGGTGGCTCAGTCAGTTAAGCATCTGACTCTTGATTTCAGGTGGGGTCATGATCTCAGGGTTGGGAGATCGAGGCCCGCGTCGGGCTCCGTGCTCAGTGCTGAGTCTGCTTGTCGCTCTCCCTGCGCTGCTCCCTGCACTCGCGCTTTCTCTCTAATAAATAAATAAATAAAATCTTTTAAAAATAATTATTTTTGAATAGTTTTATTCAATTATTGAATAACATATGGTTAACTCTATTAAAAGTTGCATCTAAGCCAATAGGAGCAGAGCTATGAGTTTGGAAATCACAGGTTATGGATGTGTGTCGGCATGACAGAGAACAGAGTAAATCCATGGAGGCATTTCTCCCACGGGATTCTCAGGAATGCTGAACCACTTCTCCAAATAATGACTCTGTGAGCTCTGGAGGATGATGTTCACCGTTCACCAGCTGTGTGAACGATGGCATAGCCAGGGGTTCCCACTGTTCTGATAGATTCTTAGAGGCAGTGCAGAGGGAGGAAGGACCTCAGGGTAAGTCCTGTGATGCTGGATCATCAGTTGTACAAACGAGCAGGAAAACCCATCAGTGTAATGTTTCTTTTTCCAGACAGCTAGTTAGAGTTGATGCTGAATATGGTGTTGGATTTTTATTTTCAAGCACCTCATCCTGAAGCTAACGCCTAAAGAAGTATGCATTTAATAACAGAAGGCCTGGTGCCGATGCAAAAACATCAAAACACTTGGTGACTGGCCAGCATGTAGAGGCAGCAATGTGATCATGTCTTTAAGAAGAGTAGGTTAAAATAAACATGGTGGACCTCTTTTGATGAGGCCAAAGATGGCATTTTCTTCCCTGCACTTACAAAACAGAAAAAGAAGAGGGTTTTGTTTCTTAATGAAGCTATGCTGGTGAATCCTCCTTTACCAAAGGGAAGCAATTTAGTGGAACCACTTAGCCAGTAACCAGGCCCCAGTTTCACTGCATGGCCGTATAAACCATAAAAGTTAATAGCATGGTGGGAAATATCATTAATGCAATTTTATTATTGTACATAATTTTCTAAATTAAGTTCCAATTACTTGGTAGTTTAGAGAAAATACTGAATGTACAGCAGTATACAATTTGAGCTAGACAAACTACCTGGGGGTTAGGATAAAACAGAAAAGGGCACATGGTCATCTGCCTAGAGAATCATCAACAGAGGATAATATAAAGCTGGACTTTAATTCTAATCCCAAAACTAACTCAGTGGCTCATCTCAGGGAACTCTGTGAGTGTGGTTCTCTATGATGTCACACAGAAAAATACTCCTTTTTGGGAAGGTACACAGTCTTAGATACTTAGATAACAATTTCCCTCATTGTAACTTGGTTCTTCATGAAAAAAAAAAAAAAAGACATAAAGTTTACAGCCCCAGGCAGAGCTGTAATCTGATTTGTTAATAAGGGACATTAATATTTCTCATGTCTGTTTGAACCCTTGGTTCATGAAATGTCTATCTAAGGAACAACCCCTTCGTGAAGGTCCACCTGATCACTCTACCTGAAAGCTCTCTCTGCTTTAAATATGGAAGGTGTCTTCCTTCAGCATCCTTCTGGTACTCTTCATTGCACTCTCTTCCATTATGATAACTGCATTAATATATTCCCTTTCCTATTAGAACATAGGCACAGATCATGCCTAATTTGCCACTCACATGAGGACACACAGACTGTCTATGAATTAGTTGAACAACCAAGATGTCCTGCTTCTGTCTTAGCTCTACTCTGATTACACAAGAGGGCATAGGCTCTCATTCACTTTTGGTTCCCTTGCAGAGGTAATGCAGGCGTTGTTTGAGGTAATGCTTGTATACACTTACAACACGCTGGTTTCATACATAATACGTCATGTCATCTCCCTGCTTAACACTTTCCAATGACTTCTCATTATACTAAAAATGAAATGCAAATCCCTTCCCTTTTCCTATATGTTTGATTCTGCTTGCTCTGTCTCCGGTGTTTCTGTTCGACATATTCCCTACCCCTTACATCATCTCTCACTATGTTTTAGCAACATTAGCCAACTTTCTGTTCCTCTAAATGGTCAGGTTTATCACCCACCACCTGAGGATTATTTGCTGCTGCTTTGCCTGGAACACTCTTCATATGCTGTTGCTGGTCTCTTACTGGCCTTGCTGGTCTCTACCTAAATGCCACCTGCTAGCAGAGGCCTTCTCTTGCTACCCTATTGACTTCCTGCCTTTCAACTTCTAGCCCATAACCTGCTTTCTTCTCTTCCTAGCATAATTATTATCAGTAATTATGCTGTTTATTTTTTTTGATTGCTCATTTTTTTGTTTGCTTTTCATTAGAATGCAAGTAACAAAAGAGTAGAGGATTTGTTCGATTCACATCTGTGTCACAGTGCCTAGAGCGGTGCCTGGTACATAGAAATGTCTTTCAGTTATTATTTCTTCAATAAATTAATAAGTGAACGAAGGAACATCAGAATGTTTTGAAATGTTTATATTTTATGCCAAACAGCTCACAGCTGCACTCTCTTAAAGTATCACCCGTATTATTTGATGACCAAAATCATGATGATATTAATAGAGAAATGGTGTTAAATGCCAAGGAAGTTAAATTAAAATTTCAGAATCAAGTATCTCTGATTACAGATAAATGTACTCTTTCCTTGAGAAACACTTAAAAAAAAATCTCTAACCAGAATTATCTCATGGTCGATTCAGATAACAATATTGTTTTCGTTCTACAGACAGGTAGGTTCCTGGAAGTCTCTTAGGTTTAGAATCCAAGTACAGAAAATTAAGATTATAGTCAGGTTGTAAATGGTCTAGATTGTCTTTATTCTTCAGCTGCCTCTCACATCAAAAACCTCATTTAAAGGTTGTTATTTATTAACCTCATTTAAAGGTTATTATTTATTAAGTATACTTTTAATTTTATTACTTTGATTTCTAGAACTTTATTTATTCCTTTATTTTTTAAAGATTTTATTTATTCATTTGAGAGACAAAGAGAAAGAGAGAGAAAGAGACAGAGAGCATGAGTGGGGGAGGGGCCGAGAGAAGGAAAGGGACAAACTGACTCCCCACTGAGTACATAGCCAGATGCAGGGTTTGACCCCAGGACCCCGAGATCACAACCCAAGCAGAAATCAGACACTTAACTAAGCCACCCAAGCACCTCTGATTTCTAGAACTTAAATTTCCTTATTTGTAATAAGAAACCCCTCTCCTGGGTTTCTGTTACATCTGGAAGTACCACATAGAGTAATATAAATATGTCATGTTTCCAGAAGATAATGCCCCTAACATTGCCCTTTATCTGAAGCTTTTGATCAAGCTTAGGACAATGTGTCACTGACAATTTGAGGTGGAATAGAGAATCTTCTAGGGAGATTAAGGAGGAATGACTTGACCATCCAGTTTAAAAGCAAAGTTTGGGTAATCCATCCAAAACAGATTATGTTTAATCTCACATAAACATGGTAATTCCAGTGTGTACCCAATCGGTTCATTCATATTTAGATCACCACATTTGGAGATACAGAAAATAAAGTCATCTATCTAACCCAGGAGGGCTTCCTGAATCTCTCATAAGTAAACAAATTCTGATCTCTCGAAACAACTGAACACACTTAGGAAGTGCCCTTACCTGTCCTTAAACAGCGCATCATCAATTCCTTTCCTACGAAGCAGATCTTTTGGCCCATAGGGTGTGTCTTTGCATTTAGAGTCTGTGTCACAGAGTAGGGTTTGCAGGAATGGGAAGAAGCCAGTACTTGGAAGGTTTCGAGGTGCAAGGTAACCTGAAATTAAAAAACAAAACACAATAATTACATCACTATGGTATTTGCCTTGGATGGGAAGGAAGTGTAGTAACTCTGTTTTGTTAAATTACCTTCTAGATTATGACTCTCTGGGTCCACTAATATATCACAAAATGTAAAAATGACTGTTGTCCTACTAATTTCTTTTCCTGGAATTAGCTGCAAGAATGTCTGCTAGAGTTTTTTTAAAAATAAATCACTGTATAAGCATATGAAAAACACAATGCAGCTAATAAAAATGTTGTCAAATAATATAGAAAATATTTATAATATCTTGCCAATTAAAATGAGTAGATCAGAAAACAGCATGACCAGAAAAGTTATAATCTTTAAAGAATATATAAATATATGTATATTTAAAAACCTGAAACAGGGGCACCTGGGTGGCTCAGTCAGTTAAGCATCTGCCTTTGGCTCTGGCCATGATCTCAGGGTCCTGGGATTGAGCCCCACACCAAGCTCCCTGCTCAGGTGGGGAGTCTGCTTTCCCCTCTCCTCCCTGCTCATGTTCTCTCTTGCTATCTCTCTCTCTCTCTCTCTCAAAATAAAACAAAACAAAAAACCTGGAGGGATTTCCTTGGAGGTATATCTCACAAGATTTTTGTTTATTTTTGTTTAACTATATAGTAACGATTTTTCCCCACAATGTACATGTCTTCTTTTGTTATCAAAGTCATTATAAATGTAGCCAATCTTCCAGATACCGGGAAATATTTTTGGTTTCCTCAAAATTGAACATAACATAAATAGTATTAATTATCCTAGTCACACAATATTTTTTCCTTACTTAAAAACCAGCAATAATGGAATAAATTCTCCAAATTAAGATCACAGAAAACAAAAACTTCAAGAGTGCATGTTTTTGTAAACTTCATTGTAACATTTGCTTTATAAAATATGATGATGGCATATATATGTCAAGAAATAGGCAAACTAAAGCACAAACCTTTTTGCAATTAGGTCTAATATTAAAACACTAGGTTCCTCTTTTGGGGAGACTATGGAGACAATGAACTTTCAAAAAAGGCAGGTTTAGACACTGTAAGAGTAATTCCAAACAGAAAACTAAAAAGCAAAACCTTAACTTCCTCATGAATCTGTCAAAAAGGGTGTCCATACAAGTCTGTTTTCATTACAACAAGAGGTAAGGTTAAACAAAAAGAAAATAAGATAAGAGCAACAAAGTTACGTATGTATTAATATATTAGCAGAGAGAATAATGGATAGAAATTTGATCTAAGTAACTTAAATACAGCTCTACATACAGAAAATTAAAAATAAAGGGAAAGGGGTAATAAAAAAGTTGGCCAGAAGTAAAGAGGGAAAAAAAGGAGAGAGGCTGGAAGATGTGTACTGTTGACTTCGAAGATGGAAGAAGGAGCCAAAACAAGGAAAGCCGGCAACCTCCAGATGCTAGAAAAAGCAAGGACACAAGTTCTCCTAGAGCCTCCAGAAGAAATAAAGCCCTGCTGACACCCTAACTTTTAACTCACTAAGACTAAATCTCAGACTTCTCATCTCCAAAACTATAAAATAATAAGCTGATGGGTTTTTTAAAATTGAAGTATAGCTAGCATACAGTATTAGATTAGATTCGAGTATACAATATAGCGATTTGACATTTATATACATTATGAACTGACCACCACAATAACTCTAGTTATCATCTGTCACCATACAAAGTTGTTATAATATTGTTGACTACATTCCCTATATTGACATACGTTTATAACTGGAATTTGTACCTCTTTTTTTTTTTTAAAAGATTTTATTTATTTATTTTAACAGAGAGAGAAACATAAGCAGGCAGAGAGGCAGGCAGAGGCAGAAAGAGGAGCAGGCTCCCTGCCGAGCAAGGAGCCCGATGCGGGACTCGATCCCAGGACGCTGGGATCATGACCTGAGCTGAAGGCAGCTGCTTAACCAACTGAGCCACCCAGGCGTCCCAAGTTTGTACCTCTTAATCCCCTTCACTTATTTCACCCATCTCCGAACCCCACTTCCAATAAATTGGTGGTGTTTTTAAGCCACTAAGTGTGTGGTAATTTGTTAGAGTAGCCATAGGAAACTAATACATGAAATAAGACTAGTATGAATTAAAGTTTTGGAAATTCAGAAGAAATTGGAAAAACCTTAAATCCACCAAACTATTCACGACTACTCTCTAAGTTGCACCCCTTTCTGACACCAGAAAGACCAAGGTCTCTAACATTTAACCCAGTGAAAACTTCACTGGGAGGTGGACCTTCACTGTTTCCCCTGAATGAGGTGGAAAGAGCAACCAAATTGCCCATTAACCTTTCACATCGTCTGTCTATCTAAATTCTACCACAGTGGACTGCATACAGCAAGACCTGTACAATTCTGCAGTGAAATTTCACCACTAACGGTAATCCACCCTACTACATAGACCCCAACTGCAGCCGCTCTTCCAGAATGTGGGTCTGCAAATGCTCTTATTCCTATTTGATCTCAAACCCATGTAGTGGGTCCTTGGAATGGAAAGCAGATAGCAGGAAAACAGAAGTCGATAACTCCTTTGCAGTACGCCATTTATCAACGTGATGGAAAGGCTGAGCCAGGCAGTGCTGATAACAACAGCTCATGGGAAGCCGTATCACAACAGGAAGAGGTGGGGGGTGGGGGGAAAGGGAAAAAAAAAAACCATCATGGGAAGAAGATGTGAAAAGAGGTGGCACACGACATCCAATTTTAATTTCTCTGGCATTGATTGTAACTTTCAAATTATTAGAGAGACATTTGGAAGCATTTAAACCCACAAGATTCCTCACTGTGATTACTATAGCTCTGCCTAGTTTATAGGAAAATTCATCACAGAGTTGCTTTAAAAACTTTTTAAAAGTCTCTACAATGTTCAAAGTACAGACAGTTCATGCTTCACATGTATTTTCTGACAACTGACATTTAACCTTTTACAATGGGTTCATGCAAATAAGGATTTGGTTTGGGTGTGTACATTTATAGTAAACAGTGCCATGCACAGCATGGACTGCCTGCATTATTTATTTTACAATCGCCTTTTAACTAAGGACCATACACTCATTAAGATAAGGAAGACCGTTGCAACAACAATCACTGATTTATTAAGCATCCACTTATTCACTATAATATGGTAGGCATGTGACATACATTTATGTCCCATCCTTCTTTGATATCCATAATACAGTTTCTCATACATAGCAACTTTCCATATAGTCTGGAGATCCTCTAAAACTAACAAGTCAGAATTAAATATAATTCAGCTTTATTATGTGGTTTTCTTATGGGGGGAAATGGATTTTCCCCCCCATCTTTTGCCCATCTCGGTTACGTGTGTGCCAGGAAGTAACCACTCAGAGCAATGGTGAAATCAAACCATCACAGGTTTTAAAGAGCTGCTGATTCTAAGTTGAACTCATTCTATTCTGAAGGTGTCTCTGGCACTTTCAGGTTCCAAAATCATGTTTCTCTTTATATCCATAAATGCTAGGATGCAGGAAAAAGAGAAACATTTCTCTATCCCTCACAGGACTTCCGTGCAGCAAGCACGGAGCATGCGAAATTAGAGCTAAAAATTGGTTGCCCACATTCACAGCCAGAGCACAGATTTAAGGACACAGGTAGAGGAAGATCATAACTATGCAAACCACAGCACTACTTTTAAGTAAAAAGAAAAACAGATCTCAGGGCCTTGAGATGGAGGTTTAAGGCAAGATAAATTCCTTGGTATCATGATTCCCAAAGGTCTTACACTCAGGACAACACTGATAACTATCTCCAAGAGAAACAGAATCGAAGAACTTGCAATTTCATGGGGAAATTGGCGCCAGAAGACTCTAGTATATTCTGAAAGTGAGGTGGGTGAGAAGTAAGCAAGATCCCAATTCACCTATGGTTTAGTTTCGGAGAGGCTCCATGCAGAGGCAGTGAAGTCGTCTGAGCAATGTCCCGTGGGTGGGGAGAGGTTATGCTCATAAAAAGGACACAGTCAACATTACCCACATAATGTAACACTGACAGATTCCAACATTATTTCAGGGAGTTGACTCAAACCAAACTATAAAACATTTTTAGGAATAAACCACCAATTAGCTAAGCTTTTAACTAAATCAGATTCAGTTTTCATTGTTTTAAGAATGAAACTGGTAGGGGCCCCTGGGTGGCTCAGTGGATAAAAGCCTCTGCCTTCAGCTCAGGTCATGGTCTCAGGGTCCTGGGATCGAGCCCCGCATCGGGCTCTCTGCTCAGCGGGGAGCCTGCTTCCCCCTCTCTCTCTGCCTGCTTGTCTGCCTACTTGTGATCTCTCTCTGTCTCTGTCAAATAAATAAATAAAATCTTTAAAAAAAAAAAAGAATGAAACTGGTATTATAAAAAGATTCAGTTTAAGAATTAAAAAAAAATACTCTGTAAAGAATTGTGATATCAACCTATACATCTATGTTTACCAAAAGATGATCAGTTTTGGTTTTCCCTTCCCTTTCTTCACAAAATTCCTTACTCAGAACAGTATTTGTGTGATGTAATATAAAGATTAGAGCACTGGTTCTCAACGCACAGGTCCTAGACCAACAGCCTCGGCACTACCTGGGAACTTACTAGAAATAAAAATTTGAGATCCCGCCTCAGATCTACTTAATCAGTAACTCTGGGGAAGGGGTTCAGGAATCTTTATTTTAACATGCCCTCCAGGTAATTCTGATGCACACTCAAGTTTGCAAACAACAGGATTAGACCACAAACTTTTGCAGGAGAGTCAGATAGTGAATATTTTTTAGCTGTGAGATTCAACTGTCCCCATCACAATAACTAAACTCTGTCAATGTAGTATGAAAGGAGCCGTAGATAGTGTGGATATTAATGGGCCTGACTATATTCCAAAAAAACTTGATTTACAAAAAAAGGCAACAGACTGGCTTTGGCCTACAGACTCTAGTTTGCTGACCCCTGGGGGGATGACCTCTTCTATTTGTCCCTCTCCGTCTCCTATCTTGCTCACTTCTTATTTTCACATCTTCCTCATCCTTCTTTTTCTCTTCCTTCATCTTATTTAATTTACTTAATATCCCTTAATATCCCCTTTCCTCTATTTCTCAATCTTTTGTTCTTTCCTTTCCACTGACCAACCCTCTCTTTTGGCTCAATTTCCAGTTCTTTTTTCTTTCTCCTGCTGCTCGCTTCACCACCTCCCATCTCTTTACTCACTGGTACAGCCAAGAATGCACATTTCCCCCCAAATCGTCCTTTACTTCTTTTCCTTTTTCACCTCCACAGGAGGAGTTTTGCCCTCTTCCATAATAAATTCAGGAGCATGCTGCTCATTGGCATGATCTGCAGAAGTGCTATTTTCTATTTACTTATTATTAAAGAAAGAAATGTCACAGGCATTTCAATCAGGAAGCTGCTTCCATGTGACATCATTAGGCTGAGGAAGCATTCTGTAGGCTACCTTGGTGACATTTGTAGACATTATAATAATGATAGATATTGGAGAACTTCCACTGCGTTTCTTTGTGTTTTTCTCAAAGCTGATCAGAACCCAACCTAGATGATATTTTGTGTTTCCAAGTACAAGGAAATTTGGTCTTTGCCCCAGTAAAGACATGAATGATGTATCTTGGAAGGAAATTCTTACTTTTTAAAATATGAAGTTACTCCATTTGGGGTGTTACGGTTTTCTTAACTTTTTAGATACAGGGTCACATTAGCAGAATAAGATAACTTCTGATCAGTTAAATGGTAAGTCTCCTCATGAAATACCACAAGAATTTCTCATCATGCCAAGAGCACAAAATGAGAAAAGCGTATCTAGAAACATCACCTATAAACAAATAACCAGATAAGAATAAAGAAAATATGAGAAAGGAAATGAATCTCAGAAGGATATTTGTAGTAATTTATTAAAGTAAATCTTTTTATCCTTTTTATAGTTTTTCAGCAAATTTCATTCTCATCTTTAAAGACGTAATTTAAAGACATCTTTAAATTTAAAGACATAAAGACATCTTTAAAGACATAATTAAAAATATAAATGAAATAAACCTAGCCTTTCCAATTATTATATGAAGTTATATCAGGAACCCATAGGACTGTCTTTGATCTTCACAGGCCCTTTCTTTTTTTTTTTTCTTTCTTTTTTTTTTTTAAAGATTTTATTTATTTATTTGACAGAGAGGAGAGAGAGCACAAGTAGGCAGAGAGGCAGGCAGAGAGAGAGGGGGAAGCAAGCTCCCTGCTTGAGCAGAGAGCCCGATGTGGGGCTCCATCCCAGGACCCTGAGATCATGACCTGAGCTGAAGGCAGAGACTTTAACCCACTGAGCTACCCAGGTGCCCCATTCACAGGCCCTTTCCATTTGGAAGAGAGGGCTGATCCCTGAGGGGAGGTATCCTGTTCCCCCACTTGTCACCAGGTTAACTCAAATACACTAGCTTTTCCTGATTCTAATACCTCTGAATGAGGTTTTTTGTTGTTGTTGTTTTGTTTTTAATCTTTGTGGCCCAGGGAGACTTTAGCCCAGGGTTTAATACTGATATGACTTTGAATCAGGTAAAGTCACTAGCTAAATAAAATTGCACTTTTTGAGAGACTAGATAAAGAATAAACTACTTGAAAGAAAGAAAGAAAAATCCTTATATAGTTCTTAGCACAGTGCAAGCAATTATTAACTATATGAACGAATGAATGAACCCCTGAAGGTCACAGGAAGACTGAATGATTTAGGACTTTAACATAATATCCATTATTATGGATAGATATTTATCTTTATTATTTATAGGGCAAATTTTATCCCATATTACCATAAGTTCAATAGATAACAATGGATATAGGTAAGTTCAATTGATAGTAAGTACAATGGATAATATTGCATTATATTTATGTGCCTTATCAGAATGGATAAATCAATATTGATAAAACCAGTAATACTTACTATAGGCTATTTAGGTCTCAGTTTCTTTGAAAATCTAGTGAGTACACATTGACATCTATAATATCGACCACAGAAATTACTATCCACAGAGTGAATCCATCCATCATCCATTCAGTGAATATTTACTGAGCAGAGACTGTGTATATGGCCCTGAGTAAGGTGCTAAGTAAGAGTCATCCTATTTTTTTAAAATAAGAAATATTTCATTTAAACATTTAAAAAATGTATCTCAGGGCACCTTGGTGGCTCAGTAGGTTGGGGCCTCTGCCTTTGGCTCAGGTCATGATCTCAGGGTCCTGGGATCGAGCCCGGCATCAGGTTCTCTGCTCAGCGGGGAGCTCTGCCTGCCTCTCTGCCTCTCTGCCTACTTGTGATCTCTCTCTCTGTCAAATAAATAAATAAAAACTTAAAAAAAATAAAAATAAAAATAAAAATAAAAAATGTATCTCTAGGTTATATGTGTGTGTGAGAAAGAGACAGAGACACCACCTATTTTCAAAGCTCATCACCCTTTCATTATATAAAATGCATACAGAAGTCATTTGTTTTCCTAAATTGTCAGAAATATTATATATAGAAATAGCATATGTTTGAAAATAAATGGCAAAACATTGGTAAGAAAAAAATGTCCTGTTTTTTGGAGGAATTAAACAATGATCATTTCATACAAGCCCCATGACCGTCCTATAGGATAGGCAGGGCAAGGGTGAGGCCCATTTCGCAGATAACTTCAGAGAGATGAAGCAATTTGCTTAAGGTCCCATGAAAAGTTAAGTGTCACAGACAGATCCAGAACTACATGATACTTGACAATAATGAAAACAAAATTCTGTTGAGCTAAGTTTTAATATACTGTAGAGTGAGTAGACTGAGAATTTGAAAAACAGGTACCATTCTGGTTTTGATGCTGATTCATTAAATCACCAGGGGTAAATTAACCTCTCCAGGTCTCTATTTCCACATCTACCAAATGGAGGATAATGGGCCTTGCCACGTCACAGGGCACACGGAAGATGAATCAGAGAACTTGTGTAAGGCACTGTGGAGACTGGAGAGGGAAGGCCGCATGGAATCCGGAGTTCCCACTGCTCATGGGACTGCTGTTGCATCATGTGTGTAATTTACCACGCAGTGAGCAGGTCTGTACTGCTCCACCTGGCTTCCCATCTCTGTGCCTTGAACCAATGGCTGGTTAGGAGTATTGCATGACGTGTTTCTCTCCCTAGTAATTCATAATATGTACCTGTATCACCCAGTACAATGCTTCAATTACGGCGTGCTCAGTGGGTGTGGCACCATGACACATTCTTCCTAATTCTCCTCAGGCAAGTCTTGCTCCATCAAACAGGTGCTTTTCCCAGGTCAAATCCTTTGGCAAAAGGGGACTGTTTCTGGCAGTGAGAGCTGTGGCAAGATGCTTTGTCCTTAAAGCAGTGGGTAAGAAGCTCCTATACTCAAAAGGTTGGCATCTTTCTGTGCTGCAGAGGCCAAGAACAGATCTTGGGTCATCTGAGATGGTGTCTCACATACTGGGATCTTTCTCACATTCCTCAGAGTTGTCTCCAAGTATGATAACCAACAGGTTTTGAAATGTACAAAAAGTATTCCGGGGAAGATAATTTGGGGACTCTGGCTACAAAATTGCTGGTGCTACAGGAGGTGGGAAAAGCTTCTTGCCGCTTTTACACATTTGGCTCATTACTATTATTATTTTTTAAGATAAAGGGATGAGCCAGTTTAGACTCGGGACCTTGTTATCTCTTGGGATGTTACCTCTTTGATCCTAAAGTGCACACTCGAACTGATGGTCAGCCCAAAGGGCTCCATAACCCATCTTCCTTAGTTTCCAGAAGAGATGTGCCTCCTTCCTTCCTGAAGATTAAGGAGACCCTGTTGGGTGATGGGTTCCAGAGATCATGGCTTGATTTATTCAAATTGTAAACAAAATGATTTGATTCAAGGCTAGGAAACATAAGTATAATATACACTTGCCAGATAATAAACTCCCACATGGATTGAATCTGGAGTTTAAAAATACTCACTAATACTATTAAAAATATTTGCCCTTGGCAAAAAGTCTTGAGTTCTATGGCCCTTCTTGGGTGAGTAGGGTCCATTTGTCTTCTTAGATAGCACTAACAGTAACCAACTGAAGCTTGTCTTTCAGTAACAAAGATTCACAATTGCATTTTTAAAAATCTTTCCTGCCATGGCCATTTGCAAACAGAATCTTGGCAACTCTTTTATTTCCTTCCAAATCTAACATTCAAAGAAAAATGAACCCTAGATCCTTCTTCCACTGTAGAACATTCCTCCTATAAAACTTAATCTCCTGGGTCGCCTGAGTGGCTTAGTGGGTTAAAGCCTCTGCCTTCGGCTCAGGTCATGATCTCAGGGTCCTGGGATGGAGCCCCACATCGGGCTCTCTGCTCAGCAGGGAGCCTGCTTTCCCCTCTCTCTCTACCTGCCTCTCTGCTTACTTGTGATCTCTCTCACTGTCAAATAAATAAATAAAATCTTTAAAAAAAAAAAAAAACTTAATCTCCTAATTCTTCTTAGATAGGGCTAACCAGGAAAGTGCCCCGCAGCCTTTGGGCAGGGTTGACATGAAGTGCGATCCACACTGGTGTATGGCTGGATTGATTGCTAACATCAAGAAGACCTGGTACCAGTGGGTTGAGAGCCACTGTGTTGCACCCATCAGCCACAGACTCCCCTGAAAACTACCCCATTCTACAGGTCCAGGGACATCTGTTAGCACTGAGTAAAGGGTAGTGGTACTTCCATGCCACTGCATTCCTTCGGATTTGTCAGAGAAGTGTTGCACTAATTATTACCCACAGTGATAGCACTCGGCTGTCCAGGGAGTGAACTCACAAAACCTGCCTGGGGCGGGGGCAGAAGAGGGGTGGATGAACTGAATAACTGAGTCTTCTCCCACCACGGTCTCCAATGTGGTCTCCAATGTGATGTTGCGGTTGGGGAGCAGGGTGTGGGGGAGCATAAGCATTTCCGTAAACCAGGCTCTGGGGCCAAATGAGTTTAGGAAACTAAGCTCCATTTCCTATTCTGGGAAAGCTAGAATATATTTGCATATTAAAGATTCTGAGAAGCATTTCACTAAAAAACCTGAATACCTTTAGTTAATGCCACATTCCCACAAATGTGAGTACAGAATATTGGTTTTTTTTCCTTTTTCTCCCTGTTTTTATTTAAGATTCCTGGGAATGAATATTCCATGGGACACACTTTGGAAAACAGTGCCTTTACCTATGAAGTTACATATTCCCAACTGAAAAGAAATCCAGAACTGGAAATCTTTTCTTTCTTCCAGGAAGGCACTTTAAACATAAGGAAATATCTTGGCTTTCAGTCCTGATTTA
This sequence comes from Nasua narica, assembly GCA_028533885.1. Classification (NCBI taxonomy): domain Eukaryota; kingdom Metazoa; phylum Chordata; class Mammalia; order Carnivora; family Procyonidae; genus Nasua; species Nasua narica. The sequence continues at coordinate 155,088,865 of CM052810.1, forward strand.
CTAGAACTTGCTTGTAAACTGCCATCTCTCACCCACTAACTTGGCTTAAACACCTTAGTGTTTACTTGTGAAAGTCTATTACAACTGTGCGTCACTATTTGTGGGAGTCCTTCAGCAAAACTTGTCTAAGACATTGCTTAGGGAAGGGAATTTCATTCCAGAAGGATTTGGGGAAGTTTATAAAAGTATACACTCTATAATGGGAAAAAATAAGGTAATGAAGAAATCAGAATGAGAGCAAACAAGCATAGGAAAGAATGAAGCTAGTACAATAATAAGTGCCAAAGGTATGTGTGTTATTAGAAGTTGGCTGCAAATTTGAATCTGAGTGTCCTAAGGAACTACAGGAACAGTCATCTAGAGTGCCCCCAGATAAAATAGAACTAAATAAACATATTAGGAGAGGTACAGCTTTTCTCATACTGAGATAAATCATACCTTTTTGGTATCAAAAACTTCAATGGGTCTTAGTGTATTTGCTTCCACCCAGAAAAGAAGCACCATTGAAAGTGATGCACCATCCCAGTGACCCATTGCTAATGGGTCCCTAAGTTGTTTGGGAGTTAACCAGAAACATGTCTCCTTCAACTTGTTTCCCAAATATTTGCCTTTCTGGTGTCTGGACTAAGTTATGAGTCATTGCCAGGAGCTACATATTGGCAGAAATTTTAGGAATTACTCTATTCAGTGAACCACCAGGCAAGAGCAAGAGTTAAAAAAGCATCCTTCTAATCCTAGCTTTGAAAATGATTTATTATGCAACCACGACCCTCTACCTTGAGTCATTTCCTCAGTTATGCAGGAAACATAAATCTGGACTACCCATCCATCACAGCTATTACAAGTGGAAGAATCTCCCGTAAAAGGAGATTAGCCATGCTGAAGTATTAAACACTTAACATAAGATGAAAATTATGTTTGGAAATTAAAATGTGATCTCAGTAACCCATTAAGAGTAATGATATGGAGAAAAGAATTTCAGTAATTACCCCTATAAAGGTATGTTACTAACAACTATTATTTTCATTCAGAAATCTGACTCAGTTATCACAGAGAACTATATGTGTTAGAGTGTAAAAATAAAAGCCAGTGAAGTACATTCCCAGGATCATTGCGTAGAAAAAAAGAAAGTCCCATAAACACAGAAGCTTAGTAAATGTCTCTAATTCAACAGATGGTCTATTCACTTGGGAAGAAAAGGGTCTGGTTTCAGATCCTATCACTTCTCAGCAGCTTGTGTAATATTTATGTCTTTGGTATTCATATTCCGTCTATTTGCAAATGATACGTATGACAACCTGCCAGTGGAAAATGTATGTCACAACCTTTTCTTTCAAGCAGCACTGCTGACAGGTAGCAACCTCATCTTCTTGTCAGCCTTGACTTTCTCTGAAACCAAAGATTCTCTTACCAAGACCTCTGTCAATCATAAAGAGACAATCTAAGTGACCTGTGGCTTACTTTGTAACCACAACATATTACTGGCCTGCTCTCTCATTCTATGTAGAACCACTTTTCTTCAAATCAGTTTTCATCATTAGGAAAAAAAGAAAGCTAGCAGAGAAAACTCCCCACAGGGCATTTTCCTAAGTTTTATTTGTTTGTTTGTTTATTTATTTATTTATTTATTTATTTATTTATTATTTTTCCTAAGTTTTAGAGGAAAAAAAAATGCTAACATGGAAATTAGTATTTTCTGGGGGGTTTTTTCCCCCTGAGAAAAAAAGGTTCTTTTTTCCTAAAAAGGAAGTAATTGAGAAAAATACAAATAGAAACCTCAAGATTCCATTTGCCTATCAGATTGGCAAAAGTTTAAAAAGTCTGACAATACCAAGTGTTGGTGAGGATATACAGCACTGGTAATTCTCATCCCATGGTGGGAAAAGACTAAATTAGTAAAGTCACCGTGGAATGCATTTGACCACACTGAACAAACTCTAAAATACGCATTGCTGCAAGTATATACTCTGGAGATGTGTGCACACATGCACCAAGAGATATTTAAAACATTCATCATAATAATATTGGAAATAATTGAAAAAATAACAGGTGGTCATCAAATGACCACAGATAAACAGATTGTGATATATCTATGCATGGAATACATGATCAAAACGAATTCACTAAAGCTGCACAAATCAATGGAGATAAACTTACAAAATGCCATGTTCAGTAATATCACAGTGTTCAGTCTAAAAAGCATGGTGCAAAAGGATGCTAGGTTGGGATGCCATTTCTATAAAGTTTAAAAACCTGTGGTCAAAAGGTCAAACTTCCAGTTATAAGATAAATAAGTCCCAAGCACTTAATATATATCATGGTGACTATGGTTAACAATACTGTATTATATATTTGAATGTTACTAAGTAAGTGGATATTAAAAGTTCTCAACTCAACTATGAGCAATTAGGAGGGCACGTGTTGTGATAAGCACTGGGTGTTATACACAAATAACGAATCACTGAACATTATATCAAAAACTAGTGATGTACTACTATATATTGGCTAATTGAATTTAAGTAAAAAAAGGTTCTCAGCCCAAGAAAAAAATTGACAACCATGTGAGTAACGGATATTACCTAAACTTACTGTGATTTCACAATATATACACATATCAAATAATTATGTTGTACATCTGAAACTAATATTCTATGTGTTAACTATATTTCAATAAATCTGGGGAAAAAACCTTACAGTTATACCAGGAGACATATAAAATAAAAGGGGAAGAAGAGAAAGAACCACTTGATACACTACATAGCAACGAAACTATCAAAAACACCCTTCGGCAGAGAATCATGGAATTATCCCCAGTTCTTCACAGCACCCATTTCAGAACAAAGCTCTGCTTCCTAGGACCCTCCTCAGTTGCCACCCAGAGTCCAATTCGTATAATAGGTTCCTTCTAGCACCCTCTTACTGAGACATTTTACAGTTCCTCACGGGGAGGGGGGGGACATTCCTCCCTAGCTGCAAGAAGAAATCAACACAACTTATTCAACAACAACAAAAACAAAGTAGAATTAAAACCCCCAAATCACAGATTTTTTAATAAAATCTGCAAAGTAATATTATGTAATATAGTCAGGTATTATAAATACATAGTAAAAATATTAAACAAGCATGGGAATGCTATACACCAAATAAAATGATAATGACATCCTTCAGGAAGGGAGGGAGGGAGGCAGGCAGGCAGGAGGGAAATTAATCTGAGTGGTTTACACAGGAGCTTCAATGGTACCTTAATGTTTCATTTCTTTTAAACAAATGATTCTGAGAGAAACATGGCTAAAAATGTTAGGGTTTGGTAAAGTTAGGTAGTGGATACATGAATGCTTGTGCTGCTTTTATGATTGCCAATGTGTTTGAAATAGTACACACATTTCTTTTTAAAGATAATACAGATCTTCCTCTACTTATGATGGCATTACATCCCGATAAACTCATCATAAGTTGAACATGCCAGGGTGCCTGGGTGGCTCAGTTGTTAAGCATCTGCCTTCAGCTCAGGTCATGATCCCAGGGTCTTGGGAACAAACCCTGCATCGGCTTCCTGCTCAGCAGGAAGCCTGCTTCTCTCTCTCCCGCTCTCCCTGCTTGTGTTCCCTGTCTCACTGTCTCTCTGTCAAATAAATAAAATCTTTAAAAAAAATGCATTTAATCCAGTTAGCCTACTGAACATCATAGCCTAGTCTAGCCTACATTTAACATGCTCAGAACACTTACATTTAGCCTATAGTTGGGCAAAATCATTGAATACACAGCTATTTTGTCATAAAGTATCGACTGTGTCTTGTAATTTATTGAATACTGTGCTGAAAGTGACAAACAGAATGGTTGTATGGATACAGAATGGTTGTTAAGTACATCGATTGTTTACCCTGATGATGCATCGCTGACTGGAAGCGGCAGCTGGCTGCTGGTGCCCAGCACCATGAGAGGGAATCCTCAGGCATATTGCTAGCCCAGGAAAAAGATCAAAATTCAAAAGTCTAAGTATGGTTTCTACTGAATGGATATTGCTTTCATACCATAGTAAAGGTAAAAAATCGTAAATTGAACCATCTGAAGTCGGGAACCATCTGCATACTCTATACTTAATTACATTAAGATTTAGGAAGCTTTAATTACTGAAATATCAGAGAATATTCATTATAATGCAATCTAACCTACAATGCAGCTCAAGAATAACTTTATAACAATGCTCTCTGGGTTGATGAATTCCATCCACTTTTTGTATATGTTGGGAATAATTCATTAATCTATTTTTTTTTAATCCACTGTCCTCCTTGCCCTGTTTATTATGATACTAGCTGGGAGTCTCTCTTCCTGAGAGGCGTGGCTAATTCAGAACTCATTACATGCACGACTCCAAACTGTTCATTATATATTACCTCCATCCTCTCTCCATTGAGCATCATTTGCTATTGTGTTTACCCCATTACTGAGCTTAATTAAGTCCTTCAAGAGTTTCTCGTAATCCTCCATACTTGTTGTTGGCAAATATGTACCATTTATTTGCATTACTTCTGAATCATTAATAAATACATTTTAAAATTATTTCTAGGCTTCTAAAAGTCATCACACTATTCAAACTGATTGTCATGTTCTCACTTTATGTATTTGCGTATCTCAACCGGTTTTCAGAATTATTTGGGATCCAACTTTTTATCTACTATTAACTTGTTGCCCAACTTATTTAAAGAGCCCTTCATTAAGAGCCCTGTGGGAAGATCACAACAAAGCACCAATCACTGGCTTATCTAACTGCAAATACTCAGTTAATTATTTCAAGATGTTTCAGCAGGTTAAAAAAAACATAACTGAATTTATTAAAACTACTTCGAATGAACTGCCTGGGCAGGGTTTTTTGGGGGGTTTTTTGGTTTGTTTGCTTTTTGTTTTTCTGCTACAGGAAAGATTTGCCCATACCTAATGTGAATTCCCAGGATCTCCTTTCTCACATTAAAAAAACAACAATAACAAAAAAGGTTAGCCATTAGCCAGCTGGCAGCCCTTTAAAGATATTCTCACAATTAATGGTAAATGATACAGCTTTTCTAGTGAGTCAGATTCAATCTGCAGTTTCTCCAGATTTTTAAAAACGATAACCAAGGGAAGCAGTGCCATTTCATTCCCCCAGACTCCTACAGCTTTCTTTGCCAAACTCAGTTTGGTGGTCTCTATCATTGTATGGATGAGAGTAACACACGATCACACGATATTGGGGCACTGTGCTTAGCCTCTGTCCTTCTTGACTATCTGAGAGAATCTTGATGTAATAGACTGCTCTGACTTTACCGCATGCATACTACCAGGGAATTCTCGTTATTCAGTTGAGTTGTGAGCAATGTTGCCTTTGGATCCCCTCTTAATTTTAAAAGTCTTAGTCTATGCAGCCCTGCTGATAAATTTGCTCTTTGCTATCTTTTCTTGGTTAGATATTATTCTAATATGTGTATCTACATTAGCAATGCAGCATCATTACTCATTCAATTCAATGCACGAATAGCCACTGAATACCTTTTACAGACATAACGTGGAAATGCTATGGTGGACAAGAGAACTGTAACTATCTTCACTCTTAGACTAATGAGGGACAGGAGAAAACACAGGAGTTCACCATGTTAGCAGAACAAGCCCCAGCCATCCCATCTTTATTTTGGGGTCATTAATACCTGAGAATTATATATAACTGACACCCCAGGCACCCCCACCACCTTTTCGTATTTTGGAACTGCCCTTCCAGGATTAGACTTCTCTGGGATAACAATGAAATTAAATCCTTCCCATATGTCTAATAATTAAAATAAACTGGGACATGAATCAGCACATGAACTATGTGAGTAGTTTAGTATACATGTATTTTTTCTTCCTTCTTGTCCCTTTTTATGCATATTTAGTGGACTATGTAGCAGCTTCTTTTGTATCTGAGGCAAGCAGATGCTTTTACTCTCTTAGCCTAATGATGTGGAGAAAAACAGAAGGATGCAAAAAATCTCCAAGTCCTTCATCTTCAGAGATAATAGATACTGAGATTGCATTCCTCACCATCCTCTCTTCCCAGTTCGATACCTAGAAATGGTGAAAGAAGTAGAAAGCTGTGCCATAAGACACAAGAAAAACCTTCTGTAGACACTGGTGGTTTCTTTTTAGAAAAACGTGAGCAACTACATGAAGCTAAAGGATTAAAACTTGGAAGTCACAACACTTTCTTCCTGGCTTTGATACAATAAAGTGTAATGAGGAGGTCTTACTAGCTATTTAATATCAAACCATCAGGGTCAGTCCTGGAGAATATTGTTAAATAATAGAAATGAAACATGGAAGTATCTGAAAGTTCCAGCCAATTTCCAATTTTCAAATACCAAAATTGATGTGAATTCACTGACTGCCTACTATGCTCAAAGGGACAGTGGAGTCAGGGTAAATTCCATTCATCTCTTCCAATTCAATTTTATCTTTTCTTTAACACTGTCCCTCTTGTTTTATATCATTCAAGTCAACAAAATGAATTGCCAGCCTTGGCTTAATTGCTACTAGACATGCACCGATTTCCCCCAAAGCACCAGACTCTTTTTAATTATTCCTTTGGCAACAATGAACAGCTCTTATTCTGTATTACCTAATAAAATGTTTAAAAATAGTCAACAGAAACTTTAAATCCCATGCCAGTAACTTTCAATATTTAAAAAGGCTGATGAAATCAGGTACAGTTGGAAAGTTGGACATAACAATAAAGTTAAAGTTAGACATAACAATAGAACTGATGTCAAAATACTGGTTGGGGCTGGATGCCCCAAAGGATACATGGATAAATGGATGACTATAATTTATTGTATTCCTAATAATTATTCCTTCATGTGACATATATCATTTGTAATTTTTACAACAACTCTGCAAAGTGATTTTCTTTTCTGTTACATATAGTAATTCAGAGTAACCTGACGGTATTTGGAAGGCTTGTTTTGCATCTTCAGTCCCGCATCATTTTTCTTGCTTGTTGGCAGGGAAATGAGGTCTATTATTAATAACTTCTAGCATAGTTTCTTAAAATTCTTTAAAAAATAAGAAGTGGATACTCTCCCCTCAAGATGCAGTTAAAAGAGTCAGAAATTTACAGTGATTTATCATAGAACAAAAACATTCCTGATTAAGTTTCAAAATGCTTTAAAAATAGGTATCTAAAAATCTACAAAGCAACTGCCCAAGGAGATTTAAAAGAAAAAAGCTACTTTTTTTTAAAAAGATCTTTTTTATTTACTTGAGCTAGAGAGAGCATGAATGGAGAGGAACAGGAGAAGCAGGCTTCCCACAAACAGGGAGCCTTACTGTGGGATTGATCCCAGGACCCTGGGATCATGATCTGAGCAGAAGGCAGATGCTTTAACCAACTGAGCCACCCAGGAACCCTGGGAAAAGTTACTTATTTACACCTTATGGATTAGAAAAGAAAGACAGGGCAGGAATGAATGATACATTATAGGCAGCCCAGCCAGTGGCCATAAGTAACAACCATTCCTTTGCAAATCCAGTGGGATTCTCTGTTGGGAAGTCAAAATTGTATCTTAAGTGCCAAAATCCACTAAATGCTCCATTTTCCTGCTTATTGTAGTAACTGGGATTTCATACTGACAGTTCTAGAATCACAAGGTAACTCTTCGAAGGAGGTGTAAGTTAAGTCTCTCTTTCCTTTCCTTCCTGAACTATATTATTTTCAATCTTTTGACTAATGCTAAGATGTCCCCCCATTAATTGGTTGAGAATTAAGAATTAGTTGATCAAAGTTGAGAATCATTTGGTTTATCATTAATTTGGTTTTATGGTGCCAAGTTCTGACCAAGAAAAGGAAGATACCAATTACCCTGTCAAATTTGATGTTGTACATATTTGTACTTAAAAGCTCCAGTTAAAATTAATCTTGATTGGCTCTCTTTAGTCTATCTACCATCACTTCTTGACAAAACAAACAAGCAAAAATTAAAGGATTTACATTTAGTTTCCCCCTAAATAGTGATGAATTTCTTTTAAACACTGGGATGTTCTGATACACACTACTTATTTTATAATGCATCACAGAGATAGTAATTAACACAGTATATTTGTGCAATGTACATTGTACATTATATAATATATTAAAGTGTATTACATATTTGTTATTGTATAGTATATATTTTATATATATTTGTGTACTTACACACTCTCTCCCTCTCTCTCCACATCTTTAGGAGAGCCCAAGAGAATGCAAGAGGGGAAATTCAGACAGAGGAAAAAAGGGGTGTTCAGGAAGAAGAACAGAACAGAATGGAGTTCTGTTCCTCCGTGAAATAAATAGAGGATCTCACAATATTTCTAACACAAAATCAATCTTAACAAGGCGCTAGATATTTTTTGTTTCTAGGTTATTGGAACTGTCCTCACTGAGAGTGTTACACAGTTATGTAGACCTCAGATGAGAGGACACGAGTGCCCAGGCAGAGATGTGGAATGTCACCATAATCTGTTAATGCCCTCTTTTCTGAGCAGCCTTCCTACCTTCAGGATAAAGTCCAAACCTTAGCGCTGGGTAGGACTCCTTCCAGCCCCCATGCTTGACTCACTTCCAACAACAGGATGTCTCTCCCACCCACTAAAATGAATCCTTTTGTTTATATTTTGCAATAAGACTTATAATTGTGCTACAGAGTTCACAGGAGGATAGGCCTGGGGCAGTCAGTCTTCCTTATTCAAGCACCTGCCTTCTTTCACCTCAGTGCTTCCAGCCTGATGGTCTTCGGGCTGAGCTGAGGGACAAGAACGATCAACAGCCTCAGCCTGTGAAGAGGCTGATGCATAAACGCCTGAGCCTGTGACCCACCATTCCAAAACGAGCCCCTTGCTGTCAGTCCTCTTGGAGCTCTTGGAATACATATAGCTTGCTTGATCTTGCAGAGTTGGCTCAAGTGAGTGTCTTTCTTGATTACTATAATAATAACATATGTAACTATATGTAACTCTAGCGTGTTTTAGTGCTTTTCAGCTTTAAAAGGACTTTCACAAATAACATCACATTTGAACCTCATTCACATAACCATGGGAGGTAAGCATCATTTCCTCTTTTATGGATTAGGTAATAAAAGCTCAGTGACATTTGTAGGTAAACAAAATTGGAACTTTAAACTAGGAGCTGTGATTTCAAATCCTATACTCTTTCCTCCATACCAGTCTGTTTATATTGTGTGATCTGAGAGCTGATGGAGGTCCAGGAGCACCCCCCACCCAGCCTCTAAATATTCTTTCCTAATTTGACAATATGATAGGTATTTCATATATACCTATACATATAGGTGTGTGTGTGTGTGTGTGTGTGTGTGTGTATCATATATATATATATATCTCGGTAGATATAGTAATGGCTCTCTGGATATGTGTTTGTTTGTTTATTTATAAAGACTTTATTTTTAAATAATCTCTACACCTGAAGTGGGGCTCAAACTCACAACCTCAAGATCAAGAGTCACACACTCCACTGACTTTAAGTCAGTCAGGAACACCTGAATATGTATGCTTTTAGACCAGATTAATAGATTATGTTACCTGCAATATGTAAGGCATCAGATGGTTTATCCATAGGGATTAATGTTTATTAGTCATTAACACATAGATTCACCTAGGAGAGAACAGGTGTCTGGGGCAATGAATAGTGGAATGTGAAAGTTTGAGAAAGAAGGTTGGAAACTGTCCTGAGCATGAAGCTGTCCCTGAGTAAGATACTGCAATGAGAGATCTAGACATCAGCATTCAGTACAAAAGTATCAGAGAGGGATCGATAAATCTTAGGAACCAAAGAGAAAGGCTGAGAATATTCTGTGATCTAAAAACACTAATTGACTTTGGGCATCTTAAGAGATTATCTGGTAAAGTCTGTTTGCACTGAAAAACCAGAAAGAATTTGCAAGAAGAAGGGAAAAAATTAACCACATTCAGTTGTCTTTTGGATTAGCATTTTCATTTCAATGCTTTTCATTGTTTTTCTATATTAATACTAAGTAGAAGTCCTAAACACTACCATCATGGTGCTATCTTGGGGACAATGAGGTTGAAACCTGTGGTTCAGGTGGATGTGCTGAGGCAGAGAAGCTCATGTGGCATGTCAAGTGGCTTATAATGGGTATTCAGGGGTACCTAGCTGGCTCAGTCAGTGGGGCTTCTGACTCATGATTTTGGCTTGGGTTGTGATCTTGGGTTCTTGGGATTGGGCCCGGGTCAGGCTCCGCACTCCACATGAAGTCTGCTTGTCCTTCTCCCTCTGCTCCTCCTCCCCCACCCCACCCCTGCCGTGCATGATTGATCTCTCTCTCTAATAAGTAAGTAAATAAAATCTTAATACAATAATGGGCTTTCAGTCCAAAGACAAAGGTATGTGGTATGCCATGCTGAATGACTTAGCTTTAACTGTGCACATCTTTTTCCCTTAAGCCATTATTTTAAAATGGGAAATTTTTAAAAGATTTTATTTATTTATTTGATAGAAAGGGAGGGAGGGAACATAAGCAGGGGGAGTGGGAGAGGGAGAAGCAGGCTTCCTGCTGAGTAGGGAGCCCGATGCGGGGCTGGATCCCAGGACCCCGGGATCATTACCTGAGTCGAAGGCAGATGCTTAACAACTGAGCCACCCAGGCGCCCCTCAAAATGTTATTATTTTTATACTAAACTTATTATTACGGTGTTTCTCTTTCCACCTTTAGTCTTTTTTTTTAAAGATTTTATTTGACAGAGAGGAGAGAGTTCACAAGAAGGCAGAGGGGTAGGCAGAGGTCGGAGTGTGGGGGGAGCAGGCTCCCTGCTGAGCAGAGAGCCCAATGCAAGGCTCAATTTCAGGACCCTGAGATCATGACCTGAGCCAAAGGGAGAGGCTTTAACCCACTGAGCCTCGAAGGTGCCCCTCCACCTTTTGTCTTATAGAGAATATTTTCAATCTGCACCCAACATATCAATATATAACTTACATGTGAATCACAACTTACGCTTACAGACAGCATTATTTCAATGAGCAAAAAAGTGTAGTGACCACTTACTTATTAAATGTCAATCTGAGTAACAATAGTTGATATTCTTATTACTCAAACAAAATGTTTGCTTTTGTCTTTCTGTAGTTCTTTAAAATCTAAGATTTAAAATCGGCGAAGGAAATAAAGATCGACAGTCTTCTACTGACATAAAATGGCTGTAAGATTAAAGTTGAAAGATGCTGTGACCCAGGCTGAATTAAAATCCTTACCCCTCCAAAGAGGTAGTTTGGCCAGAAGCTTCTCATAACTTTTATCCCAACTGCATAGAGATCAATGTGGTCATTTGAACTCAGGAACCTATTAGTTACAACTCCCCATGAAGGTCAATTGGACTTGCCAGAAAGGGCCTATAATGAATATTATGCCATATATATAGATCTGTCAAAATATAGTTGGAATGGGAGCTCAAAAAAAACATTACTGAATGAACAAATGAACCAATGAGTTTGTGATACAGTGTCTAGTGCTTATGCAAGAAGCTAATGCTCTAGCGCCCAAATCTCAATTACAATGAGCTTCCTGTACCTTAGATGTACTGGACTTTCACTGTTGTAAGTATTAATTGAAATTAAGTGAACCAGATCAAGATTTAAAAATATTTTTGGCAACAGATTATAAAGGGGATTTGTATGGTCTTAGCCCAGGCCTGGATTTCAGAGCCTGGCTTTAGCTTGACCACTATATGACTTGACACGATTGATCTCACTTCCTCTTGTCTTCAGGACACAAAGGAGATACTAGCATCCATCTCCAAGTGCTACTGTAAAGACCAAATGACATATTATATGTAAAAGATTCACCATAGTCCTGGGTAAAATAAATATTAATTCCTCATGCATAAATAATTTATAATGAGATTTACTTCAACAAGAACTAGCCTAAATTCATTTGCTTCTTCATGTAGAATTCCATCTCTTTCATGTTAGCATTATGTATACAAGAATAAGTTTCTCCTTTCCATAACTTGGAATGCCACCCATCCATTCTATAGACATTCTAGCACTTTTATGTGCAAGTAAAAGTGCTGGATAGAGTTATTGCCACAGGGAAGGGAAAGTAGAAGGCAGGAGGAAGGGCTGAAATGTCTGACAAAGTATCAATATGCTTCTACAAGGAAATTAAACATAAAAGCACTTGAAGGATCAAGCAATACTATGTAACTGATGGACCTCAACTATGAGTGAAAAGACCATTATATAATTTTAATATAAAATATAAAAAGTTATAATGGTGGTAGAACCCCCGGTTGAAGACAGGACAATGAGAGAGCAATCACAACTGAAGGTGAGCACAGAAGGGAGTAAGGAATGGGAAATGTTTTAGGCTATGACAGGAAAGTATCTGCTCAGTTAACCAATCCTTCTGGCCAAAATTCATTGTTGTCAGAGGCATTTATTGTGTGCCATCTTTAGGAGGGGGCTGACAAAAATCAGTGTGATTGTCCATAAGATCCAAGAGTTAATTGATATTACATAGCTGATACTTTATTTTAAAATACATTAGGATACAGTGGGTTAAGTGTGTTTCTTAATCCTAACCTAGCAACTATCCATTACATTTGAAGTTAATTCTAACCTAAAATCCAGAGACTATTAGTTAATTTTTAAAGTTCCCAAATCAGGGATACACAGTCCAGGAAGAGTTAAATCTAAATGAGAAACCTCATTTAGAGACCTGAGCTAGGATGACATTTTGCAAAGGCAATGCTTCTCTTGCCTTTTAGAAGTAAGTTTTCATTGTTGAAATGATGTTGAAGTTAATGTGGCTTGGCTAGAAAATATTATAAATGTACCTCCACCTTTGCATGAACAAGGTGTAAAGATCAGCAAACCCAGGGTCCTAATAGCCTGTGAAGTGTATGTGTGGTCTAGGAGTCCCATTCAGCCCTATGCTCCAGCACTAACTAGGTAATCTGGGCTAAAGCCCATTGTTGCTAGACATATGGTTGCATGTCTCCAATCCACCTTTTCAATAAGGTCTTTGTTAAAGTGCCTGCAAGGACAAGGAACTGGGACTCAATGGAACTTCATGAACAGGTTCATGTAACCTCTTTTGTGCATCCTTGCCAATAAATGTTTTTATGGATGACAAACTTGAGAGACTTGTCACTGCAAATGTTGCCAATTAGACTGTGAGAGAGGAAACCCATAGGTTCATTTATTTCAAGTTATCAGACAATTATTAATATTGTCCATGAAGAACAACCTAATGATATCATGAATGGCCAAACTGGCCTAGGAGATATATATCTATCTATATCTATCTATATATAGATAACACCCTCAGATATATAGATACATAATTTGTTATTTATTTATTTTCTTAAAGAGAGGGAGTGGAGAGGGACAAGGAGCAGGGAGGGAGGGAGAATATCTTTTAAAAAATATTTATGTATTTGTTTGTTTGTTTAGAGCATAAGCAACAGGAGGGGCACAGGGAAAGGGAGAGGGGAACCAGACTCCTTGCTGAATGCAGAGCCCTACTTGGGGTTTGATCCTACAACTCTGAGATCATGACTTGAGCCAAAACCAAGAGCCAGACTCTCAGCTGAGCCACTCAGGTGCCCTGGCTTAGGATATTCCTAACATATCAGAAAGCACGAAGCAGTAAATATTTATTCAAATGGTTTACTGCAAATGCAGATCTTTAGCTTTCATTTAGGTTATAGATTTATTATTTATTTTATAAAGTAAATCCATTTATATATGGATTTATTATGTTTATTATTTATTATATAATAGAATTATTATTATATTATAATATATAGATTATATTATTATTTGTGCTTGCCACTGGGCTGCATTTTTAGAGCAAATATAGATATGAAAAATAAAATTCTTACCCTAAATGGTGTGTGTGCATGCATGGTGTGTGTGTGTGTGTGTGTGTGTGTGTGTGTGTGTGTGTGTGTCTGTGAGATGAGGGGTTCAGGAAGATAAAGGAAAAGAGACGAGGATGTATCTAAACAATTATCATCGGCATGATACTTGCTATGGTCATAGGGTCATGCACTGTGTTTGGTACAAAAGTACAAAATCTAGACTAATATCATTTGTGGCAGAAAGTAAAGTGGACAGGTGGGGGTAGAGAAGGCTGTACCTGCTATGAGTTTTGAAGGACGAGTTGGAGCTAGCAGAGAGAATGACAGGGAAGAGATAAAATAATATATGCAAAGTCATAAATGTAAGAAAGCCCTTGAGAAGGCTGAAGTACAATAAAACTCCACGATAATGCAATACCTTGAATTCAGATATAAAACAATTGGCTCACCAGGTCATTTCATTATCCTTGCAAAACAGGCTCAGGCATTTTACATGATTGGATGTTCTGGACCCCACTTAGAACATAATGGCAGCAATTCCTGTAGTCTGTTGAAAGTGGCTGGGGTGTGAACTACATGGCTCTGACTCATCGGGAGGGGATTATGGCCAGAGAGGGTAAGGAGGAGTTAGGCGTGAACATGAAAGGTTTTAGGTGCCATGTGGTAGTCTAGATTTTATCCCAAAAGTAACATTGAGTCAGAATGATATTAAGCATGAAACTAGCATGGAATATATGTTTAGAAAAATAACTGGCATCAGAGATGCCTGGCTGGCTCAGTTGGTGGAGCAGGCAACTTTGGATCTCAGGGTTCTAAGTTCAGGCCCCATATTGGGCACAGAGATTACTTAAAAATTTAAAAAACAATCTTAAGAAAAAGAAAAAGAACTGGAATCAGTATAAATGATAGACCAAAGGGAGCTAGATCAGGGGTGCAGAAACCAGACAGAAAGGTCCTAGCAAAAAAAGGAGGAAGATCTAAACTAAGGCAGTGGCAGTGGAGATGGAGAGAAGAGTTCCATCAGGAAGGAAGAACTGACTGAATTTGGTAACTGAAGGATGTGATAAGTGAAGGGAAAGGATGGTACCATTTTATTGCTATGGATGACTCTGAGGATGGGGGATCCATTCCCCATTATGAAATGGCCAGTTTGGGAGACAGGGAAGAAAAAGGAGTTAGTAATAGATTTGTTGAACACTTCTAACAAACCCACATTCCCTTAATTATTTTTCTTGAGGTATTGCAATTGGGTTAGTCTACCACAATGAAAAGCCATTAGATTTCAATAGCTTGAGCTGAGCTGGATTAGATACATTTATCATGAGTTGACTGGGAGATTTGGAAACAAAGCTGTCAGAGGCTTAGTTTGGGGTTATTTGTCATCAGTGCAAACCAAGATTTTAATAAATGAGAGGAGGTGAAATTTAAGAAAGGGAAATGAGAATGGAGAAACCTATTCTTGAACGAAAGCTTGCTGATTCCTAGTTATGATCATGCATTCGTTATTAGTTAACACTGAATGATGTTGGTGACGTAACACAGTGGCTCCTCAAATAAGTGTTAGTAGTAAACAGGGAGTTGGTATTTTGGGAGAAACCTCCGTGATGTACTGATTTAGCCATTCCATAAAGCACTCTTATATCCTTCCACCTAGTAAAAACTTACTGAGCATCTGCTAAGGTCTTTGCACACTGAAAGAGCTGGGAGAGTTGGAACAAATTTAAAAAGAAAAAATAAATCAAACCTTGGTCAGAACTCATTCAGAGAAGGTTTTGGTACTTCAGACCTCTACTGTATAAATAAGGGCCCAGAGATAGGATAGTAATAACTAAAGTGAATCAAGACCTACTCTGGATTGATTGGATTCTTTTTAGCTATAACTCAAATTGTTCTTTTTTTTTTTCTAGGCCTTCCTTATGCTAAAATAGGTTCCTTATACACTGTATAATCTTTTCTTGCTTACTGTTTTGTGATATCTATGCGCCTTCTCTAAAAATGGGACAAGAACATCTCAAAACGAAAAGAGTGATTATTGATACTCTAAAACTATCAGGAACCCACTTACGCAAGGAAATCCAGGAAATCGAGACAAATATTAGCAAGAATATGATAGTAAAAGAAGGGCTATCTTTTACAAATGAATGTGCAGGCCTGAAAGCCTCAATATTTCTGCTCTCAGAAAACATTTTCTCATCAATTTCCCTTTCCCGTGTGATCGCTGTGTGGGACCTACTGAAAGGAGTAGAATTCTTTCAAACATTGGTTATATTAAAATGTACTTGACTTCTCAACTATAAACAGTTGATGTAACATCTTTATTGCCTTCAGTTTTAAAGTGCAGCCTCACGAAGAGAAACAAGTTCTATTAACAGTGATTGTTTTTTTTTATTTTTTTTTATTTATTCTCCCCAAATTTGTTTAATTTTTCAGTGTTACAAGATTGATTGTTCATGCACCACACCCAGTTGTTGCTGAAGATTATAGGACTAATTTAGCATTAAGAGGATTTTTATTCAGTGTGTCTCTTGGCACAATTTCACATACATGATCTAGCACATAAGAATAGAAACCAAAGGGCAATTTACATCCCCTTCCCAAATTTTAGGATAATTTAGATTGGCAGAACTAAGGTGAGAACCATGGTTTTCTTTTTCTCTTCAAACATTGGATGAGTACTTCTTAATGCATGGACTACAATAAACAAGTGTTGTCCCTCAGCTAATAAGCAACTAATATTTTCACCACTCTATCCTTGTGCCTTATTTTTTTCTCCTAATAGCAACAGATATGTATAACAAAGGGCCAGAGTTCAAGCTACAAGCTTTTCTACTTACTAGCTGTTTAATCTTGGACAAGCCACCTAATCAAAATCTTTTATTGAGCACTTACTATATACATCAGTAGACTACAGGTATGCTCTTCCTTGACATCACAGGTTAACTTACTACACGCTATATTATTAGATGTGTTATCTTATTTAACTCTTTCCAAAATGCTATGAGATAGGTAGTTTGATTATCCTCATTTTACAGATGAAGAAACAGAGGGTCAGAGAAGTCAAGTGACTTCTCAAGATCACAAAGTTTGAACTGGGACTTGAATTGAACACCCAGACCAAAGGACCAGGGGTTTGACCAGTAGGCTCAATTTGCTTAAAAGTTTTGCGTTTCTCATGTGTAAAATGGAAATCAGAATAATGAATCTCTCAAGATTTTTACAATAATTAAAAGACAATATTTCATAAAGGGACCATTACTGTTGTTATTGTTGCTGTTCTATTTTCTCGTTATCCCAGATTAAAAATTAGGAGAGCTCTTTTATTTCCAACTATTCCTTTGTCCCCCAAACCCAATCTCCACCATCCCCTACTGACTCTTCCCAATATCATCCATTCCTTCCCATCTGTTTCATCAGTCGCATGACAGTGTCCACCACTTTTTGTAATTTCAATAAATGTATAATTCTTTTTCTTGCTCCAGCCTTCTACTCACCCTGATATAACCTTCCCATGCTGTCTGATTAATATACACAAAACACAATATTCCTATTACCACGTGTCATTCTTTATTGCTTATAAGGTGAGGGCATCCTAATGGCATCACCCTGGTATTTGAAATTCTGGGTCTCTTGGTCCTATATTATCCACTCAAACTCATTTCTTAGTAGCATCTAATGGAATTGGAGTTAAAACTTCTTTTATTGGGTGTCTGTTAGTATGAGGCACTGCTGGTATTTGGTGAAAAAGACAAGCTTAGGCTGGGGCCTCATGAAGTAGAGACCAGAGACACAAATATCAAATAAATACATATACAGTAAATCACAATTATATAAAGGAGGGGTGAGTGGAGGGTGAAAACTAACCTAGTATAGAGGTTCAGGGAAGGTTGCCTGAGGCAAAATAAGACCATTCACCTTACATCCCCAACACCATGAACTTGGTTTATTCCCTTCCCTCCCTTTAAAAGTGTCCTATTCTGGATGCCTGGGTGGCTCAGTCGGTTAAACATCTGCCTTTGGCTCAGGTCACAATCCCAGGGTCCTGGGATCAAGTCCCACATCAGGTTCCTTGCTCAGCAGGGAACCTGGTTCTCCCTCTGCCTGCCACTTACCTTCTTGTGCTCTTCTCTCTCTCCCCCTCAAATAAATAAATAAAATCTTTTTTAAAAAAGAAAAATATCCCATTCTTCTCCATGCAAATCCAATTATTCTATTAGTCTTCCTCAGGATGCAGTTTAAGTCTTACAATATTAAGCTTTGCTAACTTCTCTAGACTCCAAGAATTGTATTTAAAAAAAAATTAGTGCATTTGTTGTTCTTTGTTCCTTATCAAAGTTGACTACGTAATAGATTATGGGCTTTAAGGTCAGGTATGGGAAGTCTTGCCCTCAAAACTTGATCACTGATGTTTTTTATGTAAAAAGGCTGTGTTCTTCACCTTTAGATTCCACACAGTATTATGATAAATGAGTATTTGTTTAATGAATAGCTGAGTGTTCAGTGGGTGTGCATATCTAGATGTCTAGAAATCTATGCAACCAAAGTAGGGATCAGAAACATGGCTCTAATACCTTAAGCAACCTTCCTAATGCTTAAGATTAACGTAATCCCATTCTTGTTCATTTGCTTTAGGTTTTATTTGAGCTAAAATTTGGTACTCTTTGCATTAACATCACAGAAAAACTGACTGCTTACTGTTCTGGAGGTTTGGCTACATAACCTAAAGTTAACACAGGATTCATAATAACCCAAAAATTAAATTCGCCTATGAGATTCACTCATCCCTGTCATTTGCCTTCCAGATTATCTATTTAATGCCAAATTTCCACATAAAACTAAATATAAGTCAACAAAATAAAGACCTTAAATCTCAGCTCTTGGCATGACTCCGAAAGAAATGTGATCTCTAACAAAGTTCTGTTGCTTTGCTGTTTTTTCTAGTTTTCAGAATTCTGCTTAGCATGCAACCTTAAAAGAGCTAATTAGAACTAACAGGATTCAATGCAGGTGAGTGAAGTTTTCAAAGCAGATTAGGTTCTACTTTGGTACAAAATTCTGCCAGAGTAAATAGCATTAGTAGTTGTGTAGAGAGGTGTGTGAGAGCTTAAGTATGTCATTTGTCAAATGCATTTGTTTCCTTTTGTCTATAGGTGAAATGTTGAAGCATACTACTACTCATATGAGAGAAATTCTAACTGATGCAGTTATTTCTACTCTATTCCGGTCCTACTCTCAAAGAGAGTATATTCAAAATAATGATGCAATGATATAAAGTTCATTCTCCACAGAATCCTCATAGGTGATCATCAAATCTTCATCTGCTCAAAACACAGAAACTGCATTTTCTAAATTTTTAGTACCTCGCTTCTACACTTTAAACACAGTATCCTTTCAATGAATATGACAAAATAATAACCTGCACAAGAGGCAAGCACTCTGGCCTGTATTTCACAGACTTCCATTGACTTGTAATTAAATTTGAACAGATTTCTTCATATCTCTAGCCTTCATATATTTTTGTACCAAATTTGTTCATTTGTTCAACAAATATTTGTTGGGTGACGACTAAGTACCAGGTGATATTCCAGAGAGTGGTTCTGTTAGCTATGCCAACAGCAAGGTGAGTGTTTCAATAGAGATGAATGATTCTGCTTGACAGACAGCATGGGGAGTAGAAAGAGGATTTGAGTAGTAAGACCAAATTAAATCTTGGCTTCAACACTTACTTACTGAGATCTGTTGCTACAACCTCTGAAAATAAATATTTTCATCTATAAAATAGTAAGAGTTCAGAAAGTATTTAACGATGCCCCCAGATGCAGGCACTGTGCTAGCTGCTAGGAATGCAATGTAGCCTCGAGCAGAGAATGACTCTGCCGCGGTGGGGCCGAGTATGTCCAGCACGTTCAGCATACACCATTATTGCACCACTAACTCTTGTTAGTCTGTGTGGTGATTTTAAAATGTGCCCATAGAATCTCTGACACTTCTTCCTTCTAAAGGTAGAAACTAATTCTCTTGTCCTTGAAAATGCGCCCAGGCTTAGTGACATGTTTCTAATGAAAAGAATGTGGTGGAGGCGATGCTTGGAGGCTTCCAAGTCTAGGTCATAAAAAGGCTAGCATCTGCCTGAGTGTCTCCTGGATTGCTTATTCTGGGGAAGCTTGATGCCATGTCATGAAAACACCAAAACAGCCTGTGGAGAGAAGCCACCAACTTGGTGGCTCCTACAATTGGTACCACCTTGCTAAGCATGTCAACAACCACCTTTAAAACAGATCTGCCAGCCCTAGTCAGGCTATCATAGGAAGTCAACTGTAGTAAAAATTCTGTTGCAATCTCACGAGAGACCCTAAGGCAAAACCGCAGTTAAGCCGCTCCCAAATTTTGGACCCATGGGAACTGGAGGACAATATATGCTCACTGTAGTTGCCATTGAGTTCGGGGAGGCAATTTCTTATAGACCTATAGATAACTAATAGAGTCTATGATAAAAACATCTGGATGAAGATAAACAATTATGGTGGAAGACCTTTTCAAGCTTCCCTTAGTTTATCTCCCATGTTGGAAAAAGAAAATTAAATAGTTCTTCACAGATTTCTAGTGTTTCTTTTCCTACAGGAGAAAATCCTAAGTCTTCAGTCTAAGGTTGACAGCCTCACATGATCAGAAGCAGCTTGGTCTCTCCTACTCTCCAGCACCGACACTCTCCATTGGCCAATCCAGTGTACCTATTCTCAGCTAGCTTGTGATCATGACCTTCCTCAGTCTTGAAGGGCACATCTCTTCTTTTTTTTTTTTCTTCTTGTTGCATATTCAGCATATTCACTTGTTTTCCTTTCAAGATTAATTTAATCCTGGGGTATTCTTGATGACACGAATGCACAGCCATCTCTTCCTTTTTTAAAACTTTCAGTAAGGTTTTTTTTGGCAATATGACTTATTAATACTCTTTTCCTAAGTAATTGCATTGCTATTACATGTCACTATCAATTAATCACTAAATATTCGAGTTACCACTATGTGCAAAACACTGTGCTCAGAGCTATGTTTAACACTTTTACTTTAGTTACATTTAACTTTTTTTATTTTTTTAAAGCTATTATGGCATACAACTTGTGTGTGTGTGTATGTGTGTGTGTTTTCACTCCACAATTAGACTATAAGCAGTTGGAGGACAGAACACAGACCTATTCTTCACAGCCTAGGCACATCTTGTAGAGTATGAACCTCCACAAGCATCTTTGTACCATTTTAATATAAGGCAGTCATTTCCAAAACAACTGAACAATTTTTGACATTTTCTCATTCTCGTGATATTTATGAAGCTAGAAGCAAGTGACTCTGTTAGTGTGTGAAGTACTTGTCAAAGTGGAGCTAGAGTCCCCTGGCTACGCAACTACATTCATGAAATCATCTTTGATAAACCCATGTGCATACAAGCAGGAAATTGTGAACATTCTCTTCCTTAGTTACCAATCTGATGGAACACTCAGAGCGGAAGCATTCTCCTCAACTGTCCTGAAGATGTGATCTTCAACATAAGACATGAAAATGGTGTGAGACTTCTAGCATCCTGAGGATTACAGTGAGAGATCCAGTGCTAAAACGAAGCAAGGAATGTTGGCAAAGTTTTCCCTGAAACTATTCAAAGAATTAAATCCATTCCCTGGTTGACTTTCACAGTAGTGAGCTATTAAAAAAAAAAAAAAAAGGAACTGATTTACAAGATAACTGAGAAGATAACTGAAAAGAAAGGAAAAGGTAGCTCTCAAACTTGAAGTTGCATCAGAGTCACCTGGGAGTTCTGTAGACTGTCTGGTCCTCATGCCCCACTCACTACAGCACCTCATCCATTCACCATCCAGCTCATCGTCTCTGCCATCGCCTCCACCACCACCACCAGATGCCTGTTTAGAAAGCCCAGGGTAATCCACATCTTTCGACAGGCGTATTTCTATGATTTGGATTAAGATAGAGTGGTTGAGTATATCTGTTTATAGATAGAAAAGAGCCTGAGAAAATGTACACTGAAATGTTAACAATTTAAGTTATCTTAAGAAGGCAAGATTATGCAGGACTTCTGTTTTTTACCCTATGCATACTTATATTATTTAATTTTTAAATAATAAGCATGTATACCTATGACCAGAAAAAATGTAAATATCTTATATTTATATATTTAAAACAAAGTTAATTTACTAAAAAGTTCCAATGGCTTTTCATCCTCTCCAAAATGAAGTTCAATGCTTTTAGAACTGACCAAATAGCCTCAGCTCCCCACTTGCAACAAAAATCCTCCTTTTCCAGACAAAACAGACTCCAAATTCCTGGCATATCCAACTCTGTCGTGTCCTGTGTCCCCATTCATGTTGGTCGCTGTCTGTGAGGAAAACAAAGACACCAGTTGTGTGTCTCTAGCTGACAAACTCCTCCTCATTCTTTAAAACTCATGCTAAGATGTAGGACTTCCTTGTGAAGAAGGCTTTCCAGAAGGCTGTGATATCACAGCCAGTGCTATGGAAGCTGCACTGGAGCCCAAGGCAAAAGAAAAGTCGGTAATACTGAGCCTCACTTTATCTAAAATTTTAACATTTTGCTCATCATTGATTTTTAAAATTAATTTTTATATTTTAGAATATTGTATTGAAATATGATTGATATTGATTACTGAGGTTTTGCTAACCCCTCCCAAGTCTGCATTGAACTAGCATCTCTATAGTCCCAGCCCTGATCCCAGGTAAGGTTGTTGGACTCTATCTCCTCTGCTGATTCGCTTTTGAGCCTACATCCACTGTGGAATTTATCACATTGCATATTTATTTATTACAGATTCTAACACACTTATTAATCTCCTATAGATTTGATTGTTCTGAAGGCTAATGGCTTTTTTGATCAGTGCAGACATTACAGGTACTCTTTATTTTTTTATTTTTATTTTTTTTAAAGATTTTATTTATTTATTTGACAGAGAGTGAGATCACAAGTAGGTAGAGAGGCAGGCAGAGAGAGAGGGGGAAGCAGGCTCCCCGCCGAGCAGAGAGCCCCATGTGGGGCTCGATCCCAGGACCCTGAGATCATGACCTGAGCCGAAGGCAGAGGCTTTAACCCACTGAGCCACCCAGGCACCCCTACAGGTACCCTTTAAATACGTAATGGAGGCAAGAATAAATGTGAAACTATAATCAAGTCTTAAATTTTCTGCGCCTCAGTTATCTTATCTGTCAAATACTCTGATACCAGATTAGCTCAATGATACTCAGTGATTGATGTTATACCCTACACCTATATAATATTATAAATAATATAAATCTAAAACATAATATCCAACACTAATACAGTTCTTATTATATGCCAGACATTTATCTAAGTATTTAATAAGTATTAACTCATTCAATTTTCACAATAACTCAGTGAGGTGGGTGTTATTAACTAGCTTTGATATGTAAATGTGGAAACTGAGGCTCAGAGGATCCAGGAGACTTATTCAAAGCTTGTGTTTGAATCCAGGCAGTTTGAATCTGGAGTCTGTGCTCTAAGCCCTTATACGGCCTCTCACAATAATAATCATTTTACATGTAAACATAAGTATGAAAATATATGGCCAAAACCAAAATATTTTATTTTTAAATAACCACAGACTTTATTTTTTCTTAATGTGAAAATATTATAAGTCATTCTACCTTGAATCTACCATGAAATTCTAACTATGTCAAGACCAGTGGATTTCGTATTCTGTGGCATTTCTTCTATGAGGGTTGCTCTACTCTAAAAATATACACTGGTTCACTTATCAAAGTAAAAGATATACTGTGACCTACTCAAAGAGAATGAGAAAAGCTGAATAGTGAGAGCACCATAAAATGACTAAGGTTTCCTAGGCTAGGTTTCCTGGGTGATACTTAGAAGACTGTTTAACTGTCACTCGGGAAAACACACAGTCAGCCAACCACAGAGCCAGACCCTCACCTGTGAGCCTGTGTCTGGGCTCTGTGCTCTCAGATAAGTGAAGGAGAATACGCTGAATTTTGTTAAATCTGGCTCTTAGCTTCATGGGTATATTGGAAACATCCAATGATATTGGGGACCTCAGCAAGTAAATTGACTGTACTTGAGAGAATTGTATAAATAATCAATTATTTATCTTTGTCATATAGACTTGAGTATTAAAAGTCCCTACCTGAGAGTAACAGGAGCTCCTCTGCACTTCATGAAGGGAAGGAGAGAGATAAGGAGTGAAAAAGAGAAGACATGTGGCCCCCAGAGATGATGTCAGTGAGGCAGTCACCTCTGGGAAGCTAGTAAGGTAAATCATCAGAAGTAGGAATGATGCAGAAAACACAGGGGGAATAAAACCAGAAAGACAAGAAATCTTCCACTGTGCAATCAGTAGCTATTCTTTACTCTTTGTTTATTTTTTTTTTTAAAAAAGATATTTTACTTCTTTGAGAGAGAAAGAACACAGAGGGGAATGGGTGGGCAGAGGAAGAGGGAGAGAAAATCTCAAGCAGATTCCTGGCTGACCACAGAGCCCAACGTGTGGCTTGATCCCATGATCCTGAGATCAGGACTTGAGCCGAAACTACGAGCCCGATGTTTAACCGATTGAGCCACCCAGGAGCCCCTATTTTTCTACTTGTTATATTAAGTTTTATTGTACTTCAAGATATTTCCGGCTTTCTGATGCAACTCTGTGTACTAAGCCTAACAGGGCATTAGTTGAGAAATCCTTTTGTCGTGTTATCTGGCATCAGGGTGTGCCCACTGGCATTGCATGAGAGCACGGCAGAATTTCAGATTAGGAGCAGGAAGAGATGGGCAGCTACCAGCAGGAGCTGAGCTGCCCTGCTGTAGGAGTGTGCCCAGGCCATGTTCACACTGCCTCCCTCTTGCTTGGTGCAGAATGCTAGGGGACGCAGTCCCAGTTTCCATTTCTCTTAGTTTCACAGAGTTTACCTCCATGGTGCCCTCCAAAGGATCAGTAATGTTTCCAAAAAAAGTTGTTAACTACTGATTTGGTGATGAAATATGTAAATGATAGGGCTTTGTGTGGGAAACTCAAAAGATGCTCTAACATTTTCTGAAACTTGGGCAAGAAGCAGACTATAAATCTCTCCCACACGAAAATATTCTATATACATTCACATGAACTCTTAGGTATTTGTGAGGGAAATTCTCAGGTGGATCTACCTACCTGGGGAGGAGGGGGAGCTTTATACCCCTTTTCTTGCCCCAATAGTAACATTAGAGATATTATTGATAGCACAGTCAGATTTACCTGCACCTGAGAAGTAAAAACCAAACCAAAACTAGCTAGCTTCTTGTCCTTTACCTATCTCAGATTCACATTGAGCTTTATTACTATGCATCTCTGGGTGAATTTTATAATCCAATAACCCCTATCTTTCAAAATGCACTAAATTCTGAATGATGTATTACATTCTTATTTTGTTCTCCCTGGTAGGAATCATGCTGTATCTGATATTAGTATGATGCTGTGACATGATTTCTGCTGTTAATGTGCTGTCTAATGAGTGAGTCAAGATTAAAGCATAAAGCATTCAAAAAGCACCATTAGCCCATACATCCACAAGAGAGATATAAAGGAGAAATAATTGGAGTTTTGACTGATTAAGGAAGGCAAAAGGGTAAGCCTTAGATATGAGCTTGTCTTTTGATAGACAAGGAAGATGAGACATGAGCATGTATAACCAAATGGGAACGAGCATGGGATGTGTGGAAGACATTGGGACACTGACTTTTTAGGCAAAGGCCTCATACTGCAGAGCACGCTGAACAGAAAGTTGAATGAATCCTGATTATGAAGGTTCTGAAAGTAGGACAAACGGGAGTTGAAACTTTATAGACCCAAAGAATATTTTAAGGGATTATCTGATATTACACTATGGGAAGAATTAAAGGCTGGGTTTCCAGAGTGCCCCCTCCCCCAAATAAGAAGCTGTTGAAGAAACACAGGCATAATACAATAAGACCCTGAGCTAAGGGCCTACAGGAAGGACAGAAAGGAAGGGGTAACTCCAGGACACATTTCACAAGATAGATTCTGTCTTGAAGGCTCGTGGTTATGGGAGGTGAAGGAACAGGAGGAGTCCGGGATGACTCAGACATTTCTAACCTGAGAGACTGCCTGGTGTTGCTGGCACACATGAGAATGGAGAAATCGGATGGGGCAACACCTGGCAGGAGATGAATGATGATGGGTTCTGAGCTTCCCAGAACAAAACCTGCATTAATTTTGAGCCAATCAAAATAGAAAAGGAAATTATTTACTCTGGGTGCCTCAACTATTACTGTTAAATCATGAGCATGCTGGAGAGTGTGGTGTACCCCACAATGGAATCCTGTCCTCACGCATTTGCAGTCCCTTCCCTGAAAACACGCCACAGGGAAAGTCAGAAGCTAGAGCAGGACCAGAAAAAGCCTGACTCCTCTGACGTTCACAACCCTCATGAGTAAGATGCCTCATCGGCTCTTCCAACATAAAACTACACAACAGCTTCCTCTTAACAATTCAGGGACTGTAGGTATAGCAACACGCAGGGATCGCACAAGCCACCAATTAATCAATAATTTCAATCTTCCTTCTCCATTTTTTTCCTGCTGACAAGTAGAAAAGCCGATTGAATTCACTTTTATAGCCATGCTCCATCTATGGGGGTGCTAATAGGTGATGTGAGGGAGAACAAGGAGGTGCTGTAAACTGAAATGAGCTGGATCTTAGGAATGCCATTGTTGGCGGTCACAACCGAATACAACTACTGTATCTGCACATAAAACTGGGCTTAAAATCCAGGCTTGGGCACACAGTACCCATGTGAATATGGGTAAATTACTTAACATCTCTGTGCCTCTGTTTTGTCATCTCTAAAATTGGGACAATCATACTACATAGTTTATAGAGATGATGTATCCACTAAGGAAATACATGTGAAGTACTCAGCATAGTGTCTGACGTGTACTAAGGTGTTTAATAAATTTTCACCCCTATTATTACTTTTATTGCATCCCTGGAGTCAAAAGACATGGAGGTCAGAAGACGTGCTGGTCATGGCAATCGTGCACTTACCGAAGCTATCGCGTCACATCCAGATGGGCAGTGTTCAGGATAACCCTGTGCTAGCACGCATTTGGATATAATTCAATTAGCAATTGGCCC
This sequence comes from Nasua narica, assembly GCA_028533885.1. Classification (NCBI taxonomy): domain Eukaryota; kingdom Metazoa; phylum Chordata; class Mammalia; order Carnivora; family Procyonidae; genus Nasua; species Nasua narica. The sequence goes on from CM052810.1 coordinate 155,115,911, forward strand.
CTGCCTTCCATCAGCTCATTTTCAGATGTGACATGAGCTGGCTTTCTTCTCTTTAGAGGAGGTGAGGTATAGGAAGTGATGGCCTTGAGATAATCAGAATTTAATCCAGGCTACGGCCATACTTACACAGTATCATTTCCATTGTGCTTTTAGTGGTATTTTCAAACACTTGAAAAATATTGTTTTTCATTAACTTCATAAAAATGTGCCTCCTTATTGGCAAGACGGCAATTTTTGGAGTCCACTTATCTCATTATGGCAGGGTTTTTTCTGTTCTTGAAAAGTAGTGAGCTCCGCAGTAATTAGGGACTACTGGCCTGCACTTGGCGGGTATGTGCGTGTTGAAAGGAGACAAAGGCAACATTACATTATAGCTGGGCTTAGTCTAAATGCATTTTGGAAGGTTTGTTTTGTTTTGTTTTGTTTGTCTTTGCTCCTAAGCATGATGTTTCGGCTTTAAAGTTTGCCTCCTGACAAGTTACTGCATGTACAGATTATAAGAGGTTGGAATGATTTCAAATGTGGAGGCTTAGCCCATTTCTTTTCTACATGAACAAGAAGCATCCCTGCCTGTCTGCCAGGCTTGGGAAGCTTTCCTTACCTGGGACTTATTATTTACAGAAGCTAGTTACCGAAGCTGTCTGTGGCGACACAGAAGGGCGTAAGTAATTGCAGATGATGCTAAAAGTTAGGCTTATGCTCAGGATGGTGCTCATCATAGCAGCAGCTTCCATACTCACCAAAAACCCAGACTTCTCCAGACACCCATCAGTCAAGAAAACTATGGAGGGAGCCCTTTGAGTCACTAATTATATTTGTTCTGTATGATATCTCAGTCCTACACACCTGGCCAGCTATTCTGGGAGCAGAATGTGCCCACGGGATGACAACTCCTTTCTCATCATAGCTGAGTTTCAGCTGGGTTGTAGCCTAGAGTTTCTTCTCTGTTTCTCTGTTGCCCAACTAGCACTGAAGCAGTCACTGTAGCCCAGAATGGATTTTAACTCTGTTAAACAGGACCTGATTTCCACGATATTACAACTACAGTGACTCTCACAGAATTCGTCAGAGAGAGGCAGCATTCTCCACTGAATACTAATATTTAGAATAACTTTGATTCATACATTGGCCTGCACCTTTCCCTGGTATTTCTTGATTTCATGATAGAGACAGAGATGGGGTGTTTAAATTCCTAATCTCTAACTTTTAGTCTACTTTTGTGAAACATGAATAATTCAACATGAGAAATTAGTATTGACTCCTAGATATAAGAAATGTGAATCCATAAGCTTAAAACTAGAGTCTAGAGAAACCCTGACATCACCACTTATTAATTGTGAAATCTTGGTCAAGTTACTTAATCTCTCTGTGCATTAGTTTTCTCCACTGTGAACTGAATGACACTGTCATTACCTCCCTAAGCATCTGGTACATATGAGATCAAGAAATATTATTTTTGTCATTTATTATTATGAACTCACTTTAATCTTTCACTATAATAGATAAGAGAAACAAAGAAAAACAACAAAAATTAAAAAAAAAAAATCTCTGAATCCAAACTTTCATTTTGGAGTTATTCCCTCTACACCACAAAGACAGGGTGGAAAAAAGTAACTGCATCTATACTAGTTTTAGATTCTCTAATTTGCTGTATAGATAGCACCTTCAATTATAAAATATTTAATACTCAAAAAATTTTACACTCAACGGATTATAGAATGAGTTGATATTTTTTACACAATTAGTATTTCGGCTCTCTGGTAAAATATGAGATAAATCTCAAGAACAAGGTAAAGGTTGTTTCCAAAACCTTTCTCTTCTATCCCACATGATTGAGTTTTTATATTCTCTCGGGGTCCCAGTGTTCTCCTCTGTAAACTATAAACAGTAAACTATTTTTTAATTGAGTCTTATAAGGTCTGAGAGATTAGCAAAAATATTTCCAATGTTTGAACTTCCCTATAATTCTGTTATCTCTTACCCACAAACATAAAGACAATCACCTTGTAACTAATTATTATGAGCATATGATCATACATCCATAGTAAAAGGTGGTTATTCATCTTCTTCTGGATATTGTAATTTTTCAGAACCTTTAAAGATAAGGTCTCTGAGGCAATTATCACATGGTTTTTCCAATTTTTTTCTTCATAATTTAGTGGAACTATAAGAGCTCTCCATGATTTTTTCCATGAATTTCTAAATCCCATCAGGTAGCACCAGTTAAGTCTATTCACTCACACACCTTATATTTCTGTCTGGTAAGTTTTGTAAGAGGAACTTTTTGCATAACTGAAAAATCCTTATAAATAAGAAATTGGTAGAAATAAGTTGTTGAAAGAAGCTAATAGACTGCTTTTGTCACTATCGTTAGTGAATCGATAATTAACATCTTAAACCAGAGTAGTTCAAAGAGTGTTTGTCCTTATGTGCTGAATGCATTATTTTTGAAGTCCATGCTATTTAAGATAGGCAAGAATACATAAATTTCAACAATATACAATGGACGTAATCTGTTATAAAGAACTAATAAACATACAATATGAAGAGAACAAAATTATGCTGTTTTTATAAACAACCTAATAAAATCTCATCAACAACAACTGCATAATAACTTCAGCAGAAGTCCTTCAGAAATGGTAAGGTGCTTTTCAAATATAAGGAATTATTTATTCTCATACCAAGAGTTTAAATACTTTATACTAACTGAACTGATATTCTCTTCCAAATTATTCTATTGTGTATGAATCAAGATTCTGCCATGGCTGTCATCTTACTTCTTAGGACTCGGTGATTGAAAAACACTTATTTTTAAAAGTCGCTAGCTCATTATTCTCTTTACAAATAATTCAGTATAGTCTTCTTTTATATAGCAAATTACCATAATTTATCTGAAATACAATCTGATTTACAGAAATTTGGTCTACGAGAAGCTTTTCAGATGATGCCTGCTTTGTGAAACATCAAGCATCTCACCCAACCTTCACTCCTCTACCAAAAAAACTGGCTCCAAAGTTTAAGAACAAAAGCAGAAACAACACCAGTCAGATCACTGGGGTTAGAATTCTGAGGACTTCTCTGAGTCTTTCCTGCATCTCCATTCTAGATCCAAAAGAAAATAACGGGCTGAGTTGACATTGTGCCCACTTTCAACTGGGTGATGACAAAATAATGTAGATAAAAGGGCACTGAATGGAAAACAATGTTCTTTCAGACCGAATGTGTTGATACATTTGTAGCACTCATCCAGCCCTGAAGAGAGATCAGAGATTTGTATAGTACTCTGCATTTCATGTGTTCAGTTGCCCAAATACCAGTCTATGGTTTCTGCTACAGTACAAAAGTGAAGGATGTTCTAGCTTGACGTAGCTACTTGTTTGTGTTGTACATCCCATAATGAGCTTTACGAGGTGAATAATAAATGAGTCAAAATTTTACAAAGATTAAAATATATTTTGGCTCCTACATGCTCCATAATTTTGTAGATAAATATTACAGGCTCACCTTTCTAACTAATTCAAAAAGCTGGAGAAAAAAATAGGCTAAGTATTTATATAAATACTTCCAGGTAGAAACACTATTAAAAATATAGAATAAAATACTAATGTGGTATCGAAATAAATTTTAACTAGAATCCCAAAATTAGGGGTGCCTGGGTGACACAGTCAGTTAAGTGTTCAACTCTTGGTTTTGGCTCAGATCATGATCTCAGGATCACGATATTGAGCGCCGTGTCAGGCTCCATGCTCAGTGAGGAGTCTACTTGGGATTCTCTCTCCTTCTCCCTCTGCCCCTCCCCACTGTGCACACACACAAACTCTCTCTCTTGCTCTCCCTCAAATAAATAAGTCTTTAAAAAAAAAAAAAAAGAATCCCAAAATTAGGGAAACAAACAAATCTCATTTACTTACAGGTTGGCTTTGCTCTTGGAGGAAATTTGGTCCGGGTAATAGCCAAAATTATGAAAATAATGACTGGCCATAAAATCAAAACAAGGGTCCAAAGCTGCAAAATAATGACAGGGAAAAAAATGTTAATTATATTGCTGAGCTAAAAACTTGACAAGAAGTACAATATATAAAATTTCAACACAAACCAGATATTTGCTTGTAAATACTATTAATTAGAAGGGAGTGAGAGATTTTTAAGATTACAGAACTTGAAGTGAACTTTTAAGAACTTGAAGAATGCTTTTAAAGATTCTTGTGTAACTAGATCCTTAAGTAACTATGGAAATCTCCATTGTGTGCTTTTTTCCCTTAAAATGAGCTTCTGAAGCCCCCGTTAAGAGTCACCTCTCATGACTGTCCCAAGAATGATGATCTTAAAATTCAAATCTTATCAGTAATTTCCCTACTTCAAAATCTTTAGTTGCTTGTTGGATAAGGTTCAACATTCTAAACAGGGCATACAAAACCCCAAAATAATCTCAACCTAGATCTATCTTACCACTTCCAATGTCAGGATTCTAGAGTTAGCCATAGAGATTTGTGTACGACACTGGATAATGGTTCAATAAACATGGGTAAAAGAATGAATGAATAAATGGGTCAATAAGTAGATGAGTAAATGGGAACTTAAAGTTCTATGCACCCTCCCATACCACTAGAAATAGTATCTTGTGTTTGCTTTTATCGTAGAACTTATACTCTTATCATCTATAAATCTATTTTTTTTTCTTGGCTTACAATAAATTTGCAATTCTTTTATGGCAGACAGTGTCTTCTTCATTTCTGAGTTTCTACTGGTACATAATAGATGCTCAATAAATGCACACTGCATCAAAATTTCTATTAAAGGATTTCACTATAAAACACTTCAGGAGTGGCTTTTTTCCCCATGTAGACATGATTCAGTTCATAAGATGTGTACTTAATATTTTACATATGTGTAAAACTGCCTCCAAAGCAGTGAAAAGCATGTATTTTCAAGAACATCAAGTGTGCTATGCAAACAGTTACAGTGCTCAAACCAAACCCTACAGAACAAACACCACCAAGGAGTAAGGGGCCAGCGGGTTAGGTAGGGAGGGATAGGTAGGGGACTACATGACGACTCACCAAAAATCCCTGAAAGCCTGAGGTGTAATGAAACCAGAGATAAGGGAATAAACCAGATCACCCTGCCCTAGACATCAGCGGTGGGTTCTTTTCATGGCAGTCACATCATGACCACAAAGAATGACCAGACCCCAAAGGAGAAATAAGCCATTAAAGATGTTATCAACAGTCCTTACTCAAACCAAGATGTCCCAAGAGTGTTAAGGCCAAAAGCTCCCTGGTCAGTTCTAAATAAAAGACTATCGGTGGAGGCCCATGTTGGAAACCTGATTAGGACGCCTCTTACTCCTGAGAGCTTTTTCTGTATCCTTGATGAATAAAGTCCTATCGCTTTGCTCATTCTCCTTTGTCCGCCAGGTTCATTCTTGGATTCCATGAGACAAGAACCTCCCTCTTCTGCTTTGCCTATACTTAACAAAGTTCAACTTAGATGAAGAAACTTTGTTTCTATCTGGTTATGCAGACTTGTTACCACTTCTCCCCCACTCCCCACCAATTCAAGGATAATTTGCTTCTAACAAATCTCAAACTACTGCCTGAGGCTCCTCAAATCTCCAAAACAATCTAGATAGGTTCACTTATTAATCCTTAAGTAACTATGAAAATCTCCAGTGTGTGTCTACAGCACTGTTGTCCTTGCTGAAAGGCCTGTAACCAACTTCTTGGACTGCAGATTTAAGGGCACGTTTTTAGCAAATGAGAGAAGTTGAATGTAGATCTAAGAAATGCTAGGCTACTTGGTTTGATCATAGCTGAAAAGCTCCCAGACAGGCTGAAAAGCTACATCTGTAGCAGTGCCTCTCAAGCATTAATGTGCACAACAAATCACCTAGGGATCTTGGAAACATGCAAATTTCAGACTCTGTAGATCTGAGGTCAGGCAGAGAGTCTGCATTTCTAACAAGCTGCAGGTGGGTGATGCTGCTGCTGCTGTCCCTGAACCACACTTGGATAGAGCGGTTCTAAATGTATCCCACTTTACCTAACTAGCAGGACTGTTTATAAAGTCCTAGAATATTTTTGTTGGAAAGTTCCTTTGAACTAATGGATAGAATTCAGGGCATTTGTAAACTTGGATAGGAAAAAAAAATACATTTTTATTTTCTCTACTTTTTGATTGAAATTTAGCATTTCATTAAGGATGAATGTAGGCAATAACCCACAATGCTCTTAGAAGTACTTGTGACTTTGTCACAAATAAAAATCACAGATATTTTCAAATCACATTAGTATTGTTGCAGATATCTCAAAGATCTGTTTCTACTCAGGGTGACAATTAAAAATTATAGTAGGGATGCCTGGTTGGCTCAGTTGGTTGAGCAGCTGCCTTTGCCTCAGGTCATGATCCCGACGTCCTGGGATCGAGTCCCGCATCGGGCTCCTTGCTCGGCAGGGAGCCTGTTCCTCTCTCTGCCTCTGCCTGCCTCTCTGCCTGCTTGTGTGTTCTCTCTCTGTTAGATAAATAAATAAAAATCTTTAAAAAAAAATTATAGTAGGGCGCCTCGGTGGCTCAGTTGGTTGAGCGGCTGCCTTCAGTTCAGGTCATGATCCCAGAGTCCCGGGATCGAGTCCCATATCAGACTCCCGGCTCTGCGGGAAGTCTGCTTCTCCCTCTGACCTTCTCCCCTCTCATTCTCACTCTCTCTCTAATAAATAAATAAAAAATCTTTAAAAAAAATTATAGTAGTTACAGATTTACCTTATTTATTTATTTATTTATTGCTATATAAAGAAACTAACTGCTAAATAAACACATGCTACCATATCATGCATTTGCTTTTTAATACCTTAATGACTGAATTTCAGTATAATTGGTTTTATTTGTAGTTCTATTTACTTTATTGATTTCAAAACACTATTCTTAGAAGGACCAGGCTTTACCAGGGTGCCAAAGATATCTATGGCACAAAAAAGGCTAAGAAGCCTTGACCTGATCCAACTTTCTTTTTTATTCTTCATGGTGCAGAAGGTTAGCATAGCCTTATCCATTAACTTACCCAGAGTCACATACCCCATTGGGAAGCAGAGCAGGGGATGAAGATCTGAATATCAAGATACTTAGGCTAGATTTTTTTTTTTAATTATTATCCTACTCTGAGGAAAAAATAATGCCTTACAGAAAGTATATCAGAAAAATATGAGTGTTATAGAAATATAAGATGTGTTATTCTAGCCTAGTCTCTGATACATTAAAAAATTAGAGTCTGTTCTTCAAAGACCTAGATACAGGTACCGTTTTTATTCTATGTGACTCATTTGAAATGTAGACTATAAAGAACTGGGGTTTGAAAATTTCATGTTTGTGGATTTCTTGGCTTTATATTTGAAGTCATAGTTATTCTTAAAAAAATAATACTCTGAATAGGTGTAGTGCCCCGTAGTTACTTTCAGGAGCATCTATTCTTCTATAGCAACCTCATGAGAATTCAATGACCAACTGCGACCAACTGGACCGACATAAATGTACACTCACATTCAAATAAAGAGCATATGTCATGGGATATCTTTAAACTGTCTTTCAATTGATCTAATTTTGATAGTTCCATAAGGATGTTTTGATAAATCTTGAAATTAATTTTAGATATGATTTAAATCCAGGCAAAAACGCAACCTGTATCAGAACAGTTTAAGAAATTCGGACTCTATTATAGATAAAAACTACAGCAGGCCTATAAGCAATCTATTATCAAAAGATTTTCCCTGGGATTTTTAGGTCAGAGAGGTTTGGAGAACATTTCTGCATCCTGCATTTTAGAAGGATAATAAACACAGAGCCCTCCACACTGTGATCTTGGGAATGTTAAGGTTGACAAGTTAATCACAAAAGCAAGAAATAAACAAAATTTAAATTTTCATAGCAGCAGGATTGCTCCCAACACCATTCTAAATATTATCATAAACAACCTAGAAGCAAATGCAGTGTCAAGTATCCAAATACTAAATCAATGAGCCATGACTCATTTTTGTTTGTTTGGAAAAGGGCTGATTATTGATTTTACACATACAGATATTGGGGCTAACTTGAAAACTAAGGGAAAAGCAGTTTTCAAAAGTTTCATACTTTTGCTAATATTTTAATTATCTCACATTTGTCTCTATACCTCATTTGTGTTCCACCTCCTACCCCGCATTCTTGACATCTAAAGGCATATGCACGCTGCACGCTGAGTAGTTTATCTCTTATTTCTCCAGGGTTTATTTTCCATTGAGATGTCCCATTCTGTTCTCTTTCTCCTCCCTTTCCCTTCTGGAACAATTTGGTGCCTGAAAATCCTTTCCCTGAGGCCCAGAGAAAGGCTAGTCTACACTAGGACTGAAGGCACCACAGTAACACAGGGAAGAAGGGAGTCCCTAACAAGGTGAAGAGAAAACAATTCAGAAGTCAGAGATGGAAGGTCAAACCCCAGGTAGGGTAAGAAGGATATCAATTCAGGGTGAGAAGCAGGTGACTGGTTTCAACACAGGGAGGTAGACCAAAAAATGTAAATACATTATTCATAGAGAAGCCAGGTTTCTCACTATCCATCAAGGGAATTATTAACATGAAAAACAGGAAAACAAGAGTTTTATAGTGTTGGGTTAGAATTAAATACATGGGTATGAACACATGGTTTCCAAAATGCATTAAGAGACATAAAACATGGCTATAAATGGGTAGGTAAAACTTGTTTATTTCCTTTTTTTCTGGTTTCAGAAAACTTGTTTCTGCCTCATCATGTATTTTCTCTGTCCCAATCCTGGAAATATCCACATTTCCAAGAATCCTAGCTTCTTTTAGTGAGAGCTTGGTTGTGCTCATTGCTATTGGAGTGTCACTGTTTCTAAGCCCAGCCAAAGCTACAGAATAGAAATAGACACAAAGATAGCTAGCTAGATAATAAATACACTGCTTAGAGAATGTCAGAAAATGATGGGGAGCAGTGCCTAGGTGGCTCAGCTGGTTAAATATCTGCCTTTGGCTCAGGTCATAATCTTGGGGTCCTGGGATTGAGTCCCACATCAGGCTCCCTGCTCATCAGGGAGTCTATCTCTCCCTCTCCCTCTGCCCCTCACTATTGCTCATGCTCTCTCGCTCCAATAAAAAATATAATCTTTAAAAAAAAAGAAAATTAAAATGAAGGGGACGTCAATAGGACATAGATATCAGCCTATCACAAACTCGAGCATCAAATTTGACTCACTAGCCAAATTTAAACAGTAAAAAAATGTTATGACAATAAAAAATCACATCTAACTGAATAAACTAGGAATCTGAGAATCTATATAGGTATAAATACAGAAGCAAACAGATTAATTGTAAGTTTAATGATGAATGGGATATATACAGAGTCTCAAAATAGTTTTCCCCCAAAATGGGACAGAGTGACATTATCACTCTCCTGATGTGAGGCAAAGGTGCAAGAACATGGCATCATTTTTGTAGTATTCCTGCCAAAGACAAATAACCAGAGTCTAAAAATAAGGAAACAACAGATACTCTATAAAACAACTAGTCTTAAATGTTCAAAATGTGTGAGGGTCATGAAAGTCAAGGGAAGACTAAAACTGTTATAGACTGGAGACCAGAGACATGAAAACTGGATGCAGAACGTGATTTTGAATGGGAATCTTTTGTTATAAAAGACATGGCTGGGACAACTGATGGAGCCTGAATTGTGTCTAAAGATCTGATGGTGATATTGGGTTATGTAGGTGAATGTCCTTGTTTGTAAAATAGGGACACTAAAGTATCCAAGGTAATGGGGCATCAGTCTCAATTGGCTCTAGAAAGAAAGTTATTTGTACAGTTCTTGCAACTTTTCTTTAAATATGAAATTGTTCCAAATTTAAAATTTAGAGATTATTTTTAAAATAATTCTTTTTAAAAATCCAGAGCCAATTTTTAAAAAACATCAAAAGAGAAAAGATGAAGAGCCAAGAAGAGAGATAAAAAACAAACATGTTTCATATTCAGGAACCCTATCCCATTGCACACAGAGGACTAGATTTGGGAAATTAACGGTGATGGCAGGACACATTCCAATGACCCTGAAGTCAGCAAAGCCATCCACTCAAAACCTCATGTTTAAATCTTAAGAAATTCCTTGAATGAATCAAATATAAATTCACTCCAAAATTCTCATTTAGAGCTAATCTGTAGTACCTATTAACTAATTTGAATTACCAAGTAACATTTGCCTCTGCATTTACTAAGAACTATTCTTCCAAACCTTTGAAAACCTCTCAGATCTAGTTTTCTGAAAAATCTGAGCAAAGCACATAATTTCAGCTTTAGAAAATTCATACACCATTACTTTGTCAGAATCTTTTATTCTAATTACTGCTGGCCCATCTGATTCTATTTGTGTCCACCATTTTTATTACTCTTAAAAATCATATTCCTGAAAGTAAAGAAAAAAATGAGATACAGGTGAACCTTAAGTTAATAGGTATTACCATATATTTAAAAACTTTGAGGAAACTACTACTATTTGAACACTTTTAAATAGGGCATCCACGATCTAGTATTCATCATAAATGTCACCATTCCCTACTGTTTTATGCTTGGCCCACCTCACAGAATCCTATTACTTCTCCTTCCTGTACAGACATTTGCATTTGTGTCCCTTGCACTAGGGTAATTTGAAGTTGGTTGTGTCTGAAAGGAATGATATTGAGTATCAGTATAATTTCTAAGATGCAATGGGGATTCTTTTGCCTAATTCTGAAAATCAATAAAAATAAAACATTTCAGATAAAAATTTTTCCATTCCCTTTCATGGAATCATGGTCTTAGAGAGTCTTACATTCATAACACAATAAAAAATTATTGAGCACCTACTGTGTACCAGGTACTAAGGATAGAACAATTTAAAAATTTAGTTTTTGAGGAAGGAAAACATTTAAAACAATTATAACCAAATGTAATAAATGATGCTAAGATACAGGACACAGAGTGCAAAAGGAAGATAATGGAAGGGGGACTGAATCTGAAACCTTAAAGATGAAAAAGGGTCAGGCAGAAGAAAGGATATGTGTGTTGGATGGGATGTGAAAAAGAAGTGGGAGTCTTTCAAGCAGAGGAAACATATGGGTGAAGACCCACAGATGGGAAAGAGGGTGGAATATTCCAGGAAAAGAAGTCAGTCCAGAATGACTGGTATATCAAAAGTTAAGGAAAACATCTTTGCCATATGGTTTATTCAGCTTCTACTTGAATGCTTCTAGTGACTAGAAGTTCATTATTTCAAGAGACTTCATTGTTGGACAACTCACATTGTCTGATTTTTTCCCCTCATATCAAGGTGATATATTCCTTCCTGAAACAAACACTCATTCATTTTAGTTTGGCCCCTTTTTCCACATGAAAATTCTGCAAGTATTTGAAGAGGCAGAGTCCCTTCACCTCTGGGGTACCGATGCCAGTTCCTTCAACAATTCTCTGATAATACGATTTCAAAATATCTTCCCCAGGATGAATTCTTGTCAAGTGGTCTTATAATTAATATCAGTTCAATATCATTGTCCGAATGAGAATAGCTCATGTTTATTGACTGCTTAGAATATGTAAGATGCTATGTTAAATATTTAACATGCATTATCTCATTTAATATAATCACCTCATTTCTTCCTGCAGATGGAAAATCAGAATCTTAAAGAGATTAAATAGGCCTTCATTCCATAAGCCACTAAATGGCAGAACTGGTATTTGAACCCAGGGAGCCTGGCTTCAGAACCTGCACAATCATTAAGCTGTGTAGTCAAATCACTGCAGGATACAGTACTAGCTTTCTTTGATCAAGATCACTATACTTTTATTAGTTAAGTATAAATGATTTTTATTTAAAGTCATTTAAAGGCTGTCCTGTAACCTAGAATCATAACCCAAAATTTTATTTATTTCTTTAAATTTATTTATTTATTAGAAAGAGAGCGCATGAATGGGAGGGGGAGAGAGACAGAGAGAGAAGCCCAAGTAGACTCTGAGCTGAGTGTGGAGCCCAAGGTGGGGCTCATTCCAAGACCCTGAGACTGTCATGATCCGAGATAAAACCAAGAGCCAGACGCTCAACTGACTACACCACCAAGGCACCCCTAGAATCATAACTTTTTATTACAAGCTTCAAAGTAAAAATTGCCCAGCTTTCTACATATAAAGTACATTGTCTCTTCTTTCCTCTCTTGTTCCTTTCTTTTTGCATTGTCCCATAAATCAAGCACAACTGTTACTTGGTTGTAACAAGAAGATTCCAAGGTTCACATTCTGAAGTAAGAGGTTGGTATTTTAGATCTGGAATAAACCTTAGTTCCACCTCCAAAACAAGCAAACAGAAGTTGCAGAGCTCTCAGTTAATTGGGCTTTTTGCTACTGAACACAGCCATCCATAGAAATGACTCATCTAAAAACTGGGATAGAGGACACTTTCTGAAATCTATACTTAACAGATTATAATACATTTTGGAGATTGGTAAATTTTCTTTCTTTTTTTAAGATTTATTTATTTATTTATTTGAGAGAGAGAGAGAGAGAGGTAGTGATAGAGATAATGCCAGACAGTGAGACAGAGCAAGAGCGGGTAGGAGAGGGAGAAGCAGAATCCCAGGATCCTGGGATCATGATCTGGGTAGAAGGGAGACACTTATCCAACTGAGCCACCAAGGCACCCCTTGAGATTGGTAAATTTTCTATGATGCATATTAAAACAACACGTTTTATTGGACTTTAAGCTAATTTATTTTTCTATTGCTCTCAATTCTAAAACATCTTCATCTCATTTGCTTTTTCTTTTTGTGAGAGAGAGAGAAAGAGTGTGTGCCAGTGGGGGTTGGGAGGTAGAGGGATAGGGAGAGAGAATCTTAAGCAGGCTCCAAGCACAGTACAGAGCCCAACACAGCGCTTGACTTTACAACTCTGAGACCATGACCTGAGCCAAAATCAAGAGTTGGATGCTTAAGCAACTGAGCCACCTAGGCGTCCCTCATTTGCTTTTTATTGTTTGACTAAACTAAATGTGCATGTCTGCTATGCAGCAAGCACCAATATCAACAGATAGATCTAAATTTTTTGAACAATTAAAAGGGATTAAGGGAATAAATGGTATAGATCTGGAAGAGGTAAACAGGCCTGGCACATTTGATAAGGTATTTGTCTGAATTGTTCAGGACCTAGTTTATTTTGATCTAATTTAAAATTAAATTTGAGATTACAGTTTAATCCTAAATTTCTTCAGTCAAAACATTATTTTCATGCATAGACTAACTTCTCCAAAATTTTGATGCTAGCACTTCCTCTTTCTCTAGACCCTGTGAGGGGATATTATATGAGCAAGGTAGGGATTGGGGAGGAAGTATCAAACTTTAGCCAAAGGGTTAGAAACCAGGGGCACGTGCATAGCTTAGCTGGTTAAATGCAGACTTTTGATTTCAGCTCAGGTCATGATCTTGGGGTCATGAGCTTGATCCCCAAACAGGGCTCTGCACTCAGTGTCAAGTCTGCTTCTGCGTCTCTCTCCCTCAGCCCCTCTCCCCACTCACGTGTGTGCTTGCTCTTTCTTTCAAATACATAAATAAATAAAATCTTAAAACAACAACAACAACAAAGTATTAGAAATCAGTCAAGTTGTGAGAGTGTCTGTAATAGAAAAACTGGTTATATTACCGGCTGAGCTAAAGTGTGACCCCCTAGCCATATAGTTAGATTAAAATAAACAGCTCAAGGTAATTTTCCTTCTTCTGTCGTAAGTCTGGAATTAGATTCCACTTCTATAGAGATTTGAAGTCAATCCTTGATATGCCTATTTAGAATTCGTCATCTTTCAATGAAAGATAAACTCTGATCTTGCACTGTCTAGTCTTTCATCCTGCAGTCTCTGCTGTGCCAGGACTCAGTTCTCAGTTTCCTATCATTAACTAGCATCTCATTAGGTGAGCCTTCCTGTTGCTAACCATCTCTAGGGGAATGTATCTTCATCTTTTTTATTATTTCTAGAATTAAATTACAAGCCCAGCAGGGTAGCAACTGCATCTAATTGGTTTTCTGTATTACCTAACATTTCTGTTGGTGCTTAATGTATTTTCTTCACACTCCTCTAGCATCCTTTTTTTTTTTTTTTTTTTTTGCCATATAATTGAGAATTGATGTAACCACTAATACTAAAAAAACAGCAATATCTAAGGCCTCTTTAGCAAATATGATCTTCACTGGTGAGTTGAACTTGAGTAGGGATCCAAGAAAGTTGGAAAAGAAAAGTCAACTCAGTGGCAGTAGGGAGGCTGCAGGAAGTACTGAAAAGAATAAATCTTTTTTGGGGGAAATCTGCCTTTGAGTCCTTAAACTCACTGTGTCACCTCCAACAAGTCCCTTGAGCCCTCTGGGGCCCTCTAAAATTAAGGCAGTTAGATAATCCCAAATAGTTCAGAATTCTGATGTTTGATTTTATTGAAAAATTAAAGAGAAACATTTACCCTCAGAACACTTTTGAGGGAGATTGCCTCCGAAATTGAAGATTCTGCCTTCTTTTTTTTTGTAGCCAAACTCAACATGTTGCTTATCCCAATATCTATTTCTTAGACTATATAGGTGTTTGAAATTCTTTTTCTCACTTTCTATTCTAGTATATATTTTTATATTTCCTCAGTAATCCCTACTCTATTATTTTTACTATATATTTGTTTTTCTTGGGTTTTTTCCTTTTTTTTAAAAAGATTTTATTTTATTTATTTATTTGACAGACAGCGATCACAAGTAGGCAGAGAGGCAGGCAGAGAGAAGGGGGTAGAAGCAGGCTCCCCGCTCAGCAGAGAGCCTGATGCAGGGCTCGATCCCAAGATCCCATGACCTGAGCCAAAGGAAGAGGCTTTAAACTACTGAGCCACCCAGGTGTCCAGGTTTTTTTTTTTCTTGTATATCATTTATTTCTCCATTAGTAGAGTCCTAACTTCTTCCTTTACAGACTATCCTTGCCACCATCTTGCTTTGTGATAGAATCTCTTAAAAACACAGTGTAGGAGGATGTCTTGGTAGTGATTATTCTTTACCATTCACTATACAGAGTGACTATATAAACTATGTATATAAAGACTATACATTTCCAGTGTCACACAACTTCATTTCTATTTTCCTAGGTATAAAACTATATTTTTAAAGTATCATATTCAGAAAGATTATGAGAGAAATAAAAATACTTGCATTTTAAATAATTGCTAGGAGATGACAAAGTCCATTTGCTACATACAATGTCCTGTCCTCAAATTTATATTCCTCTTCTTTTCACATCTCTTTTAATTTGTTTATATTTTCTCTTTTCACAATTTTTTTTCATTTCACCTCCTTTTACGACTTTAATCCTAACTTTCCAACCTCTTGATTATCTCATCTTTCCCTCTTAATACTACCACATGTATATCCTTTTCACTTGTGTCCTCAAGTTCCAAGGGCAGAAAATCAGGCTGGCCCAAGCCAACCTAATGAAGAAGGGATGTACCTTTCTTTGCCCTCTTGCCTTCCACCTAGAATTGTCTTTCCTTCTCCTTTGGGCACCACCATTTTCTAAAATGGACACCACCATTTTCTAAAGGTCTTTTGTGTCCCTCTAGTTGCTCATAATGGATTCAAGTGGGCCTTCTGTATTTCCCCAAATTCAGAACTATTTCTGATTTCATTTCCTGCAATCAACACTTAAACTGTCCTGGGTCTCAAGGTAGCCTTAAGATCTGAATCCTCTGATGTCCCCAAATGAGGTAATAGATGATGCAGTTTCTTTCCTTAGGCAGAAGTATAATTACCAGCAGCTTTTTAGGGATTTTTGACTACATAAGAATAATAAGAATTACATAAGAATAATACAAGGTAAAAAAAAAAGAAGAAGAATACAAGGTATCATGGTGAAAATGTATTAGGATGCCTGAATTCCATCTCCTTTAAATACGCCATATCCCGCAGAAATTGACTAAAATGAAGAAAAACTCTAAAGTAGAAAATTGATATCCTAGCTACTTTACAGATAAGGAAAGAACTTATTAAAATTTCTAAAGATAAAATTTCTCAATGAAAAAAATGTATTCACCTGAGGGTTTTTTGTTGTTGTTGTTGCTGTTGTTGTTGTTTTAATTTTCAGGTAAAATGGAGTTGTAAGGAAAATAAACAACCTTAGCATTCAGTTTATCAGCAACAACAGATATGTTTTCAGTTCCTCTCTGCTTTTATTTTTAACGAGTGAGTTTACATCATGTAAGAACTGTACTGTATATAAATTTCTTCTTCTCTCCCATAATCCCTTCTTCTGGATTTCCTTTCACCATTACTTTGAATAAAGTATGACACACACACATCACTCCAAATCCCTTTATAATCTATTTGCCAAGTGTCTCACCATTTGTAAAGCACTTTGAAATACATCGGGCACATTTGGTTCTTACCACTTTATAAGACAGATATGGTAGACCCTGGGCCCATTTTGCAAAGAGGAAAACCGGTGCTCAGAGAAATTGCTATGCTACTCAGGTCATGCAGTTTCAAGAGGCAGAACCAAGAACCCAACTCTCATCTTCTGACCACATCTACCTATCCAGACTCTTTCCTGAATTTCACATAGAATCTACCATGGAATAATTACAGCAGGTTTTATTTTGGGTTGTTTCCAATGGAAAAGGAATGCAAATGGTTTAACTAAAAATATTAATAATTTAAAATTTTATTTCCAAATCCTACACCATGCAATCACATACATCTTATGATTTTTGAATCCTACCCACCACATTCACAAAGGTAAGTGAACATGCCCTCTCCTTCTCAACATATACATCAGAACACTCAAGTAAGGTGTCAGGCACTGCCAGCAAACTCAAGAGTGAGATAATGTACACAGATGAAATTCTAGGACACACATTATCTGCATGATATTTATATTATTCATTTGAGGCTCGGAATAACCACTCTAAAATGAAGTATATGGAGTGCCTTTTTAAATTTCTCTGGTTTTCAAGCATTCTTCTGAATATGTGACAACCCAAAGAAGCCAATTCCTTTCTCAATCTCCCTACACCCTGATGAGGATCTAATAGCTAGCTTTGTAATTTAAAAAGAAAACATGAAGGTAAGAGCACAAAAAAGATGTTGCAATAAATAGAGTAGACAGACTGTAGCCATAAAGTTAGGTGATTCAATAATACTCCTGAAGCATGGCACATATGTTGACTCTTATTTGGCATTTCTAATAAATAATTTTTAGGTACTGAAATTTCATAGAAGCTATTCTATACCAACAGCCTTCAAACTACTTCCTTTCTATATCTTACTTTTCAAACAAGTTTCCAACACTTTTAGTTTTCAAATGCATCGGTCCCCATTTATTATTCCTTTCATCTGATATTTTTCTTCATTTCATTTTTAACTAAATTTATTAAGAAAAGTTCTGAAAGCATTTTGGCCTAAAACCTAGAATTCGACACTAGTTCCAACTCAACCAGCAACAAAGTGCCTCCTTTTCTTTGCTCAGGGCATGTCCTGGTTTACCCTTTTAATTTACTGAAATCAAAAAGCAGCTTCGGGGGTATGTTTAGACTTGCCCCATTAGCTATAAGACAGATATAGGGATGTTTTGTAAATATCTCATTCCTGCTTTAGAAAATGGCTTAGAACTCTTCTCTTTTTATCTCTCATAACATCACATTTTAGGATTGCCTGGAGTATTGCCCCTGGGCAACCCCCTTCCCTTTTTCTACTCACCGGCTGCCTTTTGACACCCAGCCAATTTTTCCAGACCAGGACTCGAAGCTGATGAAACTGGGAAGCCATCCTTCAAACACGACGAACAAGAGAATTCCTTTCTTTTCCTCCACCCCACAGAAGAATTGGTACCCTGTCCAACTTTCAGTGTCAGTGGGTCAAAGCCTTTTCATGGCATAGCTTTCCTGAGGGCTGGGGTAAGAAACCCACAGTTCTTCTGCTGCTCAATTATTCCTTTGGCTTAATCCTCATCCAAGGAACACTTCTCAACCAACTCTTCCTCTGAAACAACAACACAGACCAGACCTGTCAGTGGCTTTGCTTATTTTAAAATAACATCCAGTTATTGCTTGCTGCATGAAGTCCAGCCTCAAGAGAGAATGAGTATCATTCAGATAACACCCTACTGTAAAAAAAAAAAAAAAAGCTGAACCCACACCTCCTACTCTCCATGAAATTAACTGCCTATCCACACCTTCCAGAAGGTGTCACCTGCATTGGACACGTCATGAGGAATTGGGTGGGACTCTTGCCAGGCCAGTAGGACTTGTCCTACATTCTCTCGCCTTCTTTTCTACATAGTATCTGCTGTATTAGAGGCAGGACACATAACATTTTACAGACTCTGGGCCCAGTGACTCATAATATATAAATTATCATTAAGATGTTTTAACTCAATAAGGTTAAAGCTCAGCTAAAACACTCTTAACCTCATCCCATGGAGAAAGTCTCAACGTTTAGCCTAGAATTAAGTTGAATACTTTGATTTGGAGGGAAATAACTATGTTGGCTAGGTTTCACCTTCTGTTATAATTTATTAGGTTAAACAAATTGCAGAAAATAAAAGGTAGGCTGTAGATGGCATAAATGACATACAATGGATTCCCTCATTTGGGGGATGAGGGTTCGTGCATCCATTACAGGAAAGCCATGTTGTTTTAGGCTTTTATAATTAAAGAAGACACAAGCTGACACAGGACATCATTGAATTTATGATTTGGCAGAGTTCTAATGCACTTGAATATCCAAATCAGTACAAGAAATCTATCATAAATTAGGAGAAAAGAAAAAGGCTCGGTGCTTAAATTATTCAAGGTACTTTCTAATTAAGTAATTTTAATTGTGATTTCAGGATACATGCAAAGGAGAACTCTGGCATAAAGGTTTCTAAGAGTAACCTTGCTTAAACACCTTAATGAGAACCTATTCCCTCTGATATCAATGCCTCCACAATCTAGCTCTAGTCAATTTTTCAATAGTCTACTATAAATATTTGACTGCTTGCCAAACTCATATATATTACAATGTGCAAACATACCTCTGCTTTCTGGTCCTTGTCTTGCTTATGCCATCTTTTCTACCTGGGATAAACTCCTCCATCTCTAAGCTCCTACCTCTCAATATCATCCTCAGGTTGACATCTTCCACGATGTCTTTTGAGAAATACCCTTGGGATATCCTCTCACCTGCCTTGGAATCCAGCATAGTTCTTTGTTTATATTTCTCTCAAGGACCTGCATTTCTTATTTTTTCCACTAGATTGTCAACTCTTTAAGATCATAAACTATTTTATATCAAAATACTTTAGAATGATTAATGCTCAATAACTGCTGCTGAATTTAATTAAATATTGAAGAGACTATTTGAGCCAAGGCTAGTGAAACTCACCGTTGTTCCTCACACCTTTCCATGACTGATTCAGTTCTATGTGTGAAATCAGTGAACTCAATGTGTGAGTTCTCCCTTCAACGTTTGAGTTCAGATGCTGGCTCAGCTCCCTAGTCCCCATGCTGATTCTACAATGTTGATGGCAGCCAGCTGGCAGCTGACTGGAGCCATGTTGGCACGTGCCCATTACCTCAACTTTGGTTCTGTATCTACTGTGGTGAGCCTTTCCAAGTCTAATCCCCATTAGGCAGTCAGTCCTGAATATCTAGAATTTGGCCCTTGAATTTTTTTTTCTGAACAATGTTAAAGACAAGGTACTTCAGACACTGGACATCTCTGGAGGTAATACTCTCCATGACTCCCAGGATTCAGTGTCCAAGATTCTTCTGGTTTTCTCAAGCTTTACAGATGACTTGAACTCCTGCTCCCTGCCTTCTTTGTCTGCCATCTGTTATAGTCTACAACTCACTAATGGTTTCATTTACAAATAAATACTATTCATTTGGGAAGTCAAGGTGGGATTTGGGGATGTAACTCTACATGTCGAGAGACATTACAGGTGCACAGAGTTACTTTATTCAGTCAGGTTACTTCAGCTTTAAAGTACTGACTCACCACGTGACTGATGCAGGTGAGAGGTCAGCTCAAAAAGTATCAAATGGTTTCTCTTGGTAGCTGCTTGTCATCTTTCCAGTGTAATCATGTAGTTGCTCTGTTGTTGGTTTAACTTTGGTTAGAGTCTCTCTCTCAGGCTGCTCTCTTGGCTGGACACCTTCATCTACTCCTAATTTCTGATGATGATTATGTATTTTATTACAACCCATGACTTCCCAGGAAATTTATCTCTTCAAAGTAATTTCAAAACTATGCATTAAGAGTTTAATATATGTAAGATTTTCCTTTATACTGAAAGGAACACAATGTCATAACTCTAAATGTAACACACACCTACTTGGGGACTGCAGTATTCTTTCACAAAACATAATTCAAAGTAGTT
The DNA here is from genome assembly GCA_028533885.1 of Nasua narica. Taxonomy (NCBI): domain Eukaryota; kingdom Metazoa; phylum Chordata; class Mammalia; order Carnivora; family Procyonidae; genus Nasua; species Nasua narica. Next base: position 155,136,342 of record CM052810.1, read on the forward strand.
TAAGGTGGGATACATAGAAAATGAGACCTCCAAATTTTGCCCCACTCTATCTATATTCCAGCATCTATGTTGGCCATATCTGCTTCTACTATCTCCTTTAAGGTTTTCAAATTTCTCTTAAAATTTACTTTTGAAAGCATCTTTTATGATTTCATTTCAGAAAAGGCCTTAGCTAACATTAATCTTGGGAGCTATAGCTTATATAAATCAGGAATCATAATCTCTGATCAGAATAGAACTTAAAGCAACTATTAGACCAACCAAAAGGAAACAGAAGAGAATGTGGAAGGAGATTAAAGATAGTGAATTCTTTTTTATTTTGTTTTGCACAGAGAAAGATATAGCTTTGTGCCCTACTCCTGGCTATAGATTGAGGTATTTGTGCAGATATTTTAGGAGTTCCCCCTGAGGGAAGAAAGAACAATTTAGCAACCAGAAATAAGCTATGCCCAGGACATATAGTTGCTAAAAAATGTTTTTTTAAAAAGCAAAAAGCTAAATTGCAAAAAAAAAAAGGCAAATAAACAGAGGTAAATTAGAACAATACACAATCCATGAATGAATACCTTTACCAGTAAACTATTGACAGATTTTATTCCTGTAGTTGTACTGAGAAGTTAAATTACTCTATTTGGCTGGATCATGGTGATCTGCCACACTACTTAGTGTTCCAGTGCTTCTGCCAGAGGCCAGCAGATCCAGGTTGTCTTTAGGATGACTTCCAAGTCTCAGACCATAATATCTGCCTCTGCTCCCTTTCTTTGATGTTGGTGATTCTACTCCTTGTCGATCAGCAAATGTATCCCTTTATCAAACAAGGAGTCTACCAGAACTTGGGTAGTGTTTGTTTTTGTGTGCTCACTTCACTAACAGTAAAACCAAAAAAATCCAGCTTTATCATGGAATAGCTTGCACAAAAATTAGCTAACCTTAGGATTCCAGCGTTCTGCTTTCCTGAATTCTAGTAACGGCAAGTTTTAGAGAACAGTTCAAGTACCCCAAATTTGACTGAGCCATGCACAGAATTAGTTTTGAACATGCAAGGTTATCCTCCTAAGGTTGGTCTTATTTACGATCACCTCCAAAGTCACTTCACCTACTGAACCTAGTTAGAATGGTGGCTCAGCCAAGGCTGCACAACCGTGTAATTGATGGGCACCATAAGCACTGGAATGGCAGTTCTTGGCAGGAAATCATCATGCAGTACATACACTCCAGGACCAGGGCAAGAGGGAATGGGTCTAACCATGAATAGGATATTGACATAGGGGAAATACATTAATTTGTTTTAATAGTATTAATTAAAGATCTACATTAATAATAATAAATATTAGACTATAAAGCCTATGTTTGTTTAACTCATCACTGTGTAATAAGAATTTAATATAGATCTTGCCTTATAATAGGTGGTCAATTAATGCTTATTGAATAAATAGCAAACATTTGTTAATCACTTACTGAATCACCGCAGGAGGGCTATCATATGGAAAGTGGCATTATCCCCATTTTCAGAGGAAGAAAGTGACATTCAGAGAGGATATAACTTGCCTAAGTTCACTCAGTTAGAAGTGGGGATGGTGAGAACAGCAGCGGGGATCTCAACCCCTATTATCAATACTTTCGTCTCTGTGTCATGCTGTCTCCAATCCTGTGTACCGCACTGTGTGAAAAGAACTGAGAAGGAAAGAAAAGAACTTCAGAGTTTTCCCTGACTTTTTAGGGCCCCATTAATAACTTGTAGAGATTTACTGAAAATGAAAAATTATTGCCAAAATAAGTGCACAAATTGTTGTACCAGGAAGTGAGGAAAAAGACTTCTCTTTTTAGGCTTCTTGGTAGAACAGCAAAGAAGTTCCCTGTGTGGCCCTTGCCAGCTCCATTAGGTGTGTCTCTGCACTCTCAATCATCCCTGCTGCCACCTGCTGTAATGCCTTGGATGAAGACTATTCACTTTCAGGCTTTGTCGTGCTGTTCCTTCACCCCAAAATGAAATTGTGTTCATTCTTAAATAACTGACTTGAATGTTGCTTCCTCTCTGAAGACTTTCGTAGCCCATCCACCCACCACACTCCCACTCTAGGACAAATTAATCACCTCTTCATCTGTTTAACTATAGACATCTGTTCATAAAGATACGCAACTCCTTATTAGCCTCTGTAATAGTCAATCTTTCTTCTCATCTACACTCTGGAGCCCCTCAAGGACAGAAACATTGGGTTGGAGATTAAGTCTATATCCATGGAGAATGGTGACAACTCTGACCTGACTATACCTAGGAGTTGGTTTGAAGTGGTAGCAGATAAAATTTGAAGAGTGAGGGACCTGAATGCTAAAGAACTCAGGACGCCATTGTGAGGATTCAGAATGGGAAATTCCTGGCAACTCTTCTATGGGAAGTTCTTGGCAACTCTTCTAAAGAGAAAAAGTGAAATAGAACTGATGCTGTGGGAAGATGAAAATGTTAGTGGTTAAGCAGGGGGGGCACTTGGGTGGCTCAGTCAGGTTAAGTGTCTGATTCTTGATTTTAGCTCAGGTCATGATTAGAGGGTCATGAGATTGAGTCCCATGTTGGGGTCTGCACTCAGCAGGGAATCTACTAGAGATTCTCTCCCTCTTCCTCTCCCTTTGGCCCTCACCCAACTCTCTCTCTCTCTCAAATAAATAAATAAATCTTTAAAAAAAAAAAAGGAAAAAGAAAATGTTAGTGGCTGAGACCCAAAATCTCTATTCTGCATGGGAAACAAATGTGGGATTGAGTCAATGATGAAATGAAAGAGCTTAGGAATTTTAATGGTAACCAGATCCATTATTTTACTCCTTCAATTCCACCTTGGTTTTTATCCATAGCATCAGAGACAACTTACTTTTTTCCCTCCCACCATTAATTGACTTTTACATTAAGATGCCTTGGGATGGGGGGTGGCTGGCTGGCTCAGTTGGTAGAGCATGTGACTCTTGACCTCAGGATCATGAGTTCAAGATCCACATTGGGCACCCCCCAAAGTAAGCTTTTTTTTAAAGCTTACTTTAAAAAAAAATGATGTTATGGGATCATAGCTCATCACATATAGGATCTAATCTTTATAATAAACCTGTAAGGACAATTTTAGAATCTCTGCTCTATAGATGAGGAAACATAGGGTAAGGAGCTTTCCTAGGTCACACTACTAATGAGTGTCAGAACAGTGACTTGAACCAGGGCCTCTGTGTCTGCAAAGCCTGTTCTCCAACAGACCCTCATAAAACAAGCATAAATAAGAAAACATGGCAAGTGTGTACATTTGACCCAGGTGGAAATGTGCAATACATTGAGAAATTGAAGTTAACTCCTGGCTAAAATAACAGCATCCTTCTTTTATGAGGAGGGTGGGGCTCCATGAGAGGCTTAAGATAATGAGGCACCAATTGTTAATACCTCATTACCTAAGATCCACCTTACCTTCGATGGAAGGTGGTGATAGCCAGTGCTATGAAGCAGGTAGGCGTGAGGAAGGTGTCAGATTCAGGATTTTCAGGTGCTTTATCAGCACTGAGGCACTCCAAAGATGATGTGTATAGAAAAACTGTGTCAAGAAGCAACTGGTAAAAATCTGAACCACAAAACCAGGAAATAAAGCTTCTTTTAAGGGGACTTAAAAGAAGACTCACTCCTTCCAAACAAAGTTATAAGGCAGCTTCTCTCTCCAAGATGGTATAATGATACAGAATGCCCCATCACAAATAACATGCTCTTGTCAGTAAAGCAAGTTTGATAAACTGATTATCTTGCTTACCATTGAGCCATGTGACTCTGGGAATTTCAGGGTGATTTACAGTCTTGCAAAAAATTACTCACCTACTCACCAAGGATGAGTAATAATTTGCTTGGTTAGACTGGTAAAGTATGTTGAACTAAGTAATTTTACTACAAGTGTTGCTATAATATTGTAAGGATAAGAAATAAGGAATAATTGGTCCTTTTTGGGCCAACCTACTAAAACTTAAGGAAAAATGTGAGGTAGAGTATTAAGAAAGATCAGTCATGGAGTGACTGGATGGCTCAGTTGGTTAACTGTCTGCCTTTGGCTCAGGTCATGATCTCAGGGTCCTGAGATCCAGCCCTGCATAGAGCTCCCTGGGGAGTCTGTTTCTCCCTTTCTCTCTGCCCCTTCCCCCACTTCATGTGTGTGCTCTCTCTCAAATGAAAAAATGAATAAATAAAAATCTTCAAAATAAAAAAAGATCAATCCTCTTTTTGCAGTGAAAGTTCTAATCAATTCTCCACTTAGGAGGAAAAAGTGAAAATGAAAAATGCTATTGTTTCTTTCTTTGCATCTTATGTCTTTCTCTCCTCATAAAACCTAAAGTGGCTTATAAGACAAATATATGTTTTTATCTAATATCACTTTTCTTTGTCACAAAAAAATATATAAGAAATCAATTTCAGGATGTGTTTTAGTCTTTGGTGATTTGCCTGTTTGCAAAGAAATTTAAAAGAGAATATCACAAATATTAAAGGTTTCTACATTCAAGTGGCAGCATGCATTCTCTTGAATAGAACAGAAACGATCTTAAAAAATAGATCTTTCTTGAATAAGCTAGAATTTTATTTTATTTATTTATTTATTTTTTTAAGCTAGAATTTTAAAACTAAAATTTTAAAACTCCAAACCCTCAGTATAGGAAGGGTAAGTCACCCAGTCATCTGTCCCCTCAATCATGAGCAACACACAATTCTATATATTTCCAATGTGGGCCATTACTAAACTCGTTTGAAAAAAAATGGGATTGGGGGAAAAGGACTGTTCAATGATTTCAATTCAAATCAATAATAAAATATTTTAGGTGAAAAGTCTGATGATTCAAACACTAATTGGCCAGAGTACAAAGAATTAAAAGTCTTTATTTTCAATGAGGCATCAAAGATGGTAGAGGAGTAGGAGACCTTAAATTCATCTTGTCCCAGGAATTCAGCTAGATAGCTATCAAATTATTCTGAAAACCTGTGAACTCAACCAGTGATCTAAGAAAAGAATAGTTGCAACTCTACGAATAGAAAAGTGACTACTTTCTGCAAGGTAGGAGGTACAGAGAAGTGAATCTGAGTCAATATATGAGAAGAAAGACCTTGAGACTGGCGTGATATACTCAGGGTGCTAAATGAGAAAAATATGCAGCCAAAAAGACTTTACCCAATTAGGATGTCATTCAAAATAGAAGAAGTAATAAAAAGCTTCCAGGACAAATAGAAACAAAAAGAATTTGTGATCACCAAACCTGGCCTACAAAAAGTATTAAAAATATCCTCTAAGCAAAGAGAGAGCCCAAAAGTAACATAGAACAGAAAGGAACAAAGACAGTATACACTAACAGTCACTTTACCAGTAATACAATGGCACTACATTCATATCTTTCAATAGTTACTCTGAATGTAAATGGACTAACTGCCCCAATCAAAAGACTCAGGGTATCAGACTGGATAAAAAAGCAAGACCTATCAATATGCTGTCTGCAAGAGACTCAAAGACAACTCAACTCCAGATTGAAAGTGAAGGGGTGAAAAACCATTTATCATGCTAATGGACATCAGAAGAAACTGGGATGGTAATCCTTATATCAGATAAATTAGATTTTAAACCAAAGGCTGTAATAAAGAGATGAGGAAAGACACTATATCATTATTAAAGGGTCTATCCAACAAGAAGAGCTAAAAATTCTAAATTATATATGCCCCTAACATGGGCCATATAACAGCCAATTATACAAGCCAATTAATAACAAAAATCAAAGAAACACATCAATAATATTACAATAATAGCAGGGACTTTAACACCTCCCTCACTGCAATGGAAAGATCATCCAGGCATAAGATCAACAAGGAAATAAGGGCTTTCAATGGCACACTGGACCAGATGTACTTCACAGATATATTCAGAACATTCCATCCAAAAGCAACAGAATAGACATTCTTCACAGGTGCACATGGAACATTCTTCAGAATAGATCACATACTGGGTCACAAATCAGGTCTCTACTGGTACCAAAAGATTGGGATCATTCCCTGCCTATTTTCAGACCACAATGCTTTGAAACTGGAACTCAATCACAAGAGGAAATTTGGAAACTCTCACTCTTTGCAGATGACAGGATATTCTATGTGGAAAACCCAAAGACTCCACCCCAAAATTGCCAGAACTGATAGAGGAATTAAGCAAATCAGCAGGATATAAAATCAATGCACAGAAATCAGTTTCATTCCTATACACTAACAATGATACAAAAGAAAGAGAAATTAAGGAGTCTATCCCATTTACAACTGCACCCAAAACCATAAGATACCTAGGAATAAACCTAATCAAAGAGGGAAAGGATCTGTACTCAGAAAACTATAGAACACTCATGAAAGAAATTGAGGAAGACACAAAGAAATGAAAAAACATTGCACGCTCATGGATTAGAAGAACAAATATTGTTTAAAATATCTGTGCTACCTAGAGCAATCTATACATTCAATTCAATCCCTATCAAAAAATACCATCAACTATTTTCACAGAGCTGGAATAAATAATCCTAAAATTTGTATGGAACCAGAAAAGACCCCAGATGACCAAAGGGCGGTTGAAAAGAAAACCAACATCATAATTGTTGGCATCAAAATTCTGGACTTCAAGCTGTATTATAAAGGTGTAATCATCAAGACAATATGGTACTGGCACAAAAACAGACACATAGATCAATGGAACAGAATAGAGAATCCAGAAATGGAACCTCAACTCTATGCTCAACTAATCTTCAACAAAGCAGGAAAGAATGTCCAATGGAAAAAAGATCCAAAATCTATAAGGTATCCAAAATCTATAAAGAACTTATCAAACTCAGCACCCAAAGAACAAACAATCCAATCATGAAGTGGGTGGAAGACATGAACAGACATTTCTCCAAAGAAGACATCCAAATGGCCAACAGAAACATGAAAAAAACATCATTTGGCATCCATCAGGGAAATACAAATCAAAGCCACAATGAAATACCACCTCGTACTTTTAGAATGGTTAAAATGAACAACTCAGGAAACAACAGATGTTGGTGAGGATGGGGGAAAAAGGGGAACCTTCTTACACTGCTGTTGGGAATGCCAGCTAGTGCAGCCACTCTGGAGAACAGTACGGAAGTTCCTCAAAAAGTTGAAAATAGAGCTACCCCACTACCCAGCAATTGCACCACTAGGGATTTAGCCCAAAGATACAAATGTAGTGATCCAAAAGGTCACCTGCACCCCAGTGTTTATAGCAGCAATGTCCACAATAGCCAAACAATGGAAAGAGCCCAGATTTCCATCAATAGATGAATGGATAAAGATGTGACACATATATACAATGGAATATTACACAGCCATCAAAAATGAAATCTTGCCATTTGCAATGATGTGGATGGAACTAGAGGGTATTATGCTAAGCGAAAAAATCAATCAGAGAAAGGCAATTACCATATGATCTCAGTCATATGTGGAATTTAAGAAACAAAACAGAATCATAAGAAAAGAGAGGAAAATATAAAACAAGACGAAACCAGAGAAGGAGACAAACCATAAGAGGCTCTTATTTTTTTAATTTATTATGTTCGATTAGCCAATATACAGTACATCATTAGTTTTTGATGTAGTGTTCAATTATTCATTAGTTGTGTATAAGATCCAGTGCTCATGACATCACATGCCCTCCATAATACCCATCACCTGGTTACCCTACTCCCATCCCCCTCTCTCCTCTAACCTTCAGTTTGTTTCCCAGAGTCCAGAGTCCCTCGTAGTTTATCTCTCTCTCTGAATTCTTCCCATTCAATTTTCCCCTTGCTTCCTCTATGGTCCTCTGCACTATTCCTTATATTCCACATATGAGTGAAACCATATGATAATCGCGTTTCTCTGTTCGACTTATTTCACTCAGCATAATCCCCTCCAGTTCCACCCATGTCGCTGGAAATGGTAGATATTCATCCTCCCTGATGGTTGAGTAATAATCCATTCCATAAGAGACTCTTTATCATAGGAAACAAACTAAGGGTTGCTGGAGGTGGGGGGTGTAGGGATAGGGTAATTGGATGATGGACATTAAGGAGAATATGTGATGTAATGAGCATTGGGTGTTATATAAGACTGATGAATCACAGACCTGTACCTCTGAAACTAATAATACATTATATGTTAATGAATAATATTTAAACTTAATTGAACTTAATTTTAAAAATGTTTAAAAAGAAAAAAATGTCTTTGTTTTCTGCCCCTTTACATGCCATCTTTTAATAACATCTTCCTTTCATCAGTCCTTCGAAAGCAATGTTTTGAAACAAAGGAAGAGAAAAAATATCAGGAGGAAATGGAAAGGAGTAACCAGTTGTCTTGTATATTGGTATCTGTAGTTTGACTTTTGAACAAAAGAATGTGTTTTTAAATAGGGTGGAATAAATTCAAAAGTCCATACTCAAAAATACTCATTTTTACATGTGTTTACATAGCATATATATATATGCTATTTAAAAATGGTGTGTGTATATATATATATACACACACACATACATACATGCTTCTTTATGAACTAGAGATACAAACTGTATGCATAAGTATGTAAAAAAACAAGAAAAATGTAGCCTTTATATAAGCATAAATGGATTGTAAATGTGAAGAAAATGGTATATAATAATAATGAAACATCTGGCCCTCCAGATATGCATTTTAATGAGTGCTTTAATGATAGCATGTGACAAATGGAGCATATGGCCATGATATCAGTAAAGTCTTGCTACATAGAACTGGACAGATCTTTTTAATCAAATTTTGTAGTATATCAATACAACTACAGTATTTAAACACACAAACTTAAAATCATTTTAAATTGAACTGCACATTCATTAATTGATTTACTAAGTTCATACACTAATCTTCCTAGGAGGAAACACATACATGCAACACAAAACAAATACATCTTAATCTAAAATAACAATTTGAATGACTGCAATGAAGCTAATCCTGCCCATTCTGCACCTACTTGGGCTTTCTCTCTGGATCATGGAATTGTTTTGAAAGCTGGTTGTGATCTAGATATAGGCTGTAACAGAGAAGAAACTTGTTCAAAACTCTCTTAGAGGCTTGCACAAACCTTCCCACCACTAAAGCTCTTATGGGAAACATAATCCCTTTCTCACCTACAGCTTAACCCTCAAATCTTCAACCCTCTTTCAATAAAGAAAGTCCATTGCTTAGAGCAAACAACAAGCATTTTGTGTAGCACAAGGAGCCTATGAAATGGAGTTCTGTTGAGGTTCCGCAGACTCAGGAGGTCACTGGCAAGATGCTATTTGATATAGCAACTTCACTCTCTAAACCAAAGACCATGTGAGAAATGTCAAATCATGCTGAAAGAGAAGGCACCAACTTCGGAGTGGGAGAGAACACTACAAGAGCTTATTTAAAGACTTGTTTTGACTAACAAGGAAGCAGAATGTTTTGGGGGAAAGAGCAGAGGAAATCTACTGACAAGATGAATATAGAGGCCATTCTGTCACTTCCCGGTAAGGTCAATTTCTGAGGCTCAAATGCTCTACTTAGAAAGTGGGGTAATAGTTTACAGATTTGTTGAGGAATTAAATTAAAGGATCAGACAAATGTAAACAACCTAGATGTTAGCTAAGGCTTCTCTGCCCCCCAGTTCCTATGTCTATGCATGTGTCTTGAGTTAACACTCTATACAACCCAGAGAGAAACTCAACCCATGATGGTGTATACAGGAAAACAAAAACAAAAATGCATACTAAGTATTTGGTGATCTTAGTGCCATTACTGGTGCCCTTAGTGGGGCCACAAGTTGGGAGAGTGTGTGAATTCTCAGTGTCACCGGCTTTCCCTCTTTTCTCTACCGTTCTCATCTTCTTCTTCTCTTCACTATTCCTTCTCCCAGAAATCTCTCTCCTTTTATTTTCCTGAGTAATTTTGGTATACTCAGGAAATTTGTTATTCTCCTTCTCTGAAGCTTGGGTACCTCCTGACCTCCAGACTCCAGAGGAATGCATTTACACCAAAACTTATACATAAGTCACTAGAATAAGGGCTGTATTCTCTCTGTAAGAAACTCTGGTAACAGCTGCTAAAGAAGAAAAATTTCACCAACTCTTTACAGTTAATTACTATTATTACTGGCTAAAATAAAGCTTGATCACTTGGAACCTCCAGAACAATGACAATCAGGGAAGATAATGAGATTAATTCCATAGCAATTATTTTACACTCAAAGCATTATTCAATTATATATCAAGGCCTATAAAATATTACCACTTTCTATTTTTCCAATACCCAAGGCAGTTTGAGTAGAAGTGTAGACGCCTCTGTGATCTGTGACATACTCTCAGGGGCTTGGGCATTCTTTCTGAAAATTTAACATTTTGGGGCTTTCACATTTATGATACTCTGAAAAATTAAAGTAAGTCTCTTCTGCTTCATCTGGATGAACATTTTATGAACAATTATGTGTCAAGTGATCATCTGGGGTAGAAATATTCAGCCTTTTAATGAATTGATAGACTTATCTATGTTCCCTCATAATATAAAAATGATCATAGTTATTACATATCTGCTACTAGAACTCAAACTCAAAAGAACTGTTAAAGTTCTTTACAAGTAGCAATTCTCTATAGCAATGATTTTTCATAGCTGAAATTCTTTTTAATTTTTATGTATATTAAGGCTTTGATTTGACATCATTAACATAATATAGTGAAACAAAGTAAATACAATAATTGTAGTGGATCAGTGAAAAAGAAAGAGGTAGACTTGATACAGAAATTATACATTCCCAGTAGTATAAAACAAATGCATACGCATGTTTTAGAAAAACTTATGGTTTCAGCAGAAGGAAATCAGCAGTAAATGACTTGTTCATGGCATTTAAAAAACTACTTGAGCATAAATCAAGATTTCTTGGTTATACTTTAAATTCAGAGGAGATTGGTCTTTGGAAGGTTCTAGGTAAATATAAAGCTTGAACTAGCAAAGATTTAAAGTAATTAATGCCATTATGTATGACTTATACAAATACACATTTCCTACATTTAGAATATACTGACTCTTCTTTGTAGGTTAGAATCAATCCATTTAAATATCCAAAAATATCAGGTAACCATGCACACTGAACCTCTATGATTAAGGGGATGAAAGACAAAAATTAGATCATAAGCAATACTGAGAAATTCTGGGAACAAAGAGTTTGGGTCCTGAGATTGTCTAGATGTGTTACTTGGCTAGGCTAAGTCCCTATTCAACCAAAAACTAATCTAGGTGTTGCTGTGAAAGTATTTCCTAGATGTGATTAAAGTCCATCATCAGTTTACTTCAAGTAAGAGAGATTACCTTAGATAATCTGGGTGAGCCTCATTGAATGGTTGAAAAGCTTTATGAGTGAGACTGAGGTTTCCCTGATTAAGAAGAGATTCAGCCTGTGGATATAGCACTTTAGTGCAGAGCTCCAGCCTGCCCTTCCTGATACCCTGGACCACAGATTTCAGACTTGCCTGACCACCCCTTATAATTGCATAAGCAACTCCTTGCTATACATCTCTTAATATACATCTCCTGATGGTTCTGCTTCTCTTGTGGAACCAACTAGATACAGGACCCTAATAACTTGAAGGCATGCAGATGTTCAGCAATTATATGGAACTGATATCAAATAAAAATTTAAATGCAGCAGAACTTTGTAGGTATTTGAAAACTAACCTCTCAAATTTTTTAACTCTTAATTTTTAAAAAATTGCTAAGACTATTATACCCATATATAAATACTTGAAGGAAAAAAAGCGAATTTGCTTTCAGTAATTTTTTTAAGTGTTCTCTATTTCTTATGTAGGAACATTATGAATTATAAAACTGGGAAAGTTTCAAACAATTGCTATAAACACCATTGAATGAACAGGAAAGATATTGCAGTATAGGGAAACTCCAATACAAGACAAATAGTCTTACCAAATGGCCACTAGTGGTGGGAACCAGAATGTGCTCCAAACCATCACAGAGAACCATCTCAGGGGTAACAAGTACAGAGAACATACAAAATCTGCCACTCTAGTAGAGACCATGAGGGTCCAGAATGAATGTGGATTTGAGAGCCTCCCATTTCACAAACCTCATCATCAACCTGGCTTCTGATACTTCCAGATCATGTAACCAGCTCTCAGTGAATCCTATCATCTTCCTGAAGAGGATCACAAAGAGTGAGAAGAAATACAAAAGACAGAGCCTATATTCCCAACACACTGAGCCACCATAAACAGGCTATGTAGACTGGAAAGACTGTCAAACTCTGTATTAATTACCAAACTTGGAGAACTGTTTTTAACCTTGTGGTCACACATAAAAGTGTTCTGGGTTCTCTTACTGAAAGAAATGAAATCGAAGTACTAGTGGTGTCAAATGATTCCCCAAAACCTGCTCCTCAGCTAGTGTCCAGGAATATATATAAAGGTGTTCTGTTTGCTTGTCATATAACTATGAGAAGAGGGAGGAATTTTATTTGAGGATAGGTTAGAATAGAAAGATAATGGAAGGGAACGTATGGCATCTGTTCTTTTCCAAATATGGACTAAATTTTAATCATTGGGATTTGGGGGATTGAGAGCCAAAAACTGATGGAAATATTCACAAAAGATCTTGTGAAACTGACTATAAGCAGAATTTCTTTGGTACCCAAGTGATAAAACATAACATAACATTAAAAAAAAATGAGTCTTCCTGCTAAAGGTTAAAGCTATTTATAATCAATGCTCTGAATTCTCTACAGACCTCAAATGTTCTGGCATAGGGGAACCCTGGAGAGAGGAAAAGGCAAAGGGGATCCCAACCAATCCAGACTGACCCCCTAAGACAACTGTAGTCCTGTAAGAGTTAGCACTAGCTCCTTAGAGAGGAGGAAATAGAGCTTCATATCAGAATTCTCAAGCCTTTTGTAGTAGAACTGTCTTGAAGTTTGGCTTTAGCCTCATTATTTGACCAAAATCTGCCCTATGGCCTCAGTTATTGGAAGATGAAGAGTCAAATACTTGCTTGCCATTTCAGACATCCCTGATCCTGTGTGTGACTGATAATTCTGTCATCATGTATGCTACCATTATACTCAGAATTTCAGAGTCATTAATATGAATAAGGCATGTTCGGATTTATTATTATCTTAATTGTTCTTTTCAAACACTGGTAAAATATCCAGAAATAACTTGGTATTAAAATTTGTTTGCATGTTTGCCATACTGAAATTCTATGTCAGCTGACATATAAATGTATATTTATTATAGCAAGATTCAAAACATTGCTACAATGGTATGCTTTCAAAGCTTTAATTCAATGTACAAAAAATTATTAAGAACATTGAAATTGTTAAGAATTAGGAAAATAACTGACTGCTAATATGAATGCTAAGGGAGAATGCACAAGCTTGCTACTTTTACAGAGACTAGTGCAGTAACAAGATGGCAACCAGTGATTCTCACCTCCTCATGTCCTGGTATTCATGTCCTTTCGTAGTACTTTCCCCTACTGAATAAAACTGATCACTGTAAATAATAATCACATAGTGTGTTTTCCAGGGCTATGTCAAAATAGACATTGAGCTGCTACCTCACTCCCTCTCGAATCACCTGTTTTGAAGAAACCAGCCACCATGTTGTGAGGACACATAAACAGCCTGTAAAGAAGAACTCCCTAGACACATATAGGGAGAAATGAGGCTTCAAGCCAACAACCAGCACCAGCCTGTCAGTCATTTGTGTGAGCTAACTTGGAAGTAGGTCTTCCAGCCCTGGCTAAGGTTTCAGATGATGGCATCCCTGACCAATATCAGGACTGCAACCTCAAGACCCTGACCCAGAACGTACAAGAGAAGACATTTGAAGTCTCTTACCCACAGAAACTGGGAATAGTAAATGCTTACTGTTTTAAACCACTAAGCTCTGGGGTAACTTCTGATATAGCAATACATAATTATTACAGAAAATACTTCTTAGCCTAATAATTATTTCTAGTTAATAATAAAAACAGACTAATAGAGATTAGATTTTCATATATTGCTAATATTTGTAGAATTGCTTCATGCACGAGTATTTACCACAATAAATAATATTGCTTTTAAGAATGATGCTTTTCTATTAGTTATTTAATTATATTTAGGGCTCAAATATTTCAAGAAAAGGACTTAGTTTGCAATCTTCATGTTCTGAGAAGAGGAACCACAAACAAAATGGGAACTTTGCATCTTCAGAATTTCTTCCGAAACTTCCAAAATTGTGGATAAAAACATGACTTGATAAATTATCTTTGATTCATTCATAATCAAAACCATGAGTCAAAAAGATACTAAGGAAAAATGAAGTACCCCGAACACATTCTGTTCCTGTTAATCACACTGGGCATACTGCACAACAAGGCTTCACCAACATTTAAGAAAAAACAAAAACAACTTTTCCTTATAGTTCTGAGTCCAAAAAGTTAAAAATACAAACAAAAAGCTATCAACTGCCAAACATTGTCCATAGTTGAAAATAAAGAATTTTTGAGATTTGACAAGGTATTAATCCTAGGTCCAAAGTTCTCTCTAGGAAACATGTTGCTGAACATCTTTCTCCTGAATCATATCATATCATATCATATCCATTACATTATGTTATAATCATGTTTATTTTTGAACATATGAATTAAATTGTTAATGGTATTATTGGATATGCTGTGTATATACATACTCAGAACCGATATGTAATCATGGAACAGAACAGTACAGCAAAATTACTAGCTGTAAGAGAAAGACAATGACCCCTCTTATCACTCTTCTACCACAAATACTCTATATGACATACAAGAAATTTGAGAACTGTTTTCTCATTTTCTTATATAAGATATTCTAACAAAAAGAACAGTGCTCTTAGGTGTTACATATTATAAGTCAGCTTGAACAAGAGCCTTAATATTGTACTTTGCAGATAATAATACCCACATAACAAGACTTATTAACAACTTTGTTTGCAGGGCACCTGGGTGGCTCAGTGGTTTAAAGCCTCTGCCTTCAGCTCGGGTCGGGGTCTCGGGGTCCTGGGATCGAGCCCCGCATCGGCCTCTCTGTTTGGCGGGGAGCCTGCTTCCCCCTTCCTCTCTGTCTGCTTGTGATCTCTGTCAAATAAATAAATATCTTAATAAAAAAAACAACCTTGTTTGCAAAGAAAGTACTTTGAAGACACCAGAATTTACTGAAGAAGTAAGCACCCAGGTGGATCTTGAGACCACAAGTATTCTCACATGATGCCTGCTCTAAAGATACCCTGATCATTCTTCTCCAGGGAAAATGCTGAATGGTTTGTATGCAAGGAAAACTGAGCTATAGATGGAAATCAGGAGAATATTCTGTTATATTTAAAGGCTTCTTTACTATAAAGTTACTACTTTAGAAGTGATAACAGTGAGAATATTCTGTTCCTCCTTAAACTTGCACCCCCTAATTGTAGCATTCATTGGTCTTGCCTATAGCAATTATTATTGTGGTGTTATATTAGTGATTTTCTATTTCCTACCTTCCTTCGGCACTTATTAAATGAAATTCTTCTATAAAGAAGTGTTGTCCCTTCTATACCATTTATATAGTTTTTCAAGTATTTATTTATATCCATATGGACTCATGCATATTTATTTTATTCTTTGGGTTAACTTCAATTATGCTTAACTAACTTTTGTGGTTTTTTTTTTTTTTTTTAAGTACAGAGTTAAAGGCACCTGGACTGGGAAAATCCAACACATTTGTTTGCTTAATTCAAAATTCTGAAGCCAGTGTAGGCCCAACCATGTAACAGAATTCATTACAGAATTCTGCCTTAACATGTATGTTTCTTTGTGTGTGTTCTATAGTAGATTTGCTCAGTACGTGTCAAATAAATTAATAGTTGCTTAAAACTGAATTATTTATTAAGCCCTAAAGGTGTAATAGATAAGTATGTTGAATAAAGGTTATACCCCTGCCTTATAAACATTATAGAATTTATATTTTCACAGACTTTTATTCCATCATGATACATATGATCAAAGAGCATGGAATTTCTTTCCAGAGTGCAGTTTAACACCATGGTTGTATCATACATAAAGATATTAATCTTAAACCCTTGGTTAAAACAGAGTCTGCTAAGCTTCTGAACTGTAAAGTTATGAACAAATTTGGGAGAGATCCTTTAAGACCTGTTACTATTGTGTCCCTCCTTAAACATTTTATTAATTTTACCCACTATATTCACTCATCCAAACTGCTACTTAGCTCATTATGGGATCTAAAGAATTCAAAATACTTTGACTAAATAATGATAAAACTATAAATCTCTTCAGGAAAATGTACTAGCCTTACATGGTATAGAGATTTAGGTAAAAAAAATCAAAAAAGCTCAACGCTTTTCTCTGTTACTTGGGTGTTTAGTTAAAAACACATAAGTGGTTTTGTCTACATTATCCAGGAAATGATAGTTGAATGACCTGGATTATATGCTTTGCTGACATTTTAAAGGTGAATTTCAGCATCTATCAGGATATATTTTATGATATGAACACTTTCTTCTCTGATAATGCCATACATACGATGATGAATATTCAAAGTACTTAACCTCCTTTCTCTAATGCCATTTAAAAAGAGCTAATTAAAAGTACTGAGTTCAGATTCTAAACCAGAATTATGCCTACATTGGGAGGAGAGAGAAAGAAGGAAGGTGTTCCTGCTGACGTTCTCCAAGAATTGTTTAATAACATAAAATACATTTAAAGCTTCTTGGGAGCGCTAGAACATGGGGAGTCAATATTACAAATCTAGGTCAAACAAGAGATACTAATTAAAATCAAACCTTATGTAAAGATATTAGTTATACTTTCATATTTAAAATAATTTATCGATTTCATGTTTTATCACCTAAGGAAAAAAGTCTTCATTAAAAGGCCAAATAAAGTTTATGTACATCATTTTCCATGAGGTTAATAACTACACATCAGGGCCCCTGGGTGGCGCAGTTGGTTGAGCGACTGCCTTCAGCTCAGGTCATGATCCCGGAGTCCCGGGATCGAGTCCCACATCGGGCTCCCAGCTCCATGGGGAGTCCGCTTCTCACTCTGATCTTCTCCCTTCTCATGCTCTCTCTCACTCTCTCTCTTTCCTAATAAATAAATAAATAAATAAATAAATAAATAAATAAATAAATAAAATCTTTAAAAAAAAAATAACTACACATCAACTCTTTGAAAAAAGTTACTATTTGCACTACACTGGATACGGAGCTTTTGTTGAGTCCATATGGAGAAGGGGAGACTTAACATGTGTTTGAGTTCATAAAACTGTTGTTTATAAACCTGCTTTTAAAGGTTAATAAGTAACACGAAGAGATTGGTGAAATTAAGTTAAAAAAGTGTCCATAATGTAAACGTAAAGTAAAAACTGAGGTAGCATGGAGGGAGTAGCCTCATGCTTAGAATAATTTTAGGGAGATGCCTAAAACAGTATATTGGACATCTGTCCAACTTTAATTTACCTGGGACATTTCTGGCAAAGTCATCTGAACAACTCCAAGAATGAGAAGGTTGGGAAGAAAGTCATCAATAAGCACTGCTACAAAATTTTTTTCATGACCCAAGATATGACACTACTCACTGTGCCTAAATTCTTAAACGCCACGTTGGTAAAACTGAAATTATGGTACCAACTTGCTTTTCAATGTTATTATCAAGGTTATCCAATAAGACACACAGCATTTTAAAACACTGAAATGAGCTCCCCTGCAATAAAGTCAAATGTCAGTATCTGTCCCCAAGAGATATGGTGGATTTTCTCTTCTGGGAGACTTTATGAAGTCATTTGTCCTGAAAGTTTGCAACATCTGCTGGTCTGAAAGGAGAGTATCGGCTTAAATTTCTCGACATCCTTTTCAGCTTTATTCTTTTATAAATTACATGTTGCTTTCATGTAACAGTTCTCAAGAAGGTTTGATCAGTAATACATGCTCTATCATCCACTCTTGTCTCTCCAAATCATTTTTCAGATTGCAGCCGTAATGATCTTTTCAAAACACAGGTGTAAAGACCTCATACACACCCTCTTTTAAAAATCCTTGAATGCCTTTCCTTTGTGTTTAGGACAAAGACAGAACACCTTAATGATCCACAAAACCTATCAGTGAAAAGCTGTGTGGTCTGAATCCTATGTTAATATCATCCTCTTCCCAAATTCTCTTCACCTGCCCTTTGTCAGTGCCTCTCACCACCCTCCCTCCTACCCAGAGCCAGGGCCCAACACACACTTCCCTCCTATCCTCTCCAAGTTCATACCTACTCACTCCTTTTTACTTGTCACTTCCTTAAAAATGTCTAATCTAGAATCCATACCACTGTGCTTACTACTTGATAGCACTTATTATTGTTGCAATTTAGATTCTCGTGTGAGCGTATTTCATTGCTGGCTGTCTCGTCCACTGCACTGTGTATCTATCAAAATCCATGACGTACTGGAATCACAGTGTGCCCCAGGGCATGGACAGTGCCTCACACTAGAAAGGCTCTCAGTAAATTTTTCTGAAGAAATAAAAGTTGCCTAAGTCATTCCTATATTCCCTTGTAACTGAAGGCAGTCAAATGCCACCGCCTGGAGAAGAAGCTCCCTTTCTGCATGACCTCTGTACACATGACAAACAAGCAAAGTACTATATTGGTAATGATGCCAGTAGCCATTCAAGAGCTTCCTTTCAATAAGCTAGTTTTTATAAAATCAACTTCTTTTCGAGTCTGGCATCTTTACTGAGAACATAAGCCACCCTTGATTTCGGCAAGGAATAGAAATGCAGGGATGATCAGCAGCCACTGTCGAAATGCATTAGTAGGTCTCAGAGTTGCCCCTCAAAGGACAACAGTCCAGCCTGCTAAAAGGACTAACCTAGTTTCCCATTATTCTATATTATGTGCTAATGCTTTCCTCTACCCTATTTAATCCTCTTGTGGGATAATGCTATTCATTTTAGCTTCCTATTGCTAAAGTCCTCTGGGCACCTTGTTTCTTTAAAGGTAACACAAAACAGCTAAAATTCTTCAAAGGTGTTCTGAGCGGTGTATGCTTCCTGTTTCTATGAAAATAAAACCCATCCTTAAATGTTAGCACATCTTTAAATATATAATCTACCAAGGAGGAAACAAACATCTGAGTGAGCCACCTCTCAGAGGAAATATTTAGGTTACATGAATTAAAGGACCTCAGAACACCTCTCTGAAGTAGAATAAAAACCAAAGCAAATGTGTATTGGTTGAAGCCCCAGAAACGTGGCAGGAAAGAGTCCTTGATTCTCTTTCAGTGGAAAAAGGATTCATTCTACCCTTGAGGAAGGTGACTTCTGTGGGTCTGTTATTCTCTTGAATAACACAGATATTCATTCTCTCATTTTCTGTTTTTAATCCTGTGGGTGTTATCCTTAATTATTTATATTTTTCCTAGATCTACTGAGATATTATTAACATGTAACATATGTTAAGTTTAAGGTGTACAATTCAATGACTTAATACACATGTATATTGTGAAATGATTAGCACAATGAGGTTAATACCTCCATCCCCTTACATAACTACCATTTTTGTGTATGTAGTGAGAAAGAAGATTTAGGATCTACTCTTATCAACTTTCAAATACATAACACAATATTGTTAATTATAGTCATCATGCTCTACCTTAAATTCCCAAAACTTATTTATCTTATAGCTAGAAGTTTGTACCCTGTGATGAACCACTTTCTGTTTCTCCCTTTTCCCAGACCTTGGCAACCACCACTCTACTTTCTATTTCTTTGAGTTCAACTTTTTTATATTCCACATGTAAGTGGGAACATACAGTATTTGTCTTCCTCTTTCTGTCTTATGTCATTTAGCATACTGCCCTCAAGGTCCATCCAAGTTATCACAAATGGCAGGATTTCCTTCCTGTTTATGGTAGAAGAATATTCCAGTATATGTGTGTATATATTACAGTGTCTTTATCCATATATAAACCATATATTTGTTGATGGGACAACTTAGGTTGTTCCCAAGTCATTGCTATTATTAATAACGCTGCAGTAAACTAGGGGTGCACATCTCTCTTAGAGGTAGTGGTTCCATTTTCTTCAGATATATAACCAAAAGTGGGATTGCTGGATCATGTGGTAGTACTATTTTTTAATTTTTTGAGGAACCTCCATATTGTTTTCCATAGCGGCTGTACCAATTTACATTCAATAGTGCACAACAGTGCAGCAATAGTACACTAGAGTTCTCCCTTCTCCACATCCTTGTCAACACTTGTTATATCTTGTCTTCTTGATAATAGCCATTCTAACAGGTAAGAGGTGATGTCTCATTGTGCTTTTGATTTGCATTTCCCTGATGAATAGTGATGTTGAGCATCTTTTCATGTATTTGCTGGCCATTTGTATGTCTTCTTTGGAAAAATGTCTATCCATTTCCTCTGTCCATATTTTAATGGCTTGTTTTTCTTGCTCTTGAATTATATAAGCTCCTTATATATGTTGGACATTAACTCTTTATCAGATAAATGGTTTGCAAATATTTGCTTCCATTCCATAAGGTATCTTTTTATTTTGCTGATCATTTCTTTTGTTGTGCTGAAGCTTTCAGTTTGATGAGGTCCCACTATTTTTTTTAATTTTCGCTTTTGTTGCTTACACATTTGATGTCATATCCAAAAAATTTTTGCAAAGGCCAATGTCCAGGCACCTTTTTCCTCCATGTTTTCTTCTGGTTTTATGGTTTGGGGTCATGCATTTAAGACTTTAATCCATTTTAAGTTAATTTTTGTGACTGGCATAGGAATCCAACTTCTTTCTCTTTCTTTCTTTCTCTTTCTTTCTTTTTTTCTTTCTTTCTCTTTCTTTCTTTCTCTTTCTTTCTTTTTCTTTCTTTTTCCTCCCTCCCTCCCTTCCTTCCTTCCTTCCTTCCTTCCTTTCTTCCTTCCTTCCTTTTTAGAAAAGGAAGTGGTGGAGGGGCAGAGAGAAAGGGAGAAAGAGTCTTAAGCAGGCTCTATGTCCAGCACAGAGCCCCATGCAGGGCTTGATCTCACAACCCTGAGATCATGACTTGAGCTGAAATCAAGAGTAGGACACTTAATTGACTGAGCTACCCATGCACCCCTAATTTCACTTTTTGCATGCAGTTATCCAGTTTTCCCTGCACCATTTATTGAAGAGAGTATCCTTTCTCTATTGAGTCTTTTTTTTTTTTTAAAGATTTTATTTATTTATTTGAGACAGAGAGAGACAAAGACAGAGCATGAGCAGAGGGGGGAGGCAGAGGGAGAGGAAGAAACAGACTGCGCTGAGTAGGGAGCCCAACTTGGGGCTTGATCCTAGGACCCTGAGATCATGACCTGAGCTGAAGGCAAAGGCTTAACCAATTGAGCCACCCACATGCCCCTCTATTGAGTCTTCTTGAGTCCCT
Organism: Nasua narica; assembly: GCA_028533885.1. NCBI lineage: Eukaryota > Metazoa > Chordata > Mammalia > Carnivora > Procyonidae > Nasua > Nasua narica. The sequence continues at coordinate 155,157,835 of CM052810.1, forward strand.
TCTCAAATATTAGTTGACTATATGTCAACTAATATATATGTTTATTTCTGGGCTCTCAGTTCTACTGGTCTATGTGTCTATTTTTATGCCAGTACCATAATGTTTTTGTTTTTGTTTTTTAATTTTATTTTATTTTTCAGTGTTCCAAGATTCATTGTTTATGCACCACACCCAATGCTCCATGCAATACATGCCCTCTTTAAGTCATTAGGTTTTGTTTTGTTTTGTTTTTATTAACATATAATGTATTATTTGCCCCAGGGTACATGTCTGTGAATTGTCAGGCTTACACATTTTCACAGCACTTACCACAGCACATACCCTTCCCAATGTCCATAACCCAGCCAGCCTATCCCTATCCTCCCAGCCACCCTCAGTTTGTTTCGTGAGTTTAGGAGTCTCTTATGGTTTGTCTCCTTCCCCATCCCATCTTGTTTCATTTCTTTCCCCCACCCCTCTACACCCCCCCTCAAATTCTTCATATCAGAGATCATATCAATGATCATATCATAGATCATATCAGAGAGATCATGTGATAATTGTCTTTCTCTGACTGACTTACTTCACTTAGCATAATACCCTCTAGTTCCATCCATGTCCTTGCAAATGTTTGTTTGTTTGTTTGTTTTTGTTTGTTTTTGGTACCTTAATGCTTTGATTACTATAGCTTTATAGCAAAATTTCAAACAGGAAGTGTGATGCCTCTAACTGTTCTTTCTCAAGATTACTCTGGGTCTTTGGGGTCTTTTGTGATTCCATATAAATTTTAGGATTTTTTTTCCTATTTCTATTACAAATGTCATTGAAATTGATAGGGATTGCACTGAATGTACAGATTGCTTTGAGTTGTATGGATATTTTAATAATATTAATTCTTCTGATATATTAACATGGATTATCTTTCCATTTATTTATGTATTCAATTTCTTTCAGCAATGTCTTGTACTTTTCAGCATATAGTTCTTTTACCTTCTTGATTAAATTTATTCCTAAGTATTTTACTATTTTTGATACTATTATAAATCTAATTATTTCATTTATCAATTTTTCATGTGTCTCTCCTAGACTGTAAGATACTTGAGGGAAGAGTATTATTCAACTATATATATGTAGGCTCAAAAGACATTTATTTAATTGATGAATTGATCTAAATCATTGATAGCTATGGGATGCCCGGGTAGCTCGGTCAGTTAAGTGTCTGCCTTCAGCTCATAAGGTTCCTTGCTCAGTGGGGAGCCTGCTTCTTTCTCCCCCTGCTTAAGCTCTCTCTCCCTCTCTCGCTCTCTTTCTCTCTGACAAATAAATAAGATCTTAAAAAAAATAAAATAAGATCATTGATAGCTATGAATCTAATAATACTTCCTATGCCAGGAACTAATTTAAGTAGTTATACATCTTAACTACTTTATCTTCTATCTTGTAGCTGGATACTTAGCAATGTATTCACTATGATTGAAGAGCAGGCTTTCTCTATTGGTGAAGGCCACTCATCCTCTTTCAGTTTTTAAAGGGCTGTACATGGATATTCAAGCATACACTCAAATAAAACTGAATAATAAGAGTGTGACAAATATCCCAACCAAACTGCCCATGCACCCCCATATCACAATATGCAAGGTATCTAGTTCAGTGCTCCAAAGAATACTAAAATGAATAAGATCTGTCTCATTCTCCAGAAAGCTCTCAACTTTTAGGGGGCTAATAAAAATCTGTTGTTCCCCTCTTTTCCACTCCCTTCACCAGCACCTTTTTCCTGCTGGACTCCTAAAATGCTTTTGGTCAATTTTATATAATTAGGTAAGAAATTGGAGGCTTTCTTTCTGGGGAAACTGACCTACCCAACAGAAAAGACTTCAGAAATTATTTTGGGAGTGTCCTGGTGGGAGAGCCAGACCCCCACATCCAATCACCTTGTGACAAGGTCCACAAACTGGTAAATGTGTTCCCAGAAACAGAGTTCCTAGTAACATTTTCTTTAAAATTAAGCAGCCAGAAACCACCAGACAGGAAAGGGATGTTTTAGCATGGAAAGCAGAAACTGAACAAACAGAAAAAAAGAAACACAGAGAAAACAAAGATAAGGGAGGAAATAAAAGGCAACTCTAAAACGTAAATTCATTTTGTTAAAAAGGTAAGAACAGATGCTACAGCATACGCAAAACAAGCAAAGGATATTCTGCTACAAATAAAAAAAATTAAAAGTATGATTAAAAAAAAATAAATCTTTCAACAAATTTCAACAGTAAAAGAGGCATAACTTTTCCTCCACCCTCTTAGCATCTATCACTGGGCCTGAGAATTAAGTTTGCATTAGAGAGATTAATAGGAAAAAAGTATACAAATTGTATTTTTCCATGTACATGAAAGCCTCAAGACCCACAAAGTGGTTAGGCCTACATGCTTATATGCTAGGATGAACAAAGAAAGGTAATTGTGAAAAGAGTAACTAAAATATCCAGGAAGTCTAAAGGAAGATAAGGGTTATTTTAACAAGATTTATTTGTCCAGATTCTTTTCAGCCTCCACTCCTGTCTCTGGTGACAAGAATGCTCAGAGACAGTATCTTTCACATAGGAGTTTTATCTTCTCTTTTTAGGGGATAAAAGGGGAGGGGTCATAATGCCTTTCTTGCATCTGTTGTTTCTTAAGTGCCTTTAACTCAAAAGTGTCAATATACTAAATAGGCGAATTCTGGGGTAGGGGGTTCTGAATCCTTTCAAATGGGAACATTGAAAAATGAAGTACAAAGTAGAAATAAAATACAGAGATAGTGAAAATACAAAGATAGTGAAATTTTATTAATTGAAACAATCCAGGGAACCCAGCGTCTTTTTTTTTTTTTTAAGATTTTATTTATTTATTTGACAGAGAGAGAGATATCACAATTAGGCAGAGAGAGAGGAAGAAGCAGGCTCCCCGCCGAGCAGAGAGCCTGATTCAGCTAGATCCCAGGACCCTGAGATCATGACCTGGAGCAGAAGGCAGAGACTTTAACCCACTGAGCCACCCAGGCACCACAGGGAATCCAGCATCTTAATAAAAATAGTTCCAGGGGCACCTGGGTGGCTCACTCCATTAAGTGTCTGCCTTAGGCTCAGGTCATGATCTCAGGGTCCTGGGATTGAGCCCCTCATGGGGCTCTCTGCTCAGCAGGGAGTTTGCTTTTCTTCCTCTGCCCATCCCTCCATGCTCTCTCTATCTCAAATAAATAAATAACATCTTTAAAAATGAAAAATAGATCCAGAAATTTAAACAGAACATAGTAGATTACCAAAAGATAAAATAAGAATATTTTCCAGAACTGAAAGGCATATATTTCTAGGTTTAAGGGACCCACGGACAAGTCCTACATCAAACCACATCATATAAAATTCATGAATAATAGGTATAAAGGATAGATTTTAAGTATCATCAGAATATAAAAAAAAATAAAAATAAAAAAAAAGAAAATAAAAAAAGAAGTCCTCATCTTTTATAAAGGATCAAGAATCAGTTTAAAATGATCATTGAATAAAGCTGTAATAAAAATAACAAAAAGATAATCAGTTATAACATCAGACTTCCCAACTTCATCACTGGAAGCTGAAAAGAACAGAACAATGCATTCAAAATTTGAAAAAAAAATAATTTCTACCCTAATACTTGAACCCAGTCAAACTAGCAAGTGTGAAAATAGGACAAAGATATTTGAGGTCATAAAAAAAGTAAGTAGAAGTACCTACCATGAATCCTTTCCCAAGAATCTACTAAAGGATGCACTGCCTCAAACAAAGAGGTAAATCAGGAAAGATAAAGACAAGCACTGAAAGAAACAGAGCCTCAAGGAGGAGAGAGGTGGATGGCCTTCTTTGTGGTGGGGAGGGGGAAGGGATTCTTAGCAGGACAGCTGTGCCACCAGCTTTGGCCCAGTCAGTCCTCATTACAGCAGGACCAAGACCTCGAGAGACCTATCTCCAAGAAGAAACAAACATGACAAAATCCTAATATGTTTAAAATTATTCAAAGAAGTTTGTGAAAAATAACAAAACCAGAACAGTAGTAACTGTTGAAGAAATGAAGACTCAAACTCAAAATTTAGAAATAAGTCTTGTCATTAAGAAGAACACCATGCAAGAGAAGAGATGCTCACCAGCCAGAGGCTGAAACCACCCTATCCCAGATTCTCAGCACAGCAGAGTGTGATTTGTTTTATTTCGTTTTAGTGTACTTGAATAAAACCTAAAGTCTCTTCCAGGAATTACCTTGGAATCAGCAGGATTTCCAGATTGAGAGGAGATTTCAGAGCACAGGGCTTGTAGGTGTAAGTAAACAAATTTCAAAATGGGCATTTGAAGGGTGTGTGGACAACAAACATTTTCAAAGGACCCCAGAGTCTGTTCCAGTAGAATATTTGGAGTATGTCATTTGCTCAGATTGGAGCACTCGTTAACCAGGTCATACAGCATTATCTCATAGAGTGGCCCTTCCTCAATGTTAATTAGAAAAAAGCAAAAGTTAATGCAAGAAAAGATGTACAATTATAATACTCAAATAATGCCTCGGTTATGAATAATATTTATATAACCATTATAATGATTCAACTATTCTCAACAAAAATTGTAATACAAGCATATGGGGAGGTGTGTGTGTGTGTGTGTGTGTTACCATTAGGGATATGGATTAGTTGGTGTATAGGGTAGCAAAATCCTCTTCTTCCCTAGTATGAAATAAACAGAAAATATCTAAAACTTTAAAAACCAAGAAATCAATACAATAAGCATGCAATTTAGAAATATGGAGGGAAATACCAGAAGAAATAGCTTAAAGAGTTGAATATGGTTGCCTCTGAGCAGCAGGAGGTAGGAGCTTTTCATTATAACCCAAGTATTACTTTTTATTTTTAAAATTATTCACTCCTTACTTTAATCATGATTAAAATTTAAATTTTAATGGGAATGCAGAAGTAGAGTAGTCAGGGAAAGTTCACCCATTCTATCCAGATCTCCTTGGGTTACTAAATGTATAACCTTCAGCTTCTAGTCCTCAGCTTTGTAGGCTCAAAAATTTAATTTCAGCTGTACCTAAAAAAACATCTCTTAGAGAAGAAGTAAAAGTCAATCACAATAATGAGATAAAGTATCTTGATTCAGGATGAAGCCCCACTGCCCTGGTAACCAACGTGCCTGTCTGTAAAAATGGTGCATTATTTCTATGGTAAAGTGACATGGTTACGTAAATGAGAGTCATTGGTTTCCACTGAGAAATGACTGAGAAGGTCCAGAAGCCCATGTGCTTACCACAATCTCCCTCTAGAGAGATACCTAGGAAATTACATGGGTAGAAGGTTGCTTGGAACTAAAACTATACGCATGCAATGAACTGAATATTTAATGGCCTCATCTTAAACTGTCAGAATGATTCTGCAAGGCAGTGTTACTACCCACTGCCTTGAATATTCAGATTATTTTCCTATTCTAAGAATAAGAAACCAATCCTCAGAAAATTAGTTTACCTAAGGCCACACAGCTAGCTGGGATTTGAATCTAGATTGGTCTGATTAATAAGACTTCTGTCATACCACATTTCTTTCCCGAAATTCATAATGAAATGCGTGATCCAAGGACTAACTCTTCTTCAAGCACTTTTTTTTCCTTTTTGCTATGAATAGGAACCACCTTCTAAATACAGAGGGTTAAAAATGAAAATAAACCCATCTTCTAAATACAGAGGGTTAAAAATGAAAGAAAACAGGGAGATTAATATTTAGTCAATGCCTTTTTACATAGGGCTTTCTGCTAGCCGTTTTTTAATTCCTACCCACCTATTTTTAAAATACTGTGTTTATGAAGTACATTTATGAGTCTTTACCTATTTCTCCATACTTTATTTATTATATGTAAACAGGAGTTATTTTGTGTTATTAAACTAGACTTGGAAATTTGCATTGCCGTATTTCGGAAATTTTGTTGACATTTTTACTTCCATGAAGTTAATTGCATAAAAACATGTCCGAAAGGTCTAATGTATCTCCAATGAGTAATGCCACAGTCATTTCAGAAAATGAAAATGGAAGTAATAACACATCATATTCTGTTACCACCATTGCTCTAAAGCCAGATTTTAATGAGCCCAACTCTATAATCTGCCTGAGCATTTATAGACCTCAGGAGGAGAACTCTATGGCTTCAGGCGAGAAGCAGCATCAGAGAATGTCTCTCACTAGTGCAAGAACTGTGCTGGGTATGGCTGCTCTGTGGGCAAGCTCATCAAATATGCCACTTGCAGGGGCCACTGCCTGGGGCAGGAGCAGGGCTGGCCAAGGTTGCCATGAGATATCCAGAGGTATGTAAAATCTATCATCAACTTTTTCCCATTTCACCGTGAAGAGATGGAAAAGAATACAGTAGCCAGAGACTACACTGCCAGTAGAGAAGCATTACAAACATTTATAACATTTTTTTGCTTGTGGAAATCCGGCCGTATACCTCGAGAAGGTAGGCGAAGGTAGCAGGAAAGACAGAAAAAATAACAACTAAGACAGTGCCAGAAAATCCACCTGCCATCTCTCAATATGCTGAAAATATGCCCAAAATGAGTAAAAGTAGGAGACATGAATCTGTTCTCTCAGTTTATCGCAGTTCCTCTGAGCTTCTCATAGTGTGAGAATCAGATGCACTAAACAGAATTCTGGTACTCAGACATGGAAGATAGTTTTCTTACAACATGGCCCCTAACCAGAAGCCAACTCCTTCATCTGGTGCTTAGTGGAAGAAAAAGTACCTTGTTTCAAAGCTGAAGGAAAAACTAGCTGAGTTGAGTTCAGCTGTGAGATGCTGTGGTGGCCTCCAACCTGGCATCATCCCAAAGGGATGTGGGTAGTACCCGGGACTATAGGCAGTTTTTCCTTTGTCACTGACTTGAGAACCTAACTCCAATCTAAGGTATAACCCAGCTACATGAGGTTCTAAGCAGTCTCAAGATGGGGGAAGCCATGAGTACCAAATTAATCTAGTAAATGAAGAGTCAATAAGATTTTTAGATGCTGTTAGGATAAAACTCATGGTAAGGATATCAGCTATTCTAAGGTACACCCACAACACCATAAATCTAGACTTGCTCGCTTCAAAGACCAGTTCTATGCAGTCAGCAAATAGCAGGATAGAAGTCAATTCCAAGAAAAGATTCAGATGTAATTCCTATTAAAAACATGACTGGGGCGCCTGGGTGGCTCAGTGGGTTAAAGCCTCTGCCTTCAGCTCAGGTCATGATCTCAGGGTCCTGGGATTGAGCCCCACATCCGGCTCTCTGCTCAGCGGGGAGCCTGCTTCCCCCTCTCCCTCTGCCTGCCTCTCTGCCTACTTGTAAGCTCACTCTCTGTCAAATAAGTAAATAAATAAATAAGTAAATAAATAATAAATACAAACACGACTAAAGGTGTTTTGTGTCTGACATTAAACTTGGCAGTTCTATAATTTTAACTTATACTATAAAGAAAATGTCTTTCTTGTTATTTTAAATATTCCCTAGTTGTGTGAAAGTGTGATCTGATGAGTCTTTAGTTGTTTCTGAACACCTCATAGTGGGCAACAGGGGTAAGAGGGCTAGTCTAAAACCACACATTTGCTTCCTATATAGCTAGAGGAGCCTGTCTTTGCTTGAGGATACGTCTCTTTTATCCATCCTCTTGACCAATAGAATGTAATTCAAATGCCTACTCAAGGTCCTTGGGATTGCTCTAGATACTGGTGATTTAATACAAGTGAAAATACATTAAACTGGAATGATAAGTATTTTGTTTTACAATGAAAAATACATTCTTGTGTTTAAAAAGGCACATTTCAGTATTCACCTATAAAACCAAAAACCCTGGCTATACCAAGTGTTATCAGATGAGTTTCCACAACTCTCATACACTGCTGGTAAGCATGTGAAAACAGTTGGCAGTTTCTAATAAAATTAAACACATACTCACACAATAACCAACAATTCCAGCAGGTATTTGTCCAAGAGAAATTAAAATTTACATTCACATAGGAATTCGTATGTGAACTTAGAGCAGCATTATTTGTAATTGCCAAAAACTGGAAAACAACTCAAAATGTCCCTTCAGTGGATTAATAAACTGTGGTACAGCCAAGTGGCGGAATACTACTCAGCAATCAGAAGGAATGAACTACCAGTATGTGCACCAAAGAAATAAATTTCAAAGACATTATGCTAAGTGAAAGAAACCAGACTCAAAAGATCAATACTGTATTACTCGAATTAGAAGATATTCTGGAAAACTTGAAACTTTAGAATCAGGAACAAATCAGTACTTGACAAGGGTCAGGGCAGAGGAAGGGTTTGACTACACAGGGGCAGCTCAACAAAATTTTGGTGTAGGGTATTGTTCTGTATCTTAGTTGTGGTGCTGGCTCTGTGACTATGCATTGGTCAGAATTTACACTGAAAAAAAAGTGAATTAAAACAAAAATTTTATATATGTGTAATATATATATTTTCAGAGAATATACGTGTATCTATCACATATATGATATAGATATAGATAGATAGATATATAGATATAGATATCTCCACAGAGATTTCTTTAAAATGAACAGACTGGCAGGTTCACCTAGAAGGTCAGCAGTCTGAATTTAGCTGAAAAGGTAGAAGTGGTTATGAGCAGGGGACTAGGAGACCCTAAGAAATATGGTGACAGGCGGGGCCCAAGGAAAGGACTGTCAGAAGGGAACCATCTGTCACATAGTCTAGGCATGAGTACAGTCATGAAAACTAGAAACATTTCTTTACTTGAGAATCAGCTCCAGTTTATTAAAAAAAAATCATTTCAGAACTGTGCATTGATTTGTCTCTGGAATAGAGGCATGGAAAGAATCTGCCATGTAATAAAAGCGTGGAGACAGTGAGAAAAACAAAATGTGCTTGGAACTGATTTTAAATGAACTTTTCATTTTCCACAGCATTTCCAAACAGTTGCTCCATATGAAAATAATTTTTAATAAAAATGTTATACAAACACAATATATTCACAGAAAAAGGCCAATAATTATTTTGAAAAAATACGTTCTTCCCTTCCTTCACCCTAAGAGTAGTTCTATAATTCACTGGAGGACAACTGGCATAGCTAATAAGACAGGACAAGAGGAAGTGGATTTCAGATGGGGACAAAATCTGGAAGTCTGGTATGATTACTGTTGCCTGATTATTCAAAGCAGGTGAATAATTAAGCTTGAAAGACAGCTTAGAGATCATCTAAGGATTCCTATTGTTTTATAAAAAAGACTGGCCCAGAAAGATGATCAAATTGCCAAAGTCTCAGAATTCTTTAACTGTATAATCTAGTCTTCTCCCTCCAAGTCTTTTTCTTTTTTCTAAAAAACTACAATTTGCTGTTCTTTCCAAAGATGGGAGGATATAGACCCAAATGTACAATTTAAACATTCTATGACACAGTAGAGGGAAATATGTGTATTTGGAAATTTTATTAAAGTGGCAACATACAATCCTTTCTAAACAGTGTCCTTTTACTAATAACTACAATTTTGTAATTTTTAGGACTGAGCCAAATGAAAAAAAATCCATTATTAGTTCTCAGACAGCCTGTCTCTCTCCCACCTCTTATAGGTAGAACATTATATCAAGACACATCAGACCAGAGACATTGGCTCTGTGTCACAGTTCATACAGAAATACAGAAATATATAGGTTCCTCTGTTATGCCCAGATTTTGAGATCCCCAAATACCACCAGGGAGCCGAGTCCAATGCAAAAGCAAAAGAGCCCTTTATTCAAGCTAGCTTGAGCTCCCTCTCACACTCACCGACACAGCGGCGTGGTGTAGAGAAAGAGAGCGAGTTTCAAAAAGCACAACAGTTTTAGAGGGGTCAGTGGCCAATGAAATTGTAACACAGAATGTTGCTTAGTAACTGTTTGATCTAGCCTATCACCCTGGCCAGAATTGGCGCACAAGTTTGGCGGGCAAAAGGCGGGGTTTATATTCTTTCCCGG
>CM052810.1:155168327-155213223 GCA_028533885.1 Nasua narica
AGTTTCAAAAAGCACAACAGTTTTAGAGGGGTCAGTGGCCAATGAAATTGTAACACAGAATGTTGCTTAGTAACTGTTTGATCTAGCCTATCACCCTGGCCAGAATTGGCGCACAAGTTTGGCGGGCAAAAGGCGGGGTTTATATTCTTTCCCGGGCAGGGGTTCCGCGTTCCTATTGACTAACCCAAACCCAACCCATGGGCCCTCTGGGCTAATTAGCTCAAGGGAGGGCTGAGCCACACTCAGACCCTCCCAGAGGCAGGTCCTGCGGGGGGCCACACACAAGAAGGCGGGTGTAAGCAAAAGGAACCAGCCCTGCTCTGCTCCTTCACCTCATTTAAATGGGTTACTACTTGGTTTGTTCCTAAGAAGGCTGCCCTCTGACCTTAATCTCTTCAATTAATTGTGTAACCAAATCTCAATTCTCCGTATGCAGTGATTCATTCATTTACAAAAAAAAAAAAAGTTTATTGTCCCTGAAAAAAAGGCAGATAAGGTTCCAAGAAATGGGGTAAGGGATTAAAGTCAGGGATGGCCCCGCCCTGTGGATGCTGGCCACCTGCCTTCAATTCATGGTTCCTGAGAGACTGTTGAACTATTGAGGGTAAAAGAGAGAGAGAGAGAGAAAGGGAAAGAGAAAGAGAGACTCAGTCCGACTAAAAGATAATGGATTTTTTTCACTTGGTTGAGTACTGAAAACTACAGTTATTAGTTACAGAACATTGTTCAGAGCAGTTTGCGATACATAATTTTAGTTCATTGACCAAATGAATGCGTTGTTGATCAATACAATTTTTTTTGTTGTTTATGTGCTTTTATACATGTTCCTCACAGTCCTCAGAAATCTGCAAGAAATGAGAGCATCATGAAAGGACTGGTGGCATTATAGTAAGATAATGGCATTATCTTTCTGGAATTATCCATTAACCATCCTTGAGCAAACACCAAAAAGTCAACCTGTTAGGTATTTATAAAAGATCAATATCAGAAAAAATTACACATTCTTTGTTGTTCCCTCCTTTCTCCTAACTCCACACATGCATGTTACAAAATTACTGCTGAAACTCTATGAAATAACTAGTAATAACTTAAAGTGATGGATGATGTTGTTTTTGAAATTAATCATCAATGGCAGATGTAATGGTGGAAGGTGGAAGCTTCACTTGAGGTGAAGCTCAAGTTCTGAGATGTTCTTACACATCTGTTTGGTTTATATCGTCTGTTTTGCCACGGCAGGATTTAAACTCTATACAAACAGCATCCTTGGCTGTCTTGTTCACTGCCATTTCTCTAGGGTCTAACAATAACCGACCTTTATTTATAGAAGGAATCAATTAATAAGGCAGAAATCTTTGATCAAGGGAAACTTCAGGTGTTTAGTAGGTCTACATAAAACATAACAAAACTAAAAAAAGTTAGGAAGGTTAACTAATATACAAATGAAAAATATTTTTATTATTGTCATGTGTGGTTAAGCATATTCACTTTGGGACACATTGCACCCCATTTGCTTTAAGATACTAGTGACAGCTGGCTTGGCCAATAATTTTAATACTCATTACATCACTCCAAGCATTAGTAATTCTAAATATGAAATCTCATGAATTTTGACAGAAGGCCACCTACGAAAGTATCTGAATTATACATGCAAACAAACCTGAATTAATATCAAAGGCAAAGAAGATCTTTTTTCTCAGAGGGCAAGAAGAGAATTCATACCAGTTTATCATTTAATTCTCCAGCAAAGGTTTTCACGGGAAGATTTTTAATGTTCTTTTCAGTATTCAATCCAACAATTGTCTGAAGAGGATGTTGTGATTTGGGTAATAATTTTCTCAAACACATTTACATCCCTAATTTCTTTTTGAACCAAGTCAATCAACATGCCATTTGGGATGCACCTGGAGGCAACTTGTTTGAGTTTTGTTGTTTTTTTTTTTCTGGAAAGTGAGAACTACTCAACATCCATTTGCACTTGAACTGCCTGTAAATACCTCCCAAAGTCCCTTAGCTGTATGCAGGAGAACAAAGGAAACAGCCATTTTCAGTCAGTGCTTTGTGATTTCTGTATTTCACAGCCTGGAGAATAGAATAGAGGATGCACTCCACTCTCTTTGGGGTCACTCTCTGGAATGGAGAGGAAGAGGCGCTTTTTACATTTGCAAATGCCTTTCCTTTCAGTCGGCTGCACTTTGCCTGACAGCCCTGTCTGCATGTGGTGCTGCCATATCGGAGTTTCTCCTGGTTTTCCACTCAAGTGGCAAGTGAAAAGTGGGGTATATATCATACTCTTTAGGACTTATTAAATGTTTAGCCCCCCAAATCCTCCTTCTCAATTTTATTACCTCTCTCCCCCTTTACAGCCCGTGTTCCTAGACCTTCAGCCAGGCACTCAGCAACAGGCTGCATTCAAAGATTTTGAGCTCAGGTGGGGGGCAAGGCATCCGGGCCTTTATCAAGGAGAAGAGAGGGAGTCTAGGTGGCAGGGAGGGGTGGAAATGAAAATAGATATGATGCCTAAGCTGCTGCGTTCATACACTAACTCCTCACTGAATAGGGAAAGAATGGGACTTCAGGGAGGGAAAGAATAGAGGTCCCAACTGGACTTTGAGGGTATTTCAGGTACACAGACCCTGAGACAGAACAAAAACAAAGATCAGGAAGAAAAATCAGACCATCCTGCCCCAATCACTAGGGTTGAAATGTTTGATGATAATTACATTGTGACCACAGAAAATAGAAAATGACCACAAAGAAAAATGACCAGGCCTCAAAGGAGAAGTTAACCATTAAAGATGCTACCATAAATCCCTGCTCAATAAAACATATCATGGGAATTTTGAGGCTGCAAGTTTCCCTGGTCAGTTTTAAATAAAAGAGTGCCAGTAAAAAACCTCATTGGCAACCCATCTGCAAGTCCTTTCACTCTAGAAAGCTTTTTGTTTTTATGTTCTCACCTTCGCTTAATAAACCATCACTTCACTCCTCTGTGTTCACGAGATTCATTCTTCGACTCCATGAGACAAGAACCCTGTAACATCAGCACTCATCATTTCGTTCAAGAATCTTTGAGGTGTGCACCATGACCACCTTTCCACGTCTCTCTCCCTCAGCCCACAGACACTATTTTAATGTTCAGGCAGCTCAGAACCACCTCTCTCCCTTGAGTATGTTCTGCACCTATCTCATTCCTGTGCTTTGGTCCGCACTTACTTGTCCCTCCCCGTAGTCACACCCAGTCTAGCTCAGCCTCCTCCAATCCTATTCATTCTGCAAAAGACATCTCCAATCTACTCAAACCTTTATTTCTGATCCCCCATCCAGATAAACCAAGAATGTCAACTAGATTATTTTTTAGAACTATGTGAGAAAATACTTGGCTAAACTTCTTGAGACTGGGGCATAATCCGAAGAAATAAAATGATGGTTATTCTCTGCTTTCAAAGAAAGGAAAGAGAAAGATCTCTAGTAGGAGGTAAGATAAAGACCTTGCAAGGAAACTGCCAGTGGAGATACGGTGGCTGCAAAGCCACAGATGTTTTAAGAATGAAGAAACCAACTGCAGATTAAAGTTGTTTATACGGTGTGAGAATTGGTTTTTATGGCAACCTAAGCTCCAGTACCCCAGTTATTAAAAACACTAGTCTAAGTGTTGCTATGAAGGTATCTTGTAAATTTGGATGACATCTATATTCAGCTGACTTTAAATAAAGGTGATTACTTTCATTAGTGTGGTTGGGCTTTATCCAATCAGTTGAAGGCTTTAAGAACAAAAGCAGGTTTCCTGGAAAAGAAATTCTGCCTCAAGACTGCACCATTAACTCCCACCTGGGTTCCAGCTCGTGTGTGTGTGTGTGTGTGTGTGTGTGTGTGTGTGTGTGTTTATTTATTATAAATTGTATATACACACTTTATGTATACATTATACATGTTATACATATGTTACATATACATTATATACACATATATATACACACGTTACAGATATATAATGTAAGGAACCTGAAAGGATTCCAATTTAGAAAGGCTCCATCTCTGCTGTTTTTCTGCTAGGCCCCACTTATTCATGTTCTATATTTTCCTCTGAATAAGCCAAAGAAGCTATGTTCCCACTTCGAGGGGGGAAACAAGGAAGTTAATCATTCTCTGAGTTTTGTCCTAGGCCCCAAACACTCAACAACATCTAAGAATGTTAGATGTCCTCAAACACATCCCGGGGCGTTAGCTTTGAACAAACCTCAGCTGACACTGGCATCAATACTCCTACCTTCAGTGATTTATGGAATAACACCTGTTGTTCACCTGACACTCACCTTTGATCAGACTGTCCCCTGGATTCCCAAAGGAACACATACCCGGGGCCCCTTTCCAATTCCTAAGCAATGACAAGACTCATTCTCCTTTCCTTTCCAAGTCTCCCAGACACTCCATCTGCTATTCTCTACCTGTCACCCACACTATTCAATAAATTCTGCTTTCATATTTTCTGGCTCGTGTTTGATTTTTATCCTGCGCGAAGCCAAGGACTCTCTTGGCTAGTCCTGCGGGATCCTCCTCCAGGTGCGGGGGCCTATCTGCCTGCATCATATATAATATATGTATATTTATATGTGTATAATTGCACACATACCTATATAGCATTTACACACATGCATGTATAACATACACATATACAACACATATGTATATACATGTATACAATATATATACACATGGAGTCAATCCTTATTATTGGTGGCCTCTGTATTTGCTAATTTGCTTACTCACTAAAATTTATTAGTAACCCCAAAACCAATACTCAAGGTAGTTTTGCAATCACTTATGGACGTTGTGGACAGAGTCTAAGTTCCCAATGTGTATGTTTTCATCTGAGGTCAAACAGGCAAATCTCTGCCTTCTTTCACCTCTCACGACTGTAAACAAGTATACTTTTCATGGTCTAGTTAGTGCCATATTTTTACATTTGTGCTTTTTGTTGTTTTTTCTGTTTAAAATGGCCCCCCAGCATAGTGCTAAAGTGCTGTCTTGAGTTTCTAAGTGTAGGGAGGCTTGTGGAGAAAAGACATGTGTTAGGTATGAGTTGAGTTCAGGGTTAATGGATTATACATACACACATATATATATTAAATAAGATATCTTTAGAATAGAAACACATATGACACAAGGTTATGCGTTGACCAATTGAGGAAAATGTTGCCAGTGGTGGTCCGAGGAACCCAATCCTGTATTTCCTTTAGGACCAATGGCTCAGTATTTGCTAATTCAGTGTTTGTGGCAACTAATAGAACTTAAGAACTGTGCATTGCATCACAAGAATGAACTGCAAGTACATATGCATAAATATATGTATGTATCTTACTTATTGTATCACTTATTGTTTTCTACTTCTCTGCAGAATCCTGGTTGATGAACAGGGCTACCCATCATCCATTGTCCCCAGCACTCCCAGGAAAAACTGGTAGGAAATGAATGAAGCAAGAGAGAGAATGGGAAGCCAGGCACAGAAGCAATTTCAGAGAAAGTCCCCACCCTCTGTCACTGGCTGTACTCTCCCCAAGACCACATAAATGTCTATGTACTTTCCACCCTGGTGGAATGCAGGGCCAAGCCTGCTGCAGTGAAATAGACTCAAGCTAGAGGACAGAGAAGGAAGCCACTAACAGATATCAAGGTGACACCGGAAAGAAGGGAATCACCCTCTGTCTTTGTAAACCTCACCCCCTAGCACCTAGACAAGTGCCTGAATTAGAGTAAATGCCAAAAAAACAATCCATCCTGCTACATTTCACTAAGATTCACATGTACAAACAAGGCAGAAAATCTACCATTCTCAGGAGTACCTTTTCATGCTTCTCTAGATCACAGCTGTTGAAAATATTCGTGAAAGGGAAGAGTTTTGGAAATGTCTTCATGACTACTTGACAGATAATTTCTTTTATAGAACTATAAGATAAAATTAAAGTTGTTCGTCTTTTGCCAGAAAATTTTGACAGCTTATCCTAACAAGATGAGAAAGCATACATGATCGATACAACTTAGAGAAATACAAAATGTACATTGCCAAATCAGAAAACCCTTCCAATATTTCGCTTTCTCTTGTCCTTCTTTTGCACATGTACACATACATGCATGTGAAGTTACTATTTTTATAAAAAAATTTCTGCACTCACCATAATATTCAAATGTAAGTAAAGTAAATAAATATCAAGGTACCAAGTTAATTTGATATTAAGTGCTATTAAGTGTAATTTTCTACAAGGTATCTACAAAGTAGGGAAAGATATTTGTATGTAAAATGTGGTATCTGTAGGGATAATGTTTAGAATGATACCCGCCTTTTGGAAGAGTCACATCAGTCACACTGATATTATGTAACTTCCAGAGCATAGAAGTTTTGCTTATTCTTCAAATGCTGTGAATACATTTTGAGGCAGGGCTGGACTACTCCATCAGGCAGTTGAATTGCTCAACTGTCAGGGATAGGTCCCTATCACCAACAAAATCAGGTCCCAACTCCTTAGCATACCACGTAAGATCTTTCACCAGTGGCCCCCAACTTGTCTCTCCAGGCATATTTCCTGCCCCTCCCCCACTTAATAGAGCCACCCAAATTATTCATGCTTCCTCCAGTAGAATGTGCCATGCTGTGGCATGCCTGCATATCTTCCTCCTTCCTGTTTCTTCTGCCAGGCATATCCTTACCTTTATGGCAAACTCTTACTCACTCTTCAGAAACTACCCCAAATAAGCTGTGAAGCAACAAGCCCTGATACTCTTACTTCAAAGTAGGTAAGTCAAGTCTACCTCTGTGCTCCCAGAGTTACTTGCATAACCCACGTGGTGGAACTTTTATCCATATTGTATTTTAACTGTATGGTGTCAGAGCTAGCTAAGGACAAGGACTCTATCTTATTTATCTTTCTTTCCTACATGCATTTCCTACAAGTTTTCAATAAATTAATTATGGATAACTCTTCTAATTTAGTAACAGTGATGATATGAAATCTTTGGACAATTGTAGACAGCAGGTGAATTATTTCTTATCTTAAGGATACTTAAGAGCATTATAGAGCAAATAAATAAAAATCAATCAATCAAAAAATTTCTCTCTTAGAAGGAAATAAGCATTAACAGGTAAACTCAAAAAAGAGTAGAGAATGATACAATAAAAATGTTAATTTAGGCACTTAAACATTTTAAAGGGTTTGTCAAAATGAGAATTTGGAATGAAGGCTTAACCTGAGACTTGGAGAGGAAATTACTCCCCAGAACTGAACAGATGCTAGAGGGTGAGGCCAGTCAGTATCTAGAAATGGAAAGAAGCATAACCTGACCTAGATCTTATCTGGAAAAAACTATGTGGGGATGAGGGAGGATTCTAGTCATGTGTTCTGTGCCTGGGAAGTTCAACACGAGAGAAAGGATAGGCATTCCAGTAGATAGGAGAAGACTGGAAATGGGTGGTTTAGAGCAGGTAGTACTCAGGTAGTACTCTGTCGGGTGGCTGACAAACATCAGGAATCTCTGGAAACAGGGCCCCAGACCTGATGCTACATACAAGTCAAGTGTTGGACTCTAGGCCGTAAAAAAAGGCTGACAATGCAGTCTTAGTGAGACAGGAGTACCAAACGTGCTATCAAAACAGAAACTGAAGCAACAAGGAAGAAGACAAGAATACAAACTCTGGAATTAGGATATATGATGGAAGTCATATCCAAAGCACAAGCCTCAATATGATTACCAACTCAGAGCATATTGCCAACTTAGAAATGGCAGCAGGGTTAGTGAGATACTTAGTCACTGGAACTCCACACCAAGGGCTGCTAGAGTTCTCCCAACCAAGAATAAGATTAGCCCCAGCCACCGCTAGATTAAAATATGCTTTGGGGAATCAGGAATATAGGTGAGGGGAAAGAGAAGAGGCAGGGAGCCAGAAAGGGCAGCAGAGATGTCAAAGAAAGGTGATAAGGGCACTTGCAGGGAAGAGTGGTTGCTCTCTTCAAAATGCTAATGAATATTTAAAATATGCAAATGCCCACAAAGATGATGTGTGATGAAAGGAAGGAAGGAGGTCCAATCTGCCAGATGAAGTCAAGGTCTTGAAGAGCAAAGAGGCTTTGAGTTGTTGAGAAATGGGAGGTAGAAAGAAGTGCTTCAAAGAAAAAATAAGTTGATTCATAGTTAAGCAGCTCTGAAATGATACATCAAAGACCAGAAAAGAGAAGAGGAGATGAGATGAGAAAAAAATCAAGGGCAGAACATATAGAAAAGGACTCAAGGCCAAGCTAGTACAGCTTATTTTGATACCACTTTATGCCCAGTAGATAATTTGATCCCATATAAGATATGTTAAACAGGATTATACAAACATGATCAATTTTCATCATGAAAATATTTTCTGGAGCTTATTTATAACATTAAGCCAAGTTGATTCTTTGATCAATTTTCTATACAGGGCAGTTAATTCTTTTTTTCCATTTTTATCTTTAATGTAACTGAAATTATTTTTATTGAAATTGATTTTTTCAACTTAAATATTACTCTCAAGCTATGATTATTCTATTGGATTTCTTGAAAACATCGTATTTTCCCAATTACAGCGTCTGCTATTGTGATTCTTCTTTGGAAGCTCTTCTAACAAACTCAATTTCCCCAGGTCAAATTTGACGTGTCTAAATTCTGTTAAGAAGATTCTGATATCAGATTTTATTCTGGTATTTTATTTTAGTGATTTATAAACCTTATCATGTGAAGTTTTCACTTTTTTAAAAGTTTTATTTTATGATGACTACTTACACTAACTCTAATTTTATGTAATCTTTCCCAATATGCTTCTTCCATAGTTTTTTAATCTTTTAACAGTTTTTATAATGTATAGTTTTTATTATTTGAAGTTTTATTTTAGGATATTTTGACCAAAAACACTTATTACAATATTTACATAATGAAGTACTCTGTAGAAACTAACAAAAAGAACACGGTTTCTATGAACAGCTATGTACTAAGCTATCTTTTGCATAAGGAAAAAGGAATACCCATAATATACATAAACACACATATTTACTAATTTTTGGAAAAATAAACACAGGGTAAATAAACCAGAAACTAATGGCAAAGGTTATCTATATGATTGGATAAATGGGAGTGAGATTTCTCTGAGTATGCATTTTTTTATATATTTTTCTGTTTTGAACCATATACATGTATTGCCTATTCAAAAACTAAAATAAAAAGAGACTGAAAAAAAACTCATAATGAATCCAAACAAATGAATCTAACAAATAATCACTCATAAAAATATTCATTAGCTTGTATTTAATTACAAGGTTATTTATTAGAAAATTAGGAGTCATTTATTTTCAGATGGCTTACTAATATTTATTTGGTGAATTCAGTTCTCTTGTACATGTCTATTTCCTTTGTGCGGCTATGTGCTAATTGTTTGTGCTACTGGTAGAAAAGCAGAAGGGAGAGTGTAAAAGTCCTTCGGTGATGGACCAACAGTTCAGCTGTGTCCAAAAAGAATCTATGTTCTCGGTGTGCCTGCGTGGCTCAGTGGGTTAAAGCCTCTGCCTTTGGCTCAGGTCATGATCTCAGGGTCCTGGGATGGAGCCCTGCATCAGAGTCGGCTTTGCCCTCTCTCGCCGCCTGCTTCTCTGCCTACTTGTGACCTTTCTCCTCTCTGTCAAATAAATAAATAAAACCCTAAAAAAAATAATCTATGTTTTCATAATGCAGAGAATGACTAGCCCAAGATTTTCCCCAAACAGAATAAAATGTCAGGGTGGCTGGGTTGGTGGGGGATTCACCTGGTACCCAGCCAGGAACAATCTCTGAGGTTTGAAAGAAATATCAGCTTTGATCTTAGGCATAGCCAATGAAATCTATTAGCAACAAAAAGGAGCAATGTTATGAAACTTTATAATAAAAATAAAAACGTAAAGTTATTTTCGTTTCAAGAATAAGAAGGGTAAAAAGACAACACACTGACCTCAACAGCAAAGACCTTTCAAAGGGGTCTCTTGAAGCCTGGGGGAAGGAGTTGCAATGGCTAGAAGGGACTTCCTGGGGCTTTATTTCTAGTCGAGGCTGTACAATCTACTTACGACTGAAGACAAGTACACTTGCTCTCATAAAACCTCAAATACCTTGGAGGGGAGGGAAATCACAGCGAAGGAACAAAGTGGGACTGTGATCATCTCTGGATGGTCTCTGAAAGAGACATTCCCCCATTCTCACCAAGCGTTATCTGACCAACTGCGAAGATGGGCCTGGCCTGTGTAAATGGGTTACCAGGTGAGGAGCAGGTAAGAAGAAAGGTACATTCTCTTGCGAGAAGACCCCCAAATTTTGTTCAAGATCTATGTTCCAAGAATCCTCTATACAGCCCCATTTTTTATATGTTAGCCTTTATTTTAGCTTCTCTCTAAATGCAAAGTTTAGTGCAAACTTCCATGTTTTAGGCATTTATTGCAGGACTTTTTACTACTACCAACATTTTCAGGCAATGACCCTCTCTTGAACTTCAAATGTATTGATTTTAAATTTATTCCATAATAAAGTTTCTAACTGTAGAGGATCAACCACAATATTACTTCAGTTTTAATCGAAGGATTGTGTAAATAGTGCCTGGCTTGCACTGAAACATGGATTTCTACTTTCTTCTAAAGTTTCAAACTACGAAACAGCCACACTCTCTGGATTCTTTCTAATGGTTTCATCCATCCTGGCCACTTCTCCCTACAGCCTTTCACATTCACAAGCTGGCTTTTGTCTTTTTTTTTTTTTTTAACACAATACTGGGGATTGGCTGTCTAGCAGGCAAAGTCATATTCATGCTGTAAAAGTTAATTTGGAAGCTCAGACAGGGCCTGTATATACCAAATTGCTGGAATAAAAAAAAGTACTGGGCAGTGTAAAATGTCTCAGTATCTTTAATTAGCCTGCAGACATATTTCACTGCACAGTTTATTATATATAACCGGATGCTCAACTCTTGTTCAAATTATTGCCTTTAATATCAGATACTTTAGCAATGGTTAACAAATTATAAATTGAAGAAAATGACCTTGTGTGCCAGTCATTTCACCTTCTACTTCTTTAAGTGAAGAATTAAAACAATTATATTTAACCCTTGGGCAAACAAAATGCATTAGAGATTGTTGGAACGATATGTGCAATCAAGCTCAACTATTATATTTTACATATAATTAGTGTACCATGTCAAAAATACCAAGAGCCAAAATGTAGTAAAAAAATCAGAGAGATATGGAGAGAGAATTTGGTTCTGGAAGATTTCACAATCAGTTTGGTTGATCTAAAATGAAATATTCTTTATATCTTTTTTTTTTTAAGATTTATTTATTTATTTATTTATTTATTTATTTATTTATTTATTTATTTATTTATTTATTTTGGCAAAGAGAGACACAGTAAGAGAGGGAACACAAGCAGGGGGAGTCGGAGAGAAAAAAGCAGGCTTTTCGTCGACCAGGGAGCCAATGTGGGGCTGAATCCCAGGACCCTGAGATCATGACCTGAGCTGAATGCAGACACTTAATGACTGAGCCACCCAGGTGCCCCATCCTAACTTCTAAAACTCTACTCTTACCATCCTAAAAAAAAAAGTGATTTAACAATAGCATAATTAACACTAGATCAGGGTTATCCAGACTTCTTTGGTTTTTCTTTTTTTAGCCTACTACCAGTCTTTTATTGATATATGACTATTTGCTAACTTCCTCTGAAAGTCATTTAAAATCTATATCATGGAGAAGAGCCAGAAAGAAGAATAAGATTAATGAGAGCTAGGACCTTCCCCATGCAGATGCCCCCTGCCTCCTAAGACGTCAAGAGGTGAGGAGATGTGTGGGTGACCTGGAGCAAGCAAAGGGGTACAGGAAAGCATAGGAATAGAGGAAGAAGCAGGTGGCCATCCAGAAATGAGCAAGGAATGTTTCATGATGCGCAGTGTGAGGAAAGTCACTTCAAGTTCAAACTGTAGGGCCATTTGCACACAACTTGATGTGAAAAATTATGCAGTGATGTTAACCCCCAGGTTTGGATGGTATACTGGAAGTCGTGCCAAAAAGAAAAAGTACTTGAAAAGGTATTTCATCTTCTCATCAAAGTTCTAAACATGGGAATTTTATTTTTTGATGGCAAGTGTAAACTAACCCGAATAGGTGGTCTTTACAAGTTCTTTGATGCTTTAGCTCTGTAGCAGTCCCCAAACCAATAGGGCATTATTACTCTCACCCCAATTTTTAAAAAATGCAAACATTTCACCAAATGCTCTATGACAATGTCTTCTTGTCCACTGAGTAGGCCAATGTGAGTGAGAAAATTCTGAAATGACACCAGTAACTAGCATGAGCATAAGGGATCCATCATAGTATTTTATGGGTATATGTTTCTTTTACATTGAGAATCCATTTTTAAGAAAGTAACCAGCAAATAACACTTTGAGTATAAATGGCCAGTCTGGTCTATGCTTTTTAACTCTTCTGAACCTTTTTCTACCCTACAGTCTTACCTCCAGATGCCACATAGAGAATGTGTCTGTGCTCCAGACAGAGGGACAGCCAGTCTGTCAGCAAACCTGTCAACATCCCATCCCAGTAAGAGAGCACGCCCTGCGTGAAGACAGGTACGCTTCCACAGGAATCCTAGATTTTGTTTTACCACAAATTTATATTGACATCTTATACAAGGAAAACAACAAACTGCCTTGTTTCAAAGTCTGGAATTCCAGGATGTGCATGTCGCTGTTTAATCCCACCTATGACTTCTTTTTGACTAGTTTAATTAGAAGAAACCAGTCCTCCTTTCTATTGTAATAATGAATTTTTTTAAAGATTTATTTATTTATTTGACAGAAAGAGAGAAAGAGAGGTGGAGGGAGCACAAGCACGGGGAGTGGGAGAGGGAGAAGCAGACTCCCCACTGAGCAGGGAGTCCGATGTGGGGCTCGATCCCAGGACCCCGGGATCATGACCTGAGCAGAAGGCAGATGCTTAACGGACTGAGCCACCCAGGTGCGCCTGTAATCATGAATTTTTACTTAATGTTTCAGCTGACTTGTTTCCCTTACCTTACTTTTGGAGGTTCTGTTGTCTCTTCACCTTGACCAAGTGTTGGCCTAAGGCAGAGTCTAAAGGATGGAAGCTCTCAGACAACTCAACGAACAGGCCAAAGGCCATCTCCAGCTTTGAAGTTTACCTAGTGAAAGAATGGTATCCTTTTTTGTTTCTGCTTCCCTGAAAACCAAAATACCTGGAGAAGAAGAGGGAAAAAAAGGCAGTGAAAGAGAAGCAAAGGGCCAGAGTACACAAAGTAACTACTGGAACTTGGAGCTTGTGAGTCAGCCTTAGATCAACAATTAACTAGTCTG
Source organism: Nasua narica (assembly GCA_028533885.1). Taxonomy (NCBI): domain Eukaryota; kingdom Metazoa; phylum Chordata; class Mammalia; order Carnivora; family Procyonidae; genus Nasua; species Nasua narica. The sequence goes on from CM052810.1 coordinate 155,181,721, forward strand.
GTAGTCTTTGGCTGAGTCTATAAACATAATAAGTTTTCTTAGATCACTAACTTTTGGGGTAGTTTGCTACACAATAGTAGTAACCATAACACCTTCCAAACCACTTCAGGTATTATTTGAGGTATGTTCAAGTTCACAACAAAACCAGAAGAGCACCAACTGAGAGTAAGCAACCTGTGGGAGCTGTGAGGGGGATACTCATGGGGCTGAAAACAGCGCAGGCCCCCACACTTCCTTTCTAACTTTCAATATCCTGGAGGTTTTGATCATCGTTTCCTGCCTTTTTTTTTTTTTTTAAAGTGGCCTTACAAACCTTGAAGACATCCTTTAACAATATAGCTTACTTTCGTCTGTTTAAACTTTATATAACTGGAATCACATTGTGTGCACTCTCTTGTGCCTTACTTCTTTTGTTCAACACTGGGTTTATTTAAGTAGCTTACTTCTTAAAAAGTCAGGTAAGCTTCACCAAAGCAGAATAGTATAGGAAAACTGAGTCCAACTCAGTCCCTCAGGACATATGTCATGGGGAAAAGCTTCACGGTTTGTGCCTTCTGAAGGTCCTTTCGTGCCGTCCTTCATTCCAGCCTTCCTTCCTTCATTCAACACATATTTACTTGTGCTTAATGTGAGTGCTTAACTTGAGCCAGGCTCAGTTCAAGACTTTGAGGAGACAACTGTGATTAATATAAAGTTATGCGCCTTAATGGGGCTTACATTTTAGTAGAGGGAGATAGATAATAATCAGACAAGCTGATTTATAAATGATGGAGTATAAGTCTAAAAAGAGGAAGAGGGGAAGAAGAAGGAAGAGAATGGAAAAGGATAAGGAAGGGAAAGGAAAAATCAGAATAAGAGTTTATGCTTATAGAGTGATGAAGAGGGAGGTTGCCCCTCTCATTCCCAGCCCTGGTTTATCTTTTAGAGCCCTCTGACCATCATCTCACAATCCCTTTTCAATCTCAATTCTCCACACATGGAATCCCAAATTCTTTTATCCCAAAGCCTCACCCATTTCTCATTAAGAAAAGAAAGTTACTTTCCAAAGGGCGCCTGGGTGGCTCAGTGGGTTGAGGCCTCTGCCTTCGGTTCAGGTCATGATCTCAGGGTCCTGGGCTCAGGTCATGATCTCAGGGTCCTGGGATCAAGCCCTGCATCGGGCTCTCTGCTCGGCAGGGAGCCTGCTTCCCCCTCTCTCTCTGCCTGCCTCTCTGCCTACTTGTGATCTCTCTGTCAAATAAATAAATAAAATCTTAAAAAAAAAAAAAAGAAAGCTACTTTCCTTCTTGAATTTTGCCAGCATTGGAGCCTTGATCTACAACCAAACACTCAGGCATTCTTTTCTTAGTTTTCAGGCTCTGAGGAAGGATAAGTGGGTTCTGCTTCCTTGACGTGGGAAGACACTGAACCATCAAAGGTCACGGCTGGGTTCCTCCCTAGTTTACTCTAAGACAAACACATCTCACTAGAGCAAACACTAATTTTCTTCTAAACACAACACGGTTTAGTCTCCCATGAGGAAATCATGTCTCTCTTTGTAATATGGCCTTGATTGCCGTGCTTGTGAAGTAACAACCCAGGACTCACTATGATAAGAAGCATGTGACTACTTCCTGGGGCTGTTTGCATTCCAGCCTTACTTGAGAATGGTTGGAAAAATCTCCAAGTATTTTCTGATAACCAACCCCAGGGAAAAGAGGTCTCAATTTACCTCCCCACAGCGGTAGGTGAGAAATTTGGGCATAATTCCAAATGCAAAAGAGATGAAAGGATTGTTTTAAAAATCAGGGGACAGGAATCATCATAGCTTAACTTTGGGATGAATTGTAAAACAGTGATAAGATGTGATACCAATAATAGTACTAACAAGAATAACAATAATAATAAAGGAGTAGAGAAAACCAGTCAGAAGATGACTTCAGGTTTCCAGATGCAATTCCAGATGCAATTCCAGAAGCAATGAAGTCTGAACTGAAGTAGTAGGAATTAGGAAGGAAAGGTCAGAGACAGATTCAAGACACACTGCAGGAAGAAGTTACAGAGCTTGTCAGCAAATTAAATAGAATTAAATAGTAGGGCACTGAGAGATGATAATTTTTCACATTTGGGGACCATATGAAAAGGAATGAGAGACAAACAAGAGGAGGACGATCAGGGCAGTAGTGGTGGTGGTGGGACAGTAGAAGAAAGTAAGATGTGAACATGTGAAGTCTCAGATGTTCACAGACCTCCTATACTGTGTCAAAGTTCCTAAATCCTTGAGTCAAGGAAGACCTCTCAGAAGCAGTTTGGAAAGAAGTTAAGAATGTGGGCCCAGGAATTAGGCATGTGTTGGTTTGAATCCTGCCTCTACTCCTTGCTGCTTGTGTGCCTCTTGGCAAGTTACTTTCTCTACTCAGCATCTTCATCTGTAAAATGAAGTTAATACTGCCTCCCTCGTAGGTTTAAATGGGAGAAATAAATGAGAAAATTTAAGTAGAACACTTCTACTATTTCTTGTTTATAGTAAATATAGTACTGGTATATAGTAAATGGTATATACAAGTTATAAACCTTACTCTTTGTTCACTACTTTATTCAACCTTACTTTAGATAAGGACCCACATAAAAATTCTAGATTACCTTTATGGAACACAGGATCACTTCTTTGTTCTCAAGATTGGATTTAAGCTAGTTGGTCAGTGATAGCTTGCCAACTCTTTCCTATAGCGATGAGACAGTGTTTGGCAAAACTCTTTACCTATAGAGTTAGGAAAATTTTGTAACATTTTGCACTTTGTAATCTTGATGAGAATTATGTGTCGATTCATCACACCTAAACTTAGTCAAGATGATTTCAGTTGAACGGGTGCTTATTGAAGTGATCTAAAAAGAAGGTATCTTGCCTGTGTGAATAAGGAGTCCCCTCCCTGGTAAGTGTGCGATAGCAAGTCAATATATTGTGTGGAGGTGTGAACAAACGAGGTCTATCAGAACCACGGAAACACTCCCAAACATTATGACTGAATATAATACCTGGATGTTTGCTTTTGTACTATTAGAAATAAAATGTCTAGGGGTACCTGGGTGGCTCAAATCGGTTTAGTATATGCCTGTGGCTCAGGTCATGGTCCCAGGGTCCTGGGATCAAGCCCCACATCAGGCTCCTTGCTCAGCGGGGATCCTACTTCTCCCTCTCCCAGTGTCCCCTGCTTGTGTTCTCTCTCAAATAAATAAAATCTTTTAAAAAAGAAAGAAAGAAAGAAAATGTCTACCTTACAACACAGTATTAATTCCTTAAGTTTTAAATGTCTAATTAGATCCTTACAATTATATGCATACTGGGCAACTGTCACATAGTGCATGAAGATTTTAAAGGGCATTCATTCATTCTGCACTGTTGAGTGCAGACCCCATGGAAGACAGGAAACAGATTTAGGGGAATCTGACAAATCTCACCTTGAAATCTGGCTCTGTCACTTCCTAGTTAGAGTCCTTATTTCTCTGATTCTAGTTCTCCCCTTTACAATAGAGATAATAAATCCACCTTGTAAAGCTGGTGTAAGCATCAAATACTGTAAATATGTTTTTTACATATGTAAATATGTAAATACAGCCATGCCTACATTAAATAGAATTTATTAAGTTAACTGTTATTTTGATATTATTACATTAATAATAATTGTTGACCACTAAATAAATGTTCAATAAACGGAAATTTCAATGACCATTATTATACACATTAAGTACTATAGTGCATAAAAGACAAGTATACTGCCTCTGCCCTTCAGTGGCTCAAATCTTATAAAGAAATGCATAACTCTCTCCATGATAATGTAAGTGTTTCGTTGGTCCCAAACACTGAAAATTAAGAAATTCAAGTAGAGTACATTTCAGACTTTGCTCTAAAACATAAGAACTTCCTGAGACTGAGCTTGTCCTAGAATTCAAATTATGTTTAAGAAATGGAGGTTTATCAAAGAATGATTGATTTCTAAATACCAAATTGGAAATAGTTTCAACCTTCAACAAATACTACCCACAAAAGTCTTCCTTGCTAAGATATTGCTAAATAATGACATCCTGCCTATGGTTTAGACAAGGAGAGGGTCTGCTTGAATTACAACATCCACTCATGGGAGCATGATAACTCCATCCCCCTTCCAAAAGAAACTCCTCTGTGTTTTAGCCATTTCACTTTTTTCTTCCTGCACCTTTGACCCTGCAGTAGTGTAAACATAACTATACAAGTCCTATGTACATGTAACAAAGCTATAAAAGTTTGAGGCATTGCTTTTTTATATATTACAAGCCCAACATTTAATTAGATGTACAATACAGTACTAAGTAAATACTAAATATTAATTCTTATCTTTATCATTAAGCCCCTTTTTAATGGAAAAAAGGGAAAATATTCACACAAAGAAACTATAACTCATGTTCCATTCTCAATAATAAATAAAAAAGCAAAGTAATAACTCATAGTGTTACTTTTAATATCATATTAACTTCATGTCTTATCATTCCTCTTTGAAAACATCTGTTTATAGTTCCAGTGTAAATACACTGAACTATTTTCTGAAAGTATATCTTATAAATAACTAATAAGTAAAGGCTATTTGCCCCATTTCAAAAGAACTGGGAAGTATTTTGTCCTTACCAACCACCTTTATTATGGCCACTAGAGGCCTTAATTCTAGGAGTGTACTATGCTCATGTCATCTATTAATTGCCAGATATGGGTCAAGGACTGCTCTAGGCACTAGAGGTTAAAACAGATGAATGATATTTGATTATCCAAGGACTTCCACGGCATATTAGAAGACAGACATGCTCATGGGTAATTCTAATACAAGGCTGACTGTGTCCTCTGTGTCCATATGGGTGAGTGTTCACTTGAAATAAATCCACTCGTTTTGGACGACAGCTTTTGTAGCTGTTATTGATCTATATGATAATGAAACAAAGATTTCTACCCATTTTTACACAAGCTGAGACATTTTAGAAATGAATATTCATTTACATTTTTAGTGATTGAAAATGAAGTATCTATTCTCTCTTTAGATTTTTTGTGCTTGTCTACAGCATTATATTATCAAGTATCCCACCATTCACCCCACTTACTATAAGAAGGAAAAATGAAATTATAACTACCTGACTTAACATTAAGTTTCCTGAAAAAGTCTCAAGATCTTTTATAGCATCATTGAGTTGAATGCTAAGCTTTTTGTCATTATACTTTGAATACCTGAGGAAATATGTAGACTGAGAAAAGGAGAGTGGAAAATATTGGGAGGGATTAAAGACTCCTCCAGGGAGTTAGAAAATCTTGTTGTATTCCTGTTTCAGATACCAATCTGCTGTGTGATGTTAGATCCTTTGGCTTCTGTGCCTCTGTTGTAAAATAAGGAAGGAGGGTGGCTCTTTAGCTTCTGAAATTCTGTGAATCCAAGGTTCTTAATGGGAGAAAAGTAAGGCCTCTCCCATCACCCCAAGGCTCTCTTCAATTCCTATGAGGAAAGTTGTGCCCCAAATCAATGATGGAAAGTGACAGACTCTCATGCCAGGAACAACTGACTTCTTGATAATTTTCTTAAAGTACTTCTCAAGTGGGAAAAACAGAGGAAAAATAACTTCTGGATATGGGTAGCTGGATATTGTTAACAAATAACTACTTAATTATATCTCTCAGAATTAAAAACAAAAGATGCCAGTAGAGTAGGAGTAGTAGTGCCCAGATGAAAGTCTCCCTCCTAATCGTTTACTAAAAAGCCTAGACATTAGGGAGTGCAATCTGGAATTGAAAGCATCTAATGATGGTTAGTTTTAGGCCACAGTAACCACTTACTCAATCAAACACTAATCTATTTGCTGCTATAGAGGTATTCTGCAGATGTGGTTAACATCTAGACTCAGTTGATTTTTTTTTTTAAGATTTTATTTGTTTATTTGACAGAGAGAGAGCAAACAAGCAGGGGAGCAACAGAGGGAGAGGGAGAAACATGTTCTCCACTGAGCGGGAGCCCGATGCAGGGCTTGATCCCTGGACCCTAGGATTGTGACCTGAACCGAAGGTAGATACTTAACTGATTGAGCCACCAAGGCATCCCCCACTCAGTTGATTTTAAGGAGATTCTCAATAGTGTGGGTGGGCCTCGTCTAATCAGCTGAAGGGCCTTAAGAGCAAAACTGAAGTTTCTCTGAGAAAGAAGAAATTTTGCCCACGCTCTGCAGCATTAGCTGCTACCCAAGAGGTTCCAGCTTGTTGGGCCTGCCCTATGGATACCAGACTTGTCTAGCCAGACCCCACAACTGTGGAAGCCAATTCCTTGAAATAAGTCTCTCTCTTCTCTTCTATGTATATACATGTATATATACACAATATATAAAATACGTACTACATAAATGTTTTCTCTCTTTATGTGTAATATATATTATCTGTGTGTGTGTATATTATCTGTTCTATTTCTCTGGTAGAATTCTGATCTATATACGTCTGGTAAATATAAATACATACACACATATATAATACATTATATATGTTATATACATGCATGTATATCCACATGTGTGTATATACATAGTATGTGTATTTGAACATATCTGAAAATATATTACTCTTGGAAACATTTTTCAACCTTGATCTTGTGAGATAAAACTGGCAACTTAGAACGAAAGCTAACACACATACAGGAATTAATATGTTTCGAGTTTATTTTACACAAAATGACTTATTTAATGCTCATTTCAACTCTATGAAAATGGTATGTCTGTCATCCTGTTTTACAATTAGGGAACCTAATTGTAAGAAAGAAGTTGGGTGACTCACCAGGACTACATGACTGGTAAGAGGTAGAATCATGGTTCAAACTGAAGGAATATGGTTAGAGAACCAGAGTTCTTTTTTTTTTCTTCAAGATTTTATTTATTTATTTGACAGAGAGAGAGAGAGATCACAAGTAGGCAGAGAGGCAGGCAGAGAGAGAGGGGAAGCAGGCTCCCTGAGCAGAGAGCCTGATGCTGAACTCGATCCCAGGACCCTGAAATCAAGACCTGAGCTGAAGGCAGAGGCTTAACCCACTGAGCCACCCAGGCGCCCAGAACCAGAACTCTTAACCACACTGCTACGCTGCCTCTTGGAACCAGTCCTGAATTTCTCCCAAAGATTACAAAATGGCACTGTAGCATTAAGAAGTCTAGAATAGCCACCTTCAGATTTGATTTGGTTGTTGGAACCAAATCCAGCTAGATCTCTGATATCTCTAGTTAACACCAAACTTACCAAACAGTGATCTGCAATCTCTGATAGGCACAAAGCAGATGAGAAGAATTCTCAGCCATGTGAGTGAGTGCACTTCAAAAGCCATCACTGATAAAAGCACATCTCTATTTATCTACTCATGGTTTTTGTTAATATTAGCTACCAAATCAGGAACAGCTATGATCTTTAGGGATATGGATGTATTAGACTGTCCTTTGGAAAAGCAATGTAATCACTGCTATGTTTGAGGATGTTACCATTACTTAATAGGTTCTGGAATTTTTTATTTTCCAAAACTTCCCCACAGAAGTTGAAGGAAGTTAACTCTCACAATTGAATTTAATTTTATGAAAAGTACAGCTAAAACATCAGCTGTGGTAGGGGTTTCCTTGTCAATTAAAATCCAGATGAAATTGGCTGGCCCCAGTTTACATCTCATAAGCAGTCCAATGTCCTCCTCCAAGCCTTTCCAGACAGTCTTCTGTTTTTAGGATCACCTAAGTGGTGGAATTCCAGTTTCTACTTAATTAGATTAGTGCATAGACTCTCACACCATTCAGCCATGCTTTTTTGTTTCCTTAACACATCAACTCCAATAAGTATTTCAATCCTCTACCATAATTTTCATACAACTTGGGTGCTACTTGTCCTCTCTGCCAAGAAAAACTGCCTATGACTTCAAAATGAGCAACAGATAATACTGAGATTACTGTGTGTCCTTTCTGTGAAGGCCTAGGCACTGATCTAGTGGACCGCATAGGGATTATCTGATTTTATCTAGGTGTGCACCTCTGATTATCTTTCTATTAACTAGGCTGTTTTACAACCCCCTCAGGGTGGTAAAAAACTGATAGTAACGCAAATGATTCTTGTCCAAAGCACTGGGAATGAATTGTGCCCAGTAAAGATATAATTCATTTCTGCTTTATAGAAAACATCAATCCCAAACATAAGATGTTTCTGCTCTGTAAGAAATTACCAAGTTTTGCATCTATTAGCTAATTCATTTCGGCATTCCTGCTTTCATATTACCATTCTTCACATTCTTATTTGAGCTGGTCTTAATATCATGGTTCCTGCATTAATTTATGAGTTGAATAAAATCCCTGACATATGTTCATTTTATATTTGCATGAGAGCCATATTACTAACTTTTGAAAATTACGCTAGACCATTCTGACCATTTGGGAATTTACACTGAAGAAACATAAAAGATTTTAAATTAAATATTAAGTATCCTCCTTAAAAACTCCTCTGGCTATTTTCACCAATGCAGGTTCCACTTCCAACCATGTTGTTGGGCTGCAGGTCTTGTTTTTTCTGCTTCCCTCCATTCTCTACGCAAGGCACTTTCCTATATGTACCCTGTTCCCCATTAGGAAAGAAACTTCAGGAATTATTCTCCAAAACAAAGATCTTTCTTTGATAAGGAGAATACTGGTACCAACTTTATCATGGAAGATATACTGGTAAGCAAGACTGGAGAAGATCAAAAAAGAAAATAAACAAGAACACCAAATTGTTTTTTATAGATGAAAAATCTGAAGCCCAGAAATAATTTGTTCACATATATTAATTAATTCAATATTAAAGAAAATATGTTTTTCCTGTAATATATGAAATTATTTTATACTGAATGAGAAAATTCAAATTAAGTATTAAAATGGAGTTATTTTAGCCTCATTAAAACTTTTCTGGGACGCCTGGGTGGCACAGTTGGTTAAGTAACTGCCTTTGCCTCAGGTCATGATCCCGGCGTCCTGGGATCGAGTCCCGCATCGGGCTCCTTGCTCCGCAGGGAGCCTGCTCCTCTCTCTGCCTCTGCCTGCCTCTCTGCCTGCTTGTGTTCTCTCTCTGTTAAATGAATAAATAAAAAATCTTAAAAAAAAAAACTTTTCTAATAGGATGAGGGGGAATTTTAATCAAATAAAGTACAGATTAAATTCAGGGATATATAGGGATATTTGATACAACCGTCAATTGGTTTTTCAGAACTGAGAAGGTATTTTCCCAGGGAGGAAAGGTTGTTAAGTGTTCATGTTAGTAGATTAGATGAATAATTTAAATATTGTGAATTTACCATAAACTATTGTGTAAAACACCATTGTTACAATACTATTTGAGTGGGGGGAGATGCCCAAGCTGTGAGAAACTTCCAAAATTTTTCTTGAATATAGTTTCTTTAGAAAAAGAATAGGCTTATTTTCAGGTTGATGGAGAATATATGAACAGTTGTACTGATTTTAAAAGGAACTTCTAGGGGTGCCTGGCTGGTTCAGTCAGCAGAGCATGAAACTCTTGATCTTAGCGTTGTAAGTTATAGCCCCATGTTGGGTGTAGAGATTACTTAAAAATAAAATTAAAAAGAAAAAAAAGGAACTTCTAGAAATTCTTAAAGTCCTTAAATAAAATATATTTCTTAAAATATAATATAATAAATATAATAATTTATAATAAATAATATAATTATATCATATAAACAATCATATAATTGTTTATATGACATAATTATAATAGAATATTATTATAATATAATAAATAATATAATTTATAATAAATAAATTTTTATTTATATTTTATATAGATAAATAATTATATTGTTATATTATTATAGTTAATAATATAATTTTATAATAATATAATAAATAATATAACTTATAGTAAATAATAAATATAAATATGATCTTAAAATAATTAAAATAGATTTCTAGAATATATCCTGATGAAAATAATTAGAATGCAAATATAATAGTTAATATTTATTTGATTTCACAAATATTTGCCTGGCTTTCTTTCTTTCTTAAAACTTGACTCAAATGGGGGTACCTGGGTGGCTCAGTGGGTTAAAGCCTCTGCCTTCAGCTCCAGTCATGATCTCAGGGTCCTGGGATCGAGCCCTGGATCGGGCTCTCTGCTCAGCAGGGAGCCTGCTTTCCTCTCTCTCTCTCTCTCTCTGCCTGCCTCTCTGCCTACTTGTGATCTCTCTCTCTCTCTCTCTGTCAAATAAATAAATGAAATCTTAAAAAAAAAAAAAAAGACTTGACTCAAATGTGTCTTAGTTAGGGAGGCCATCTTTGCCCAATACTAACAAACTTTGCCTCTAGCACCTCTGACCCTTTTCCTGCTTTATTTTCCCCTTTACCTTTTTGTCATTATTGAACATATAGTATTATATGTTCCACTTTTTAATTTTAATGCTGAATTAATTTTTAATTTAATTCCTCCCCCTAGATATGCTCTCCAAAAAACCAGGAATTTTTGTCCCTTTGTTTACTGCTGTATCCATATCAACTAAAACAATGCTTGGCACATAGTAGACCCTCAATAAATTTTTGTCGACAGAATGAATATTGCATTCAGCAACAGCAAAATAAAATTTTTTAAACAGACATAAAAATTATACAAAAATTGACTGTGGGCTAAGCCATAAGCTAACCTAAGGAAATTTCAAAGATACCAAACACATCACACTTTCTGACTTCAGAGGAATTAGGTTAGAATTACCCACTAAAAGTTGACTAGAGATGGCCTACATCAATGTGTCATCAGGGAAATGCAAATCACAACAATTAAATACCACTAACCCAGGGCGCCTGGGTGGCTCAGTGGGTTAAAGCCTCTACCTTTGGCTCAGGTCATGATCTCAGGGTCCTGGGATCGAGCCCTGCATCAGGCTCTCTGCTCTCTGCTCTCTCAGCAGAGAGCCTACTTCCCCCTCTCTCTCTGCCTGCCTCTCTGCCTACTTGTGATCTCTCTCTCTCTGTCAAATAAACAAATAAAATCTTTATAAATACATACATACATACATACATACCACTAACCCTTTTCAAATGGCCCCTATCCAGAACACTGACCACACCAAATGCTGTGAGGATGTGAAGCAACAGGAATGCTCATTCATTGGTAGTGGAAGTGCAAAATGGTACAGCCATTTTGGAAGCTGGTTTGGCAGTTCCTTAAAAAACTAAACATATTCTTTGCATATGATCTAGCAATCATGTTTCTTGGTATTTACTCAAAAGAGGTAAAAACTTACATCCACACAAACACCTACACATGATGTTTCTAGCAGCTTTACCCATAACTGCCGAAACTTAGAAGCAGCCTCTTAAGATGTCCTTCACTAGGCAAATGGATAAATAAAACTGTGGTACATCCAGACAATGGAATATTACTTCAAACGAAAAAGAAATGAGCTATCAAGCTATGCAAAGACATGGATGGACCATAAGTGCATATTACACATGAAAAAATTCAGTCTGAAAATGCACCATACTATATGATTCCAATTTCATGACATTCCAGAAAAGGCAAAACCATGAAAAAAAGTAAAAAGAGGGGCGCCTGGGTGGCTCAGTTGGTTGAACAACTGCCTTCGGCTCAGGTCATGATCCCGGAGTCCCGGGATCGAGTCCCACATCGGGCTCCCAGCTCCATGGGGAGTCCGCTTCTCACTCTGACCTTCTCCCTTCTCATGCTCTCTCTCACTCTCTCTCTTTCCTAATAAATAAATAAATAAAATCTTTAAAAAAAAATTTAAAAAAAGTGAAAGAATGAGCTACATATTGATCAAGATATTTGTAATATATTTAACTGATGATTTTGCATCCAAACTAAATAAAGTATACCTTATAAATCAATTAAGAAAAAGACAAGCAGATCAACTGAAAAATAGTTCAAGGATCAAAAGTATGAATGAAGGAATGAAGAAGGAACCAGAAAAGGTTACTGGGAAAGGGTATGGCATCATCTAATACAACTGGACACGTTCATATGCGGTGATACAATACTTCCATTGCTACGTATGTATTCAAAGGCAGCATGTTTCGAACTGCACATTATGACACGCTCAATTAAAAAAGAAACAGAATGAAACAGAAGTATCAGAATGCACTGCAATTAGTAAGGGTAAGTATTGTTTTGTGAAATTGTTTTCTTTATACATCATGTATGGGTGCTAACTGAATTGTGAAGAAAAATACATTTTTTTACTGCATATCTCAGGCAAAAAAGTTTGAATGCCACTGTCTACCGGAAGTCTTACATAAGTGTGTTCGAAAGTAGAAAAATGTTTATGACAGCACTACTATGTTAGGTTCATACTCATTATCACTAAATGGATAAATAAAATGTGGCATGTTCATATAATGCAGTACATTGGTAAAAATGAACAATCTACTACAAATACAAACATGGATGAATCTCAAAAACAGAATGATGATCAAAAACAGCAAGTCCCAGAAGCCTATAGACTGTACGATACCACTTCTATGTAATTCAAATAAGCAAAGAGTAAATATATTGCTTAGGAGCACATGCCTAGGTACTCCTATAGCAAAAATAGGTAGCTAAACTATTAAGAAAATGACAGGAATTATAAAGACAAAATTCAACACAGTGGTAACCGGGGGTGGGGTAGCAAAGGAGGAGATGCAATCAAGGTTGAGCACTAGAAGTCTTCTAAAGCGCTCATCAAGTTTTATTTCCTGCCTTGAGTGGTGAGGATGTAAATATTTTTACTATGATTCTTTACTTAGTACATATATGGTATATGCAACTGTACATACCAGCAACTGTACCTGCCACGTATGTGCAGTAACATATATGTCACAATTAAAATCTGAAAATTTATAATAAATGCCACCTATTGTTATTTTATTTAATTCTATACCTCAATCTACTAAAAGTTTAACATTAGAAGAAAGCACAGTAGTATTGTTGATGCATAGAAGGTTTACATGAATAAATAATTTACTTCAAAAAAGTTTCAAAACAACACAGAGACAATCGGTACTGCTAAAACAGTCAAATCTTTGCTACCTCTATCAGGTCAACTAGTGTCTCTAAGAACTCAGTAATGAGACATGCCAAGCTTACCTCAGTATTTAATTAATGCCAAGCCACTGGTATCCAGGATCACCAACCCTCTCAAATTCGTTCTAAAATTTGATACTTGGAGGGGCGCCTGGGTGCCTCATTCAGTTAAGCATCTGCCTTCAGCTCAGGTCATGTTTCCAGGGTCCTAGGATTGAGCCTCGTGTCAGGAAGTCTGCTTCTCCCACTCCCTCTGCAGCTCCCCATGCTTGTGCTCTCTCTCTGTCAAATAAATAAATAAAATCTTTTAAAAAATAAAATAAAATTTGATACTTGGAGACTAAGAAAAACATCAGTTGAATGAATAATTTTATCAGCAGGAAAAAATGGAGGTGAGGAGCAACCTCAATACAGGACTGCCTTTGCAAATAGTTATATGCAGAATTTGGAATATTCTGCAACCAAGTAGTGTGGCCTGGCATGAAAGGACGCTAAGATAAGTTACAAACAGTTTTAATGTTCTAATACTATTTGTATATAGATATACCAACGGTTAAATAAGGAAAATAATAAGAATTAATCCATTTCCTAAATATGAGATAACACGAAAATCAAATGGTGGCAGAAGACCAGTTAAGTAATAATCATGACCAACTCGCAAGGTACTTTCCAATCATTAAAGAGCTAGTACTAGTCTGTGAAGAAATAGTTGTTTGTTTTGCCAGGCTTGCAAATGTTGACCCACATATTTTTCAAAAATAGTGATAGAGACACTGCCTACCAACTTGGCATTCCTTATTGGTGGATAATGCATTGTCCCTCCCTCTTGCCTTCACACAGAGTGGATGCCCTTTCCACATTATTATGTTGACACTTGAATGAACTCTGATTTGATTGGTTTGTCCCAAAGTACCCCTGGTGAGTATATAGTCCTGAAAATATCAATGAAAAAAGTTTTAACTACCTTCTCACCATGTGTGCTTTCAATTTAGCTCACATTGGTTATAATAATTTATTTGAATATAAATGCAACATGGTAAAATTATTAAAGCTTTTTCTCTCCTTCCTTATGCATTAAGCTTTAGGAATCAAAAGCTAACTTATCAGATAGAATCAAGTCTATGGAGATGCAATAAAGTTGTAGCATAAGAAAAAAATGAAAAAAAAATAAAATTCCTGTAAGTAAAGTATTGGATGACTAGTCTCAAAAACCATAGGAGTCAAGATTATGTTTGGGATTAGAAAGTTGTTTATCACTAAATCTCAGATTGCTCCTCTGTAAATAAACATAGGAGGACAGAAAGTTTAAACGTTAATTCTAAATCCCAGTGGCTTGTTTCTAAATCTAAAAACGCCACATTCTAAGGACTTCTGAAAAAAGTAACCCTGCAAAGGCATTCTGTTCTAACTTTAGGGCAGAGGAAAACAGGAAACATGGCTGTGAACTGCAGTGGCCATAAATAGCTCCACTGAGCCATTTCCTATTATTTTTCCTTGCTTTCTCCCTATTATCCAATAGTATTTCTTCCCAGCTATTTCTTCTCTAAGGTGGGTAAATAAGCACAGCTCAGAAAATACCTGAGTAATGGAGCTAATCTATTCAAATCTATTTCTTGTGCTATTGGGCTTTCCACTGAAGCTTTGAATAATAAGCAGCCTTATGGGCATTCTCTCAGCGTCACCAAACCTCCAATTTCCCTGCATTCTATTCACGCCTTGCAATCCCCGTAAGTTAACTTCTCTAGATAGGCATACCATTAGGGAGGTACTAATTTCATGTGCCTAAAGTCTATGGTGCTATTAGCTCACACCCTGTTGGGGGGGCTGCAAAATGATTCCAATGGGGATAAAGAAACTGAGGTGGAGTCAAGTATTGATGTCTTATCCAGACTTTAAGGCAGGTGGTGGCTCATTCAGTTAAGCATTCGACTCTTAGTTTCAGCCCAGGTCATGATCTCAGGGTTGTGAGATTGGTCCCTTTTTGGGTTCTGGGCTCCGGGCTCAGCATGGAGTAAGCTTGGGATTCTCTCTTCCTCTCCCTCTGCCCCTCCCCTTGCTCACATGCTCTCTCTCTCTCTCTCCAAAATAAAATAAAATCTAAAAAAAAAAAAAAAGACTGCAAGGCTGGCTAACATGGAGGCATCACTCTTTCATAGCCTCTTTTCCTCTGCAAGGAGCTGTAGCATAGGTAATACCCAGATCTTGGTAACAATGGCTGGAATCTGTAGTCACAGACGCATTAAAGACTGAGGGGATAAGATCAGCAAACAGTTCTCTCTTATTCAATCCCACAGGCTGGACTAAACACGTGATGCAAAGTCAAAATGTTTTGAGAATATTAAGAAATATCTACCTCTGTCTATGAATCCACTAATAAGATATATTTCTGATTCTAATGACATCGTGATCAAATTGCATTTCACTGATCTGTGATGAAGATATCGTAAGGAGATCTCAAATTTTTCTAGTTTTGTATTCCTGTTTATTTTGTTAGTTGCAGTCATCTTTATCTGCAATTTTCTGATAATAAAAAGAACAGGAGAGCTGGTTTGATTGACAGATATCCTTGGTGCAGGATTTCTTAACTGTTAAGTATGCACCTCACTCTTTACAACGTATCTCTAGGACACAGCAGTCAGAAAGCCAGAAGGTAACGCTCATCATCAGTGAACTTGTTGGAAGCTTTAGCAGGACAATACAGAGTAAAAGAGTCATAAATATTGAACCTAACTTTTTAACTGGGAAAATTTGAAATGTAATGTAGTTTACTACACAGTTTACATTCAGGTACTCAGTAGAAAATAATCTAAGAGTACAATGCAAAGTGGATGCATGTTTAATGTCTGCAAATTTGTTTTAACCCTGTGTAAATTAATAGCTTTTAAATATGTTATTTATGGGGGTTGCTGGGTGGCTCAGTCATTAAGCATCTGCCTTCTGCTCGTGTCACGATCCCAGTCTCCTGGGATCGGGGCCCATATCGGGCACCCTGCTCCACAGGAAGCCTGCTTCTTCCTCTCCTACTCCCCCTGCTTGTGTTCCCTCTCTCTCTTACTATCTCTCTATTAAATAACTAAAAAAAAACAAAAACAAAAACAAAAAAACCCCATGTTTTTTATGTAAACAATGCACAAAGAAGCCACCTTTTTTTTTTTCTGTTTTTCCACAAACTCGCTTTGCTATTATTTAACTGTCCCCTTTTAATTATGTGGCTGAGTTCACTGAATTGTCCAAAAGAATAAGTTTCATTGTTATATTGAGTTGAAAAGTCTGATTTTAAATATGCCCACTGGAAACATTTTTCAGTAGTTCAAGTATTATAGAACTTTGATAATTATGTCTTTTAATCTTTGCTTCTTATATTGAACGGGTACTATATGTACTTTTTTTGGTAAAAACTAGGGAAATTTGGACAGATTAAGTCAATAGTGGTATCCATAAAGTAAATCAGAATTTCTCTTAATCAATTTAAAGCATTATTTTCAATTTTTTTGGAAGGATATGTATATGCATGTCTATGTATATAGATATACACACATTTATATATTTTTTTCTCCTTAAATAAGCAACTTTTCTCAGATTATCATAGATGCTTTTACAATTAGGTTCAAGCTCTCAAGACTTAAAGACTATAATTACTTAATTCAATATTTACTACATCTACCCCAATTACGCTTCTGTAGCTCACTGAATGCCCATGATGTGCTATAGAAAATAATACAGGACTTTCTCCTGTATGTATGTTTCCTACATGTGAATTTCTCAAAGCCTACTTCTATTACTTGCAACAAGTATAGCTGCTTAAGGCCACACGTGAGTCTTCCTTTCAATATTAAAAAACTATTTTGACTTTCACAGAACTCCTTAATTTCTTTGGCTGGCACTAGTCACTGAGCTTTTATTATTGTCTTTTTTCCCTCAATAAAATGAAATTCACTTAATTTTAAGACTTTGCTTTGCTTTGGTATTGTCCTTCATTATTTTTAGTAGTAATATCCCCTCTCCATGTAAAATGTTGGTGAAAGTGGCTTTGTCAAATCCTTCTTATATGTAAATTTTCCCAACATTTTGCTAGTGGGGACATTTTACCACTCTAGCCAATTCAGAGTCTGAGAAATACTGCTCTGTAGCCTTCTTCTTCTTCTGAAGTTCATTTATTGTGTTTTCACAAATTTTTGTGGTAGTGTGATCTTATCTGAGCACCAATACTGGACCACATGCTTCTTGATGCCCTGATGGTCAGGCACCTGGGCAGCTCAGCTGCTTGAGTCTGCCTTCAGTTCAGGTCATGATCCCAGGGTCCTGGGATGGAGTCCCACATCGGGCTTCTTGCTCAGCAGGGAGTCTGCCTCTCCCTCTCCTTTTGTCCCTCCCCTTCCCATGCTCACTTTCTCGCATGCTCTCTGTCAAATAAATAAATAAAATCTTAAAAAAAAAAAGAAAGAAAAGAAAAAGAAGGCCCTGATGGTCACATTCATCTCCATGTTCCCTTTGGTACCTAGAATCCAGATTTACACTTAGAATGATCTCTCTGGATGCTAGCTGAATCTAGCTAAGTTCTCATGTAGAATCATTGTTATGATTTTTGAGAGGAAAAAAAAAAGTCTCACAATTTTAGTAGAATGTCTTGTGAAGGAAAACTCATGGGAGGAATCCGTCCTGGTTCCTCTGTTAACCATTGAAATTAGGTTTCAAATTATACTGATGGCCACAGATGAATCCTGTTACTAATACTCGCAATATCCAAAATTGTTCTTTCTAATCTATGTATGACACATTTTTTGAATAACAAGTATCAGCAGATGGTGTGGAACTCCGATAGCTGCTAAATTCTTAATTTTTTACTGTGAAAAAATTCAAATTTACAGAAAAACTGTATAAATAGCACAATGAACTTTTCTATAGACTTTAAATTTACAGAAATCTTACAAGAATAGAGTCAGCCATTTCTAACATTTTCTTATATTTGCTTTGTCTGTGTCTGTGTATGTACATTATATACATAGACAATATTACTTTTGCTGAATCATTTGAAAGTAAACTGCAGCTCTGAGATCCTTTACTCCTGAATAGTTTGACATATATCTCCTAAGAACAGGGATGTTTTCTCACATAATCGTGGAGAAAAATCTAATTCAGGAAACTTAACATTATTGTAAAACTTTTAGTGTTGAATATATAGTACATATTCAAATTTCATCAATTGTCCCAATAATGTCCTCTATAGGGTTTTTTTTTTCCTTTTGGATTCAGGATCCAATAGCACATATTGCATTTAGTTATGTGTTGGCTTAGTTGCCTTTGATCTGAAGCAGTGCCTCTACCTTTCTTTTTCTTTCATAATATGGATTTTTAAGAGTATAGGCCAATTCAATTTGGAATTGTCTGATTGTTTACTCATGACTGAATTCAGATTACGCATTGTTGCCTGACGGTCTAGTTCTACTGGATCCTTCTGAGATAACCCCATTAGGAGGCACAGGATGTCAGTTTATCCTATTACTGAAGATGCTAACTTGGATCACTTGCTTAAGATGGTGTCTGCCAGTTCCTGGTACTGTTTTTTTATTCACATTTTGGAATCAGTAAGCAGAATTTCAGACTAAGTCTCCTCCACGCCTCTGTTAATGGCGTGGCGTCCTCCACGCCACTTAGTCTGTTTGATCTAATTTGCTATTTTCTAGAACATACTCTTAAGACAATTCACTTCAGTTTATCATCTGCCCCTACACTTCCCCAAAACTGCCCTGTCCTATGCCAGCAGTGACTGTCCTGTTGTTTTCCCCAATCCTTCTCACCAGTTCTCAGCAGCATTCCACATTGTCGATCATTCCACTAGAAACACCTCTTCATTTGATGGCTCCTCCTTCTCTTAACTGTCTTCTCTGAAGGCTTTGTTCCTTCTATGCAGTCAGTCATTAAGCGTTGAAATTCCTCAGGATTCATCACAAAGCCTGTATTCCTCTTACTGTGTAATCTCTATACAAACTCATCCATGCTCTTGGCTTCCATTACCAACTAAATATAATTAACTTCCGTATTTATATCTCCGACTTCAAACCATTCTTTGAGCTTAAATCCCAAACAGCAATTGCCTCCTTCATAAGATCTACTTGAAAATCACGAAGCTATCTCAAACTCAAAACATTTACGACCAAACTCCAAAATCCCCTACTTCCTCTGCTCTTCTTTGTATCAATGAAGGACATATAAAATGAAAACCCATGATTCTTAATACTGCTTTTTTTTAAATCACCTCTCCCCCAGATCCAATCCACTAACAAATTGTATTGATTTACCAGGCAAATCTATCCACTTCTCCCTAAGGCCACAGTTACTACTTTAATTCCTTAGTCTAAGACATCAGGAATGCCTTAGACTCCCTGCATTCACTCTTGCCCCCGTACCCCATATCCCATTGTCTAAAATGGGGCCAGAATTCTCTTTTCAATTAGTATCTCTCACTCTCTCTCTCTTACTCTCTCTGTCTCTGTTTCCTCTCATACTCATTCTTGCATGCAGATATACACACACTCACACAGACATACTCATTCTGTACCTAAAACCTCTGATGTCCTTCACTGATTTGAAGATGAGGATCTACATCCTTCCTTAGTATGGTTTAAAAGATTTGCAGAAAGTAACACCTACCTACCTCCAACTTTACTATAAGCACTTGCAGGCCTCACTCTCTTTACATTAGTCAAATAAACCTGCTCTCATTTTCAGAAAGGTGACATTTTTATTCCTTACCCAAACAATTAACACATGCTCTTTCCTTGGCCTAGTTAATTTCTTTCCATGACTCAGAACTTAGTTCAAATATCACTTCCTCCATGAAACCTCCTTGACTCATCAGACTACATCATATGTACTCATTGCACCAAATATCTTTTTATTGCAATTAATTACATCTTTATTTATGTGATTATCTGAGTGTCTAACTTTAGACTCTAAGTTCCATGGAGACAAGGGTCTTTTCCTTTTGGCCATCATTTAACCCCAGCACTTCGTTCAGTGCCTGCCATATGGTAGCTGTTCAAATATAAATATGTAGGGCGCCTGGGTGGCTCAGTTGGTTGAGCAACTGCCTTCGGCTCAGGTCATGATCCCGGAGTCCCGGGATCGAGTCCCATATCGGACTCCCGGCTCTGCGGGAAGTCTGCTTCTCCCTCTGACCTTCTCCCCTCTCATTCTCAGTCTCTCGCTCTCTAATAAATAAATAAAAAAAATCTTTAAAAAAAAAACAAAAAACAAATATAAATACGTATTTATTGAGTTCATTGCCTTATCAAACACTTCTATTGTGTTTACTAAATGCCAGGAACCATTTTAAGTATTTTTTAAATGTTAAATTATGTAATATATATATATATCTTATTAACTCCCTTTTCAAGTGCTTTCAGCTGCTTGTTTTAGACTTCACTGTAATCTACACTGCTTCAAATTTATGATATGGAGCACACACTTTAAATGAGCAGAGTATTTTTCTGGGCCTTATAAAGGTGTACTTGTAAGAGGCTTTCTTGTGAACTCCACATGCTATCCTAAACTGTATCTCCCAATACCCAAATCGTAGTGTGGACAGAGAGGACATAGCTCTATGAAATTAATCACCTTGATGAGGACTTGTTTGTGAAATGTTCCTGTTTAGATAACATCTGATAATGTTGGGGGAAGTACGTTTTTAACTACTTTACATGTTCATTAAGTGAATAATTATTAGATAATATAGGAGTAAACGGAAAGACCTTCAGTAATTCTTATGAATGTAGAGACCCATGTAGTAAATCTTAGAGCAGAGCTGGGTTCAACAAAGCATCATTCAACCACCAGAGGGAACCTGGAAGATGTTCTAAAATTATTAACTTGAGTTTCTTGAAGAATTATAAAGTTAATCTAATATCCTCATCTCCCCCCCTTAAAAAAAAGTCTGAAGACTCAACTTCCTGAAGATTTTCACTCTTCAAACATTATCGCATACTCATTATTTCCTACTCTCAACTCCATGTCATCTTGCTTCCTGGGGTATGCACCATGCTGGACACTGTAATTGTCTCAACTCTCATTGCCTATTTTTTGTTTGTTTTGTTTTGTTTTGTTTTAAAGAATCATATGTCTTTTCCATACTTCTCCTATTTTCCAATTATTTTAATGGTGGAATGAGGAGAAATCTGGATACTCACATGATAATGTTTTTAGACATATGAGGCATCTCAAAGTGTAGTGCTCACAAGAATCATCTGGAGAGCTTAAAACATCAGGCATTTGTTAAAACAAATGCCTGAGCACCACCAACAGAGGTTATCATTCAGTAGGTGTGGAGTTGGGTCTATAAAACTGCATTTCTTTCATAGTTCATGTGTTCTTGAAGAAATCTTTGCTTAACCCAATGTCACAATGATTATTCTATGTTTATTTATCTTTTCTTCTAGAAGTCTGATAGTTTTAACCCTCACTTTCAAGCTCCATTTCAAGTTGATTTGGGCTATAGTATTAAGTAAGAATATGAGTTCATTATTTTCCCCATATGCATATCCAATTGTTTCAGCACCATTAAATTACTCTATCATATCTGTGAAAAATCAACTGGATCATGTATGTGTGGATATATCTCTGGATTCTCATCTGCTCCGTATAGGGTTGAATATGGTAGCTTTAAAGTAAACCTTCAAAAATCAGGGACTTAGTGCTCTAAACTTGTTCAAAGCCAAAACTGGTTTGGCTATTGTGGGTTCCTGGAATTTCCATATAGATTTTAGAATAAACTTGCCAAGATTTTGACTGGTATTGCATCGATTCAATAGGAGGAGAACTGCAGTATTGGGACTTCCAATTTATGCATGGTAAATATCTCCCTTTGTTTAGGTCTTCTTTAATTCTCTTCAGTAAAGTTTTGTAGCTTTTAGTATATAGTTTTTACACATTTATTCTCTATAGTTATAAAGCCATTCAAGTTTTCTATTTCTTCTTAGGTTCATTTGGAAACTGCTCTCTTTTTAAGGAATTTTTCCATTTCAAAGAGAATTTGCCTTTATAAAAAGCTCCCAGATACTGATATGGTACTATACAAGGATAGCACTTGGATACCATTGTACTATATCACTACAAACTGTCGGGGGCATAACAGATTTCAGTTAGGTACTTACTCTTTTATTTGCTATAATTTACAAGAGAAAACCTCTCGGGATATAAATCTCAGGAAACAGAGTGACATCAAATTCTTAAATATTATCCCAAATAGACATTCAAGTCACAATATGTTTAAGTCTTAGAATGGAAATCATATTACTGTCCAACTGTCAGTAATAATTGTGAGTGACTTTTAGCATCTATTCTTTTCCAACTTAAACAATATATAAACAGGATCACATTCTTATACTCAGGGGATCTTGTCTCAAGGTAGAAATAAGATGACATGCCATAACTGGAACTATTTTTGTGGATTTGAGTAAACGTTGCTCTGTTTTTGCCTATCCCAGAAAAATGCAGCAGCTGTGATTTCTAAGAAATACCAAATTATCACAGGCTGACATATATGAGTGAAGAATATAACAAATTAAGTCAAAGGTTAATGAGTAATTAATGGCTAAGTAGTATCCTAGTCAGAATCACCGATACTTTCTTTGCACAAGGATCTGTTTTGAGTCTTTGGTAGGTTATATTTCATATAACCCTGATTTTGCTACTATTTTACCTATTTCCTGAGAGAAATGAATGGACTTCTATTATCATACCATAAAGGTATTAGGTTTGTGGCTTGAACCAAGTAGTTGGATTGGTAACACTTTAAGAACCATGGCTGGCTCAATGTAAACTTGAAATAAGTTTCTTGATCAGTGACAACAAGTACAGGCAGGATCCCAGGTCAACTAATCACAGGCTGGTAACAGATCTTCTCTCATATTTCTCTATATTCCTCCTTCTCCTGATGCTTCCTGAGTCTTTGACAAGAAGGAGTAAGGACTGGGAAAAGAAATGCAGTATAGTGTTTGAGTATTGTTTATATGGCAGGAAGTAAAGCACAACTATTGAGGGAGAGAATGCTGACCTCCTTGATTAGTGTCAGAAATAAGGGATTCCTATAGAATTTAGGGATTGACAGTGAGGCAATTTGTCAGACCCTGGGCATCATGATAGGCCATAAACAGGTAGGTGTGCGGTAACTAAAATTAGATTGAGAGATTATATCACTTTATTTTGGTCAATTAGAGACCTCAGGAAATTCAACTATGTTGTAATAGCCAATGAATAATAAAAGATAAGTATAAGGGGCTAAAGGGGCAACTTATAAATTATCTCTGAAGGACCAACCACCAGTGGCCACCAGCATATTCAAAAGCAAATACTAAGAAGAAAAATAGTAGAGATACAGGGTAAGGTGAATGAAGAAAGCATTTTGTGCATACCTCTCTCAGGATACTTATTACTTTGTTTCAGAGTCACTTGTTGACAGATTAGTTTCCTAAGTAGACTACAAATGTCTTGAGATCTAGAAACTTACTCTAATTATCTTTGTTTCTGTAGCACTTGGTGGGAGGTCTGGGGCTTTAACAGGCACCCCATGGATGGTTAAAAATGAATTGAGTGACCAAAGATGATATACACATGGCCAACAAGCATATGAAAAGATGCTCAATATGAGATGCTCAGTATCAATAATTATTCAGGAAAGGCAAATTCAAGTCATGTTAAGATATCACTTTATACCCATTAAGAGGGTTACTAATACAAAAACAGAAAACAAGTGCTGGGAAGGATGTGGACAAATTGGAACCCTTGTGCACTATTGGTAGGAATGGAAAATGGTGCAGCTACAATGGAGAATAGTATGGTGGTTCCTCAAAAGATTAAAAATATAATTACCATATGATTCAGCAATTCCACTTCTCAGGTGTATACACAAAAGAACTGAAAGCAGAAGCTCAGAGAAGTATTTGCATAACCATGTTCATAGCAGTGTTATCTACAATAGCAAAAGATGGAAGCAACCCAAGTGTCTACTGGGAAATGAACACATAAACAAAAATGTAGTATATCCATGTAATGGTATGTTTTTCAGCCTTAAAAAGTAAGGAAATTCTGACATGTGTTACAACATGGATGAACCTTGAGGACATTATGCTCCGTGAAATAAAGCAATCACAAAGGGGCAAATATTATAAGTTTCCACTCACACAAAGTATCTAGTCAAATTCATAGAAACATAAAGTAAAATCGTGGTTGCAGACGTTTGGGGAGGGGACATGGAGAGTCATTGTTTAATGAGTATACAGTTTCAGTTCTGCAAGACAAAAATGTCCTGGAGATAGCTGCACAAGAACGTGACCATGCTTAAGTATACCCACTGTATATTTAAAAATGGTTAAGATGGTAAATTTGATGTTATATAGCTTTTACTACAATAAAAAAAAATTTTTAATGAAAGGATGAGCAAATGAATGCAGGGCTAAATGAATGAATTCATGAATAAATAATAAACATTTATAATAGTAAAGAGAAAATCTAGTTATAGATGATATAAGTGATTTATGATATATTTAGGATATATCATATTTTAATTTGTTGGTTAAAAAACTGTAAGTCGGGCGCCTGGATGGCTCAGTGGGTTAAGGCCTCTGCCTTCAGCTTAGGTCATGATCTCAGGGTCCTGGGATGGAGCCCCGCATCGGGCTCTCTGCTCAGCAGGGAGCCTGCTTCCCTCTCCCTCTGCCTGCTTCTCTGCCTACTTGTGATCTCTCTCTGTCAAATAAATAACTAAAATATTTTTTTTTTAAAAAAACTATTTGTTAAAAAAAAAAACAATAAGTCTACAGTGCTATCCTGTATAACATTTGCAGATATGGGTATGGTTAGATACTTGGTATTTGGTATTTGTTAGACTTACCAGAATAACTATATTCTGTGTTTGGAACTCTGTTGTTTTAAGAACCCTCAAATACGCTCTTTAATTACTTTTACCATCCTATTGGTCCCTTTGTTATTGCTATATATGAGCCATGTTTTTAACTTTTTGAATATTATACTTTTACCTAATGCTACTACTTGATTTCATTAAGATGGCACCTTTGTTTTTCAGATAGCAAATGAATATAAGCAAAGAAAACTCTTATAGTTCCATTTATCACTGAATGAAAGAAAATGAGAATTTAAAGACAAAGTTCAAAGGAGCTCTCACTGAGCCTGGGTGGCTCAATCAGTTAAATGTCTGCCTTTGGCTTGGGTCGTGATTGTGGGGTCCTGGGATCGAGCCCCGCGTTGGGCTCCCTGCTCACGGGGGAGCCTGCTTCTCCCTCTCCTCCCCACTCGTGTGCTCTCTCTCGCTACCTTCGTCTCTCTCTCAAAGAAAAAAAAAATTAAAAAAAAAAAGGAGCTCTCACTTGACCAAATCTTGGATGACTTGGGCCTTAATTTAAATAATCAAAGTAACAGCATGTAATCCAAATAATTAAAATAAGAACCTAAGAATACAGGCTGATATAAGTAAATGAGTAAATGAATGAATGGAGAAAGAAAGGTCTTCTTTAAACTATAATGTAAAAGGAATATAATTTATATTATAATTATAATATAATTTCTGTAAAATTATACAGAAAATTACCTTTTAAACAACTGATTATTAATTAATCACTAACTGGTTCAGGCAAGAATCATCAATGGATGCTAAAACTAATGAAAGAAGGTTTCATGAAGAATGATATTTATATCTCAAATTATCTTCCCACAAATTAATTATAAATCACAAAGTGATATAAATTACAAAGATATGAGAAGATACATACCCTGAGAAGGACACAATTTTCCTTCATTGCTATTCCTCCCCCAAAACGCATAACCTAAATCATGAGGAAATTTCAAACTAGGGATAAACCTAGGAACATTCTGCAAAAAAACTAACTAGTAATCTTCAAAAATATTTATGCCACTTGATGGAAAAAAAAAAAAGGCACCCTTCAATAGTGTTTGTAGGAAATTGGTACAGCCACTTTGAAAAAAATAGGTCACTATACTATTCTTGTAAATTTTTAGTGAGATTGCAATAATTTCAAAATGAATTTCTTTTAAAATTTTATTTATTTGAAAGAGAATAAAAGAAAGAAACACGAGTCGGGAGAGGGAGAGGCAAAAGCAGACTCCCCACCGAGCAGGAAGCCTGACATGAGGCACAATTCCAGGACCCTGGGATCATGACCTGAGCCAAAGGCAGACACTTAACCAACTGAGCCACCCAGGTGCCCCTTCAAAATAAAATTTTAAAAAACCAAGGTTCGTATCAGTGACTAAGATATCTAAAGAAATAGATAGCAAATAATAATTTCCCATGTTATATAATAAGAGATAGAAATATATTTTTAGAATATATTTCTAAATATATTTAGAAATATATTTTTAGAAATATTTTATATTTCT
Organism: Nasua narica; assembly: GCA_028533885.1. Classification (NCBI taxonomy): domain Eukaryota; kingdom Metazoa; phylum Chordata; class Mammalia; order Carnivora; family Procyonidae; genus Nasua; species Nasua narica. The sequence continues at coordinate 155,208,185 of CM052810.1, forward strand.
TGATTTTGGCTCAGATCATGATTTCAGGGTGATGGGATCAAGCCCCATGTCAGGCTCCACAGGGAGTCTACTTCTCTCCTTCTCCCTCTCCCTCTGCTTCTCTCCCTGCTTGCTCATCTGTTCCTCTAATAAATAAATAAAACTTTAAAATATATATATATATATTTAAATCTAATGGTAGGGGCGCCTGGGTGGCTTAGTGGGTTAAAGCCTCTGCCTTCGGCTCAGGTCATGATCTTAGGGTCCTGGGATCGAGCCCCACATCTGGCTCTCTGCTCGGCTGGGAGCCTGCTTCCCCCTCTCTCTCTGCCTGCCTCTCTGCCTATTTGTGATGTCTCTCTCTCTGTCAAATAAATAAATTAAAAAAAAAATAAATAAATAAATCTAATGGTAAATATTAGATAATATTTGGGCACTTGTATTCATGGGTATAGACAAAAGTTAAAACATTCAAATGATTATATTTTTCCACTGTATCCTGAAAATATAAGCACTTAATGGTTAATAAGTAATTATGTAAGAAATCTAATTTCTGGGAAAACTGAAAGGACGGATGACCCACTAGGACTTTTGTATATCAATTATTCTCACAAAGTAAGAATTATCACCATTGACAATTAAAGAACATCAGAAAACTGATGTCAGTTCAAAAATTTGTAGGGAAATAACTAAACTTTTGAGATACTACATTTCCCTTAAAACACTGCAAACCTATTGATACTTGAGAATTCTAGAATACTTATGGTCTAAGATGGATGAGAAAAAATGTTTTCACTTAAAAAACATAACAACGGACAATTTCAAAGCAAAATAAGAATTATTATTTTGGGCCTTAATTTAAATAATCTTCTTAATTTAAAGAATAGGAGTTGTTATTTGTTTTTTTTTTATAAGCAGGTTAGGGAAGATGCTCATTTCTAATATGCTCTGCATACACTGGCAGGTCTGACAAGAATCCTAAATTACAAAAGAATTTGTTAATGTATTCACTACAGCCTGAATTATTTTTGTGAGGTCTTGAAGAACTAAGAAGTTGCTAGGGAACTGAAAGAAAACAAATGTAATTATATCTTTTAAAGAAGTGATTGAAGCAATTAATATCAAATAAGTCACAAAAAATAGCTTGCAATGTGGTGGAAAACAATGGAAGAAAACTGTATACAAATGGATAATAGGTAACATGTCTCTATCAAGGGAAGTTCATGAGTCATAAAATAGGTTAGATTTTCAAAGGAGAGATCATTGGCTGCCCCACAATTGGGAGCTCCTTGGAAACAAAGGGATATCTACTCAACTCTTAATAAAAAACTGTAGATATTTAGCAAATATATGAGCATGAAGAAAAAAAGGAAATAAAGGAAAGGAGGAACAGAGAATGGATTAGTGGAGGAAATGGAATATATTAACTGAACATTCATGCATTACAGATTGACTTATACAATAAACTCAATTTAATGCCTCACAAATGTCTACAAATTTTATTTCACCTGAAAATATAAAAAAAAAGCTTAATGGTGACTAACAACAACTAAAGTATGATATCGAATAATGTAATGTTCAATAAACCACAGAAGTTCAGAGAAAAAAGATGTTTTGTTTCATTGTTCTGTTTCAAACAGAAAATTCAAACTACTAGAAAAATCACTCAATTAGTGGAAATGCAGTGGTTTTGAAAGTGATGACAGAATGAGTTATTTACCCTCTCTGATCAATTATAAAAAGTATGTATTTTTATTCAGGACAAGTGGATCCTTGTCAACAATTCTACAAAAGCTGTAACTAATGATCTCCATGACAGCTTTAGGAATGAGGAATACAAACAGGTATTCATGAGAAGTGCAAGCCAGGAGAGTTTAATATTCAAGTTGACTTCCCAAAACAAGTAAGTTCCCCATAAAATGGAAGGATGTAAATAATTTACCTTTACCCTTCCTGAATGTTTAAAGAAATACATCAAGTCTAAAAGGAAAAAATGACAACATTTTGAATTTAAGAGCTCACTTCTGGCATAATCTTCAAATAATTTTTATAAAATCTTCACATCTATGAGATGTATTATATCCCTCACCTCGCTCTAGTAAAAACTTATCTAAGATACTGATAGCTTATTTTACACTTGTTACTGAAGTATCTAGGGGGAAAAAATATGCCTTTTAAGCTGTCTGCAGGGCACCAGGTATAATCTGCAAAAAAATAAAGCATTATGATTCTTAAATCCCAAAGGTAAATAATCAAGATGTCAAGACTATGCCACATGCTGCTAGTAAAACATCCTACAAATCTATTAATGGTCTGACTGAAGCTAATCAAAATAATCAAATCAACTTATTCCACAGCCCGTGTAGGATTATTACGGATATACAAAATAAGTAGCATGAAAACTGAGAAAATCATTTCTACTGTTGCGCCACTACTCTTTTTTAGCAACAGATTTTTAAAATTCATTTGTTTGGGGAGCCTGGGTGGCTCAGTGGGTGAAGGCCTCTGCCTTGGGCTCAGGTCACGAGATCAGGGTCCTGGGATCGAGCCCCGCATGGGGATCTCTGCTCAGTGGGGAGCCTGCTTCTTCCTCTCTCTCTGCCTGCCTCTCTGCCTACTTGTGATCTCTCTGTCAAATAAATAAATAAAATTTTTAAAAAAATTCATTTGTTTATAGAATTTTAGAGCAAGGCATCTTTCAGTTGCTACTTAAAGTACAAAAGAATTTAGATGGGAGTCCTATTTTCATCTAGAGAAGACCCCCAAAATATCCTTCCAACTGGAAAATTTAAAATTTACAGTAAATCTTCCCTACTTTGCACTTCCTCATCCAGATTTCTTAAATCTATTGTCAAGTTCATGCTTCTTGATTGGTTCTGTCATTGAAAACACTGACAGATGAATAGAGAAAGCAGACAGGAAATGAGAACAGGAAACTAGAGACAGGAAGTGAGTACTTATATCATTGTTCTTGTTCCATCACAATAGAAGCTCCCACCAAAGATCTGAAACATCTTTCTCTCATTGACAAGGATGAAGGACCTCAGCAGGCAGATGGCTGGCTGTTACACCTGCATTTGGGTGTGGTTCGAAATTACTGAATAATTCAGCAATGGCTCACCACAAGGCTTGAAACTTTGTTCTTCAACCTCAACTGACAAGGCAATGACTAAATCGATGGGCAGTTGGTCTTTATAAAAAAGGAGAGAGATTGATTGGAATCAAAAGGAAAATTTTGCTGAGATACCAAAAAACAATTCTCCCTGTCAGTTCACTTATCAAACCTGAAGGGACTCTCTCCATCCTGCAATTTTGTATCTTTTAGCATAGCCTTCCTTCTTCTAGTTTGAAAACAGGGTTCATTAGATTTTCATTTACATTAAATCTAGGAAGGGATATTGATGTTTTCTTAGTCTAATTGGGTGGGTCAAGGCACTAATTTGATTAACAGCTGTGGCAAGTTTCTATAGACTTTGGTGAACTTTAACTGCTTATAAATTTTGTGTTATAAGACCACAAACCTTGAGCAGAATCCTGTTCAGCCCCATATGCTTTCAAATTTGACAATATGTTGTCCATTTCCTAAGAATCCTTCATTCCAAACGTCCCTGAGGGTAAGAAAGAAAGGAATAACACATATGGCTCACAGAGCAAAGTCCATTAAGATTTTTGCTGTTGACAGCACCTAGTGAATTATTGTCAGGAAAAAAATATTGTCAATAAGCCTTCTCTTTCATAATAGTAAAATTGAAATACAAAGACAGCACAGCTCAATGCCTTGTAGTTTTACTACATGAAAGTTAGATTATATTTAAATGATGTTCACGATTCCATAGCCAGAGCTACAGTAAGTGTAAATAGAAACTTCAGGCAGGGCAGCAGCTTGGAGTGGTGAGACTCAAGCTGATGGAAACTCCTGGGCTGTGTGAGAAAAGGCGGAACTGGCCTCAGGCAGATACCGGTCACAGCTCTGTGACCAGCCTACCTCCCCCAAGTCTGTCCTGCACTGCCACTCTTTGGAATGGAATACTGTCTCTCTCCTCTGGGCTCCTCCAGTGCCATCCCCAGGATGCAGGGAAGGGGTAGTGTCAAGCCTCTGGGGTCTGGCTGAAACTATGAGGAGTAGTCATTTTGCTGCCGGACTAGAGCATGGGCTCTGGAAGCCACTCATCGCCACCCCCGCAAACAGGCATTTGATTCCCCCAGCAACAATCATGATTGTCGTGAAAGTGCAAAGGTCTCCTTCGTCCCCCTCCCCGGGTTCATCCCACCAAAGCAGTCCTGAAATCTATAACGGCCAGCACCAGGTCAGATCAATGAGCTTCTGATTCGTTCTGGGTGCTCAGGCCGACTATTCTTACCACAAAGTCAGTTCTGTTTGAGAGTCAAGCATAGATTCTCTGGTCACAAAGGCATGAACTCAAATGCTACCTCTGCCACTTGAGACTGGTGGCTGCCTACCAAATTGAATTTTATTAAACCCAAGGGACACACATTCATTTAAAATTGTTCTTTTAAAATGAGTTCTTTTGATACATGTTTTGTAACTAAATACTGACATTTGAACAACTTGATAGCAAAAGGTTTCTGACTCCCTCTTATGTTCAAATAATTTTTTTTTTTGGTGCTTGGTACCTATAAACATTACATTTTAATTTTTTTAATGGTTCTGGTTACTGTGTGGGATGAACAGGCCAAATATGTGGCTGCTGCAGTCATCCAGGAAAGAGACACCAGTGTCTTGGGGGAGGCTGGTAGATGGAGATGGACAGAACAGTGTTATCCAGGGTTCGGAAGCTATTTTCAGGCTGGAGCTAGCAAGATTTGATGGAACAAAAGTGAGGATGACAACAAGTCATCCTACAACAGCCCTCTGAAGGAAAGCATAGTGCTGAGGCTCACATGGCACCCGACAGCAACCTCAGCAGACGGAGGGATTGTTAAGAGCAGAGCAACTCTGAAAAAGCAAGCAGCAAGAGAGCCCCTGCCAGGGAATGCACGCACTTGGGGCTTCCTGGAAAGACGGAGGGGTAGCGGCGGGGGGGGGGGGGGGGGGGGTA
>CM052810.1:155213323-155236351 GCA_028533885.1 Nasua narica
TAGTACAGATCAGCACCCCTCCCACCCTCCCCGCCCACCCGCCAGCCACTGTCTCGTTACCCCTCTTCCCCACCAATGCTGGCCGTGAATTACTTGCCAGCACACCACTGAATGGACTCCACAAGGTTGGAACCCCTGAGAAGCCTGGCAGATGACTTGAGTTACATAAGCAACTGACCTTGTTCCCTCCTCCCGTGAAGCAAAAAATGCTTTTGATACTCCAAAATTAAGGTTTTGGAAAATTCTTTGAAATGTAATGTCTATTTGTCCTACCAACCAAACTTCCTAATTCCTAGCTATGTTTTTCCAAAGCTAACGCAAAAATCATCTTTTATTTGGGGGCATGTATTGCATAGGAAATCTTTTGCATCACAGGGAAAGCTGGTTCAGAATTAAAACCACTGCACAGGGGGCACCTGGGTGGCTCAGTGGGTTAAAGCCTCTGCCTTTGGCTCAGGTCCTGATCTCAGGGTCCTGGGATCGAGCCCCGCACTGGGCTCTCTGCTCAGTGGGGAGCCTGCTTCCCCCTGCCTCTCTGCCTACGTGTGATCTCTCTCTCTCTGTGTCAAATAAATATTTTAAAAAATGTTGCACATAACTAGACTATAAGAGAATATGCTCAGTCTCAGAGTAATCAAGAGTTGCCTTTATTTTCATTTATTCCTCTATCTTATAATAGTTATATGACGCCATCCTATTCTGACTGAATTGCTCTCAATAGCAGTATATCACTGATAGTATAAAAATGAAATATAATTAAATGCCTTATCTTCATTTCATCAAATCTGTATTTCTGTTGGCAACAAAGAGCTAGATCTTGGTTGGGACACCTGGGTGGCTCAGTCAGTTAAGGGTCTGCCTTTGGCTCAGGTCATGATCCCAGGGTCCTGGGATCGAGCCCTATGTTGGGCTCCCTGCTCAGCTGGGAGCCTGCTTCTCCCTACCCCCGTCTATCCCCCCCACTCATCCTCTTTCTCTCAAATAAATGAATAAAATTAAAAAAAAAAAAAGAACTATGAACTTGTAGAGAAGCAAAGAGAAGAAAATTAAATCAAGAATTAGAACTCCCAGAGGTAATCACTGTTTACAGTTCTAGATCAGTGCTCAGCAAACTAGCATACCCCATGGCCTGGCAAACTAACCCAGGGGCTGAACGCAGCTATGCCCTTTAATGCAGGCTGAGTAGTTACTACAGAAACCACGTGGCCCACAAAACCTAAAATATTTACTATCTGGCCTTTTACACAAAAACTAGCTGACCTCCAGTGTTTCTCTCTCTAGAGATATAATCTGCAACAAAAAGAGGATTCTACCATACATATTGCTTAATCACCTGTTCTCTTCTCCCACTTATACTATGTAGTGGATGTCATGCCATGTCTTTAAATTTTATATTGCACTATTTTTCACAGTTATGTAGTGTTCCATCACCTTGATATAACAAAATTTATTTATGTTGCTTCTAACTGTCTTCTTAGATAATAAATATCCTTTGGTCTAACCCTTTCTTTTTATCTCTATTTTTTAAGAAGAGTTTATTTATTTAAGAGAAAGAGAGAGTGCATGCATGTGTAAGAGCAGGGAGAAGAGCAGAAGGAGAGGGTGATAATCTCCAGTAGCCTCTGCATTGAGGACCCTGAGATCATGACCTGAGCTGAAATTGTGAGCTGGAAACTTAAGCAACGGAGCTGCCCAGGAACCCCTTCTTATCTCTATTTTCTTAGGGCAAATTTCGAATTGCAGAATTGCTGGATGAAAACTGGACGTTCTGAAGTTTTAAGATTTGGTAAATATTGCAAACCTGCCCGAGGAAGAGGTTTTCCCAATCCATATCAAATCCACCTTGCTAGGAATCTTAAGTGCAAAAGACTGCGATTTCTGCGTGAAAATTTCCCAAAGGTTCTTTCAGAATGTTAGGAAGAAATATTCTTTAATATATGTCTTTATAAAGTACCCTCATGAGAAAAAGGCAGATAAAATTGATATTCTTCCTGTAGATACATTATGCTTCAAATTTTAGTCACAGACGCACATTTGAAAAGTATATGCTTTTTGGAAATCTGTATACTGGCTATGTCAAAGAAGTAGTCATGATAAGTAATTTTTAAAGCCTCAATTCTTACACCTGTAAAATAGATCCAATCTGAGAGATTACTGAACTAATCAAAATAGTCAAATAATATATCATAAGAAGTAATAACAGAATATAAAATATAGAATTCTGTGAAATAGAGTTATTATCTCAGAAGTAAGATGTGGTAGTTAAATATTTCAACAAGTTTCTATTTACTGCATTTTATTCTTCAATAGTAAAGTTAAATCCATATTAATAGTTTCTTTTAAAAGAACAAAAGTGTAACTAATGGGGGCAGGGGAACATTAGGAATGACATAAATTCCCTCTCCTGTGTGTTTTCCTTCAGAGGAAAATTTCCATGTTGCAGACTACTTGATAATTTTTCTGGGTAGGAAAATGCAGGAGTGTGACAGGATGTGGATGAAGTTCAATGGGCATCTGCAGCCTCTCCTCTTCATGACCCTTTCTTTCTTTAGGAGGACACAACACTTGCTTTGTCATCCTCCTATCTCACCACCCACTCCTTTTCTGTCTCCTTTGCTGGGTCTTCCTCTCATCCTCTTCACATTGAGTTACCGAGGGACAGGTCCTTGCTGCTTTCTTTCCCCCAACAGTATCCAGCCACATGCCTGTAACACTGATACTCTTCCACCGTGTCCCAGTCTGACTTTTCTCCTCAAGTCCAGATTCCCATATCCTGCCCCTGACCAACACTCCATGTCTAATGACATCTAAAGGCTAGTAATTCTGATCTGAATTCCTGATGTGCTGTTCCCTGAGCTGCCCAGCATACGCCACTCACAGCTTTTATTCACTCTCTAGGTTGACGATATCTCCATCTGTCCAGCTGCTTGGGTGTAAAACTTGGAGACATTCTGAACTCTTCTCTATCGCATCCTACCTTCAGTCATCAGGAAATTGGGTTGGCAGACCACCTCTCATCCCCACAGCACCTTTGCCCTGCTCCATTTGATCTGGATTGATAGGATTATCACCTATTTGTTTTGCTTTTACACTTAGCTCTCCCTCCACAATCACAGATATAGTCTATTCTCCCGCCAGAGTGATCCTGCTTAAATTATTTGCTCTGATTCTAGCTTTCCACTCCATGGCCACCCATTTCACTCAGAATCAAGATCCAAGTCCTTACACAGCCTGCAAAGTCTTCCCATGGGCTACTCTACAGCACGCTTCTTCAACTGCCTCTCCTTGTGTGTTTCCCTTCATTCACTCCACTCCAAACATGCCAGTCCCCTCCTCTGTAACCTTCAACAAGTCAGGTACTCTCTGGCCTCAAGGCCTGTTTCTTACCAGTTCTGTTTGCCTTCCTTCCAGCTAGTCAGAGGACTAGGTCCCTCAACTCCTTCTCAGGAAGGCCCTACTTAAAACTTCAAGCCCAACCCTGATTCTCCATGGTTCTTCTTCTGCTGTTTATCATTTTTCTATAGTATGTAGTACCTTCTAACATATGATGTAATTTACTCATTTATTATTTTTATTATTTATGATGGGCCCTCCTCTCTCTAGAATATAAGCTCCATTTTTGGATGGGATTCTTTGTTTTGTTCAATAGGATAAATGAATAAATAGCTACCTACTTACTAGATAATCCTGAGACTCTATCAAAATAACAGTTAAAACACAAAGATTTAGGAGGAAATGTAGAACAAATTAGGAAAATGCCTTAAACAACACTAATTTTTTAAAAAGGCTCCATGCTATAAATTAAACATCAAAAAGAAATATATTCAAAATAAGTAAGGAAAGGAATGGATCAATAAGTAGGTAAGACTTCTTACTGACTAGAAATGAGAAAACCTCCAGAGAGGTCTTTACTCTGCCACTTGTTAAAAAGAAGGGGCAACCAAGGTCATGAATAGTCCACAGCATGGACTATTTCAGGAGCATTAGTTTCCTGATCCATAAACGGGAATAGTCATATATTTATTTATCTCAAGGAATTATTGTCAGGCAAACACTTCTTGTGAATTGTAAAGTTATTTTAATGTTCTTGTGTTAAAATACTTGCTTGGATTGCCTTTTCTCAGCTTTTAATTGACAACTGGTAGTTAGCACACGGGAAGCCCTCAAGTGGTTCTCATTTAGGAGAAGGGAAATTGATCCCTGTCTACCTTAGCTTGCTCAGTACACACACAGGAAAGCAAATGGGTGATGGGCAGGATCTCTGGAGAAATAAATGCTTGTGCCAGAGTCCCAGAGCACGGCCTGGGATGCAAAATACTCACAGCCGCCTTCTTCACTGGCAACAAGAAGATATGGAGTGATCCCAAAGAGTGGGTGTGTAATAAGTGACAAAGCATTTTTAGGAAAGTCTTAATTGAGGAGACTGCTTTTTCTACATAAACTCATAAGTTATGTTATTTATTTTTTATTGATAAAGATATCAATTAATTGACCAGTAATTGGTATCTTAAAAATTCAGCAATGACTAGATAATTAGCCAGAATCGAGCTCCATTAATTTAAGACCTCTCTTTCAGGCCTGCTTTAAATTTGCTGTATGAGACTGATAACATTAAAATAGCTTGAACATGAAAGTTTTAGAACATATTAGAAGCTCGATGTAGGGATCTGTAAACAGAGATAAATAAATATGTGAAGATCTTGCAAGCGACTCCTCTGGCATTTGTTTTCTGTACTCTAAGAGACGCCTTCTCCGTTTTTAATTGTGCTAGTGCCCTCTAGCGGTCCGAGTGGCACCGGCAGTGTTACTAAGTCCTTCCCAACCTTCATAACCTGGGTCACTTACCTCCCAAAAGAAAGAAAAAAGCCCATCCATGGAATCATATTTATTTCATTAAGATTTATTTATTTGAGAGAGAGAGAGAATGCACGTGTACCCAGGCAGGGTGAGGGGCAGAAGGGGAGGGAAAGAATCCTCAAGTTGACTCCTTGCACTTACCAGACACAGGTGGATGCAAGGACCCTGAGAGAGTGACCTGAGCCAAAACCAACAGTTGGCCGCTAAACCAACTGAGCCACCCAGGTGCCTGGGAATCATCTTTTTTTTAAAAATGCTTCACCTAGAAAAGAAGAACATACAGAAAAAAAAGAAAGAAAATGAATTCTACATCATGATTAGAAAAAAAAGCTCTGTACATTAATAGAATCTTGAAATTCTGAAGAAAGGTGACTTCTACGGTCAAAGATAAAAAGTTGAGAATTTGAGAAAGCTATGGACCTACTTCTCAGAAAATTATGCATGCACCTGTATTTTCAAGAGTTCAGACAGCACCAATTCAAAGGCTTGGGGCTTATCTAGCTGTGTACATGTCCCAGGTTCCCCAGGTCAAAAATTCTCCAAAATGTTAAACTTGGAAATCAAGTTGGAGAAAGATATGTATGCTATGACAGTATGCAAAATAAGACTGTATAGTTTCTATGTATACAGAGTAAAAATATACAAACCATGGGAATAATGCACATTGATTTCATAATAGTGGTTATCTCTCAGAGCAAGGGAGGGTAATGGGATGGGGAAAATTAAAGGTGGTCACAATTACATCTACATCTGAAGAAATGGGTATACCATTTCTTATTCAGATATAAAGGGTATAATATTATTTTACTAAAGCTTACTAGTAGATATATAAACAATGAATTTCCATAACTTTGTTTCCCATTCTTGTCCATATATCTGATGGATTTCCCAGTTTTAAAAAGTTAAATATAAAAATATATATAACTAGTATATTTCAAAAATATATGATCTAATTTCATAGTGATGGAGTTCAGGGTAGGCCACTCCAAAATATGCGACTTTAACATATTGATTACTGTGAATTAAAATCACTTAAGAAATAGCTCGTCCAAGAAAGACACTCTGTCTTCTCTCCCTCTGAAAGCAGGAAATAAATTCCCCTGTGAAGAGTATCCGCCCTGCACCTGGGAGGTAGAAGGCATGCTTATTGCCAAAGATAGGGAATTCAGGGCCAACAAAGCTTTATAAACAAACCTTGTTAATTCTTTATTAATTTGCCCAAGCCCCTTTGTCAAAATAATTCACAAATAATTGTTTGTTTGTTTAAAAGGTATAAAAGCTGCCTGCTTTGGTCACTCTTTTGAATTTCATATTTCTATGAGCTCCCATACAAACAAAATTAAATTGTTTTCCCTCTGTTAACTTGTCTATGTCAATCTAATTATTAGGCCAGCCAAAGAACCTAGACGGGAAGAAGAGAAAAGTTTTCCCCCCCTACAGTTTTTATGTAAAAAGGTTAGTGTTCAAAAACATCCAAATGTAAGTTCATGTTTTGAAAAGCAAATTTAATTCTACATTATATAAATCACCCAAGCTTATTTTAAAATATAAGCTAAAATTTTAATATTATAAAGAAAACCATTGTTCTCTTCACAGAGTTCTTAAGTAGAAAAGCTTTTATTTTTATGGTTATAACTTGATTTCTTGATAGAGAAAGAGGAAAAGGGTGAAATTCTTCTGAAACTAATGTTAGATTAGAGCAAAATTTATTATTGATCTATATTCATTCTACTATAAAATATAATGAGAGTTTAGATAAAGTATTATTCTCTTTGGGGATTTCATATATAACAAAATCAGCGTGAAGCTGACTACACCATGGCCTGAGAGGCTGAACCTAATAGCAGCTTAATTGATTCATGCTTGTGGCTGCTCTGCCGCATAGCATCTCAGAGCCTTCAGAGGCTGTGATCAGATACAGCTCATCACAATGCAAAGCAGCAGGGTCTTGTGCCTCCCTTGATTTAAATGGAATGTGGGAGGAATGAGGCAGCACAGACAATATGGAAGACCTGTCGGGAAGAGGCATTAGCTTCTGGTTCACCTCTCCATTGATAGAGTGGCAGACCCCAGACAGGCCTGGGGAGGTACATCATGACCACAGCATTAACCATCTGTTGGACAATACATATCTTTGGCTTCTAGGGGTCAGGATCAAGGTTGCATTCCTCCCTGCCCTCTACCCTTAAGGAGAAGCAGCGTTACTTTCTGAGGACTTTTGCTGGGCCGTAGTGTCGGGACAGAGGGCAGAACTTTGAGTGTTACTACAGTAAGGAAATGGCACAAAACCTTCCACTTCTCTGTCAATGTTCTCCAGCTGGATTTGGTTTCTTAGAGGTCCTGTCCTTTCTGACTTGTCTCATTAAGATGACTTCCCCACCAATTGCAGCTCTAGCAAGAGACCAGACTCTGATTTCCATCCACTAATTTACTCCTTCCTACTGCCTCTTCCCACCACCTGCCCAAACCACACTTCCTATCTTGCAAAATGAAGGCTTGACCTGGGATTGAGCATTAGACCACTTCATTCTAGGTCTTAGGTGGAGAAAATCATCCTATGTTTTTTGGTTGTGGTTTTCTGTGGGGTTTTTTGCCACTAGAGTAAGAGGACCTGGAGGAATTCCTTTCAGTTATGTCTGACAAAAAACACATAGTTAATGGTTTCAGCCCTCTGTGAGACCAGCATAATCGTCAGGTCTAGGAATTCCACACAGGGTATTGGCACCAATACCAGATTGGTATTAATAAACACGGATTAATAAACAGTATTCATGGGCATGGCCTCATGCTCAGTGCACGTATTTCCCATGGCGAATCCAGAAGAAGTAGCTGGGCACAAGTGGCTATCTTGAATTTGGTGCTCTTGACTGAATCCTGGCCAAATATCAACTCAGAAACGACCAATATATGCTCTTGAAACAGTTTGAAGTGGAATGGGGAGGAAAAGTAAAGATTAAGGCAAAATGAAGATACCCTGTATGCAACCACCATCTTAAGACATGGACTCATCAATGGGGGCCCCCAAGTACACATTTCTGAAGCACGTAAACTATATCTCTGAATATCTGAATATTTTGAACTATATTTTTATCCTTGTTTACATTTAAGCTACCTCCTAAAGCAAGTTCTGTCCATCCTAAATGATTTCCTTTAAAACCAATCTGTCTTGAGGTGCCTGGATGGCTCAGTCTGAAGAGCATGCAACTCTTGATCTCCGAGTTATGAGTTTGAGCCCCACTTTGTGTGTAGAGATTACTTAAATAAATAAGACTTAGAATTTTTTTTTAAAAGCCAATCTGTCTTTAAAATATTCCTACAGATAAACTGATGGTGAATATCAATATAATAGGTAAAGAGTCAGCATTAGACAACAATCAGCATCTTTTACTACCAACAAAAAAGGGGTAAATAGCCTTTTTTTACTCAAGTTGAATGAGAATTCACTCTAGAATTCCCTTCTCATGAGGCAGAGTTTGACATTCAACAACTCACATGTTTCATTTTCAGAGGTAAATGAACATGCTGCAGTTAATTTGAGAGTTAATTCCTAGTTAGGAATAAGTGGAGTAATGTGAAGGAAAATAACTCCTAATTGGAATACACTGAGTGGCTATAAAGTTACTCATAGTGCTACGCATACCAAGTAGATTGTTAGTAGCCAAGTGAAGTTAGAGGATCGACGTGGCATCGGGACCTTAACCATGTTAATGATATGTGGCAATGTGGAACACGCCCTGGACTTCTAGAATTGTCCTTACAGAAATTCAAAAGTGCCCAACACCAAACCTACCATAGTGTAACATTTTATTTTAGATGGAAAGGGTAGATTAGTGAAAAGAACTTGGTCTCTGAATTCAGGGAAACCTAAATTTGAAACCTAGTGAAACCACAGCCTGGTGGACCTTGGGAACACATGCCTCAGTGTTTATTAATACAGGGATAATATCAGGACCCTGCAAGTGATAGATTTTGGTGCCATACATGTATAAGTATGGTCTGCAGACCTTCTCAAGGGGAGGTAGAGGTGAGGATGACAAAGTCAGCCTCATCAGATTCTCTGGATTCAAGAAGTCCCTGATCTGAAGCCCCTATCAGATTCTCAGCATAAGCCAAACAATGACATGAGGCCTGGGAATGGGCAGTGGAACCCACTGCAGCACTGAAGTGTGGTCTATATACTGCTGCAGGTCCAAGAACGTTTGTTGTTGCTCCATGGTAAAATAAACACAAAAAAATAAGAGTAAAGATTTTAAAATTCTAGAAAAATTTGACAATAATGCTTATCTGTTAAAACTAATAATAAAGGGGTGCCTGGGTTGCTCACTGGGTTAAAGCCTCTGTCTTTGGCTCAGGTCATGATCTCAGGGTCCTGGGATCGAGCTCGCATCAGGCTCAGCAGGGAGCCTACTTTCCTCTCTCTCTGCCTGCCTCTCTGCCTACTTGTGATCACTCTCTCTCTGTCAAATAAATAAAATCTCAAAAGAAAACTAATAATAAAAAAATGTGTTTTCCAGTCTTGTATATCTTTATTTTCATGCGTCCACTAATCTAGTACTTCGATTTTATTGTATTTTGTCAAAGTCTTGGTCTGTGACAAAATGGGAGGAGGGAACCTGGTCTATCCTCAAAGACAATATGTGAAGCACTGATCTAGACGTTAAGGCTCTTAAGTCTATTGACTGAAATCTAATAATTAATCTGTTTATGCAAAAATACTGATTCCATATAATATGGTCTTTTTAAAACTTTGCCTCCAGTTTGGGTAATTTCAGTAAGGAAAGCACGGAAGTCCAAATTTTGTCAAAATTTAGATTTGACATCAGAACTAAATGGAAAACTAATTAGCAATCATTATGCTCATCAAATATAAGTCTATTTAATATCATTTCTTTTGCCAATTTCAATGCTTTCTAGGCTTCCATGAAACAACACTCTTAATCAAATACCAATGGCACACTTGTTTCATGTGATGCTACATTACAGAGGCAATAATAAAAATGTTATCAAAAGCCAAGAGAAATGACTCCAGTCTAGATGAATGAAACACAATTTAATTGAGAATATGGATCAGAAGACTTGATTTTTAAAAAAGCAATTTTCTCCTTTGGGTTTGTCCCAGCTTTATAGTTCTATGCAAATTTTTCATATCCAATACAGATCTCGTAGTGTTATTACTGACGCTCACAGCTGAAAATGCTCATTTACAAATGTTTATCTTACCAAACAGATAAACATTAAGGTGCTCTGTAATGGGTTTTTGTTTTGAGTTTATCCATTGATTTGTAAAATTCAGTGTGCAGATCCCTGTGTTAGGCTTTTAAATTTGCAAGCAATGGAGTTCAATCAATTCCAATTGTTGGAGTGGGACCAACATCCTTAGGTGAAAGAAAACATTACTTGATAACTCCTTTTATCTTCTTTAAGCTGAGAAAAGCAGCCGTCTCATTCAAATGCCAACTTCCCAATGAGAAACACATACTTTCTGCTTTATCTCCAACATAAGGCAGAAAGAAAAAGAGAATACAGCAAGCAGGAGAATATTACATTGTGTCTGAACATCTGATAGCCCCACACATCAGAAACAGATCTAATTGAATGGCTTGCACCTTTTAAAGGATACAGCAGCTATTAAATAGACTTATTCCTTTAATCATAGAAACCAAGTCTTTATATTTCCTTTCTCATATAAGTATTAAAAATTTTTATTACCTTTTCCTGATTATAAGAGTAATACATGTTCATTATAGAAATGCATAATAAGAAAACAAAAATCATCCATAGTCTTATCACATTTAGAGATAAACATCATTAATGTTTGCATATACTACTTCTCTTTTCTTTTTCCTGTATTCATACAAATTTAGTTTTCTATATAGCTGAGATTATAATGTGAATATCATATCAGTTGTGTATCTTATCATTTACTATTAAATTCTAAATATTTTTCAAACCCAATAATTACAATTTGAGTACATAATTTTAGCAACTGTATAATATTGTATTGAAGTTAGAAGGCACATGAGCATCCTCCTACTGTTGAACACTTAACTTTTTAAAGAGGTTAAGAAGATGTTTTCTGAATCAATGACTTGGTTCAGTTCCTGGCTGGCTCTGACACTTATTAGCTGTGTGACTTTAGTCAAGTTCTGAATCTCTCTAAACTGATTTTCTCACCTATAAAAATTAGGAAAACAATACCAGCAACTTTATAGGGTTGTGACAGTAAATAAGACGATGCATATGAAAGAGCTAAGCACAGTGTCTGCCTTTTCTCATTAAATGTTAATTATTTTGATGCTAGGATAAACATCTTAGGTCAGACAGCTTCGGTCTAGTTTTGTTTTGTTTTGTTAATTTAGACATACGCCAAGAAGATTAGAAATAGAATGGGAGAGTATATTTTAAAAAGTACTTTTCAGGGGCGCCTGGATGGTTCAGTGGGTTAAGCTTCTGCCTTCGGTTCAGGTCATGATCTCAGGGTTTTGGGATCAAGACCCGCATTGGGCTCTCTGCTCAGCGGGAAGCCTGCTTCCCTCTCTCTCTCTGCCTGCCTCTCTGCCTACTTGTGATCTCTCTCTGTGTGTCAAATAAATAAAATCTTTTTTTAAAAAAAGTACTTTACAGCTTTGAGCACAACCAAGAAAAACTGTTGAACAGAGATTAGACTTTGTCTTAATATGTTAGATTACTTAGGTGAAGCAAACTAGCAAGACAACACGGAAAAGCTAATGGATTTAAATGTTTTAGGAACAAAAATATTTTTTGATTGCCTACTTTCCTTGGAATTTTTCATCCATTTCTCAGATGAGTGTTAAAAACAGAAAGAAGACTGGTCCACTCACAGTAAAAGACGTTAGAAATAGATGATAGGGGTGCCTGGGTGGCTCAGTGGGTTAAGCATCTGCCTTTGGCTCAGGTCATGCATGATCCTAGGGTTCTGGGATCCAGCTTCACAGCCGGATGCCTGCTCAGCAGGGAGCCTGCCTCTCCCTCTCCTTCCTGCTCTGCCTACTTGTGCTTTCACTCTCTATCAAATAAATAAATAAAATCTAAGAAAGAAAGAAAGAAAGAAAGAAAGAAAGAAAGAAAGAAAGAAAGAAAAGAAAGAGAGACAGAAAAGGAAAGAAATGAATGACAGATGATAGACAGGAGACATACAATATTTTGTACATATCTTAGAAGAAATAAAAACTTTAATATGCAGTAATTCTGACTTGCCCAGGCTTCCCATCTCTAAATATTCTCTTCTTTCCTTTTGTTCATTTCTTACCCGACAGCTAACCTAGAGAAGTTAGTAGCTGCTAATTGCTGATCTTCATTTCACTGAAAAATACTTTCATACACACAAAATCTGTTTACTCCATAACTCATCAAATACGAGAAAGAGGAAAGGAAAGGAGGAGTAAAAGGAACCTAAAAATATCCAAACTCGAGGCACCTGTGTGGCTCAGTCGTTAAGGGTCTGCCTTCGACTCAGGTCATGATCTCAGGGTTCTGGGATGGAGCCCCACATTGAGCTCTTTGCTCAGCGGGAAGCCTGCTTCTCCCTCTCCCACTCTCCCTGCTGTGTTCCCTCTCTTTCTCTCTCTCTCTGTCAAATAAATAAATAAAATCTTGAAAAAAAAATCCAAACTCACTTACTCTCACAAATCTCTGAAATACTCATAATAAACAGAAGTTAGTGACCCTAAAAATCAATTTATTGCATTTGTCACATGAATACACATGTATTAAGCAGGTGATTTTTCTTCCTTATCTACATTAAAAAAACACACACAAAACTTGGGCAACTGAGTTTACAGAACAACTGTGGCAGCCAACCTCCAGGATGGCCCTTGCATAGTCACATCGAATACAGTTCACCTGTGAGACCAACAGGATATCTTGGAAATGACAGTGATTTCAGAGGCCAAGTCATCAAATACATTGTAGCTTCCACCTTGCTCTCTCCTGGATCACTCACTCTGGTGGAAGTCAACCACCATGTTGTGAGGACACCTAAGCAGCCCCATGGAGAAGGCCAGGCTATGAGGAGCTGAGGCCTTTGGCCTCTAGCCAGCATCAACTTGCCAGCCTTATGAGTGACCCACTGTGAAAGAAGACCTCCAGCTCCCGTTGAGATGTTCTAGCTGACATCTTGACTGTAACCCTATAATCCCTGAGATCCCGAGCCAGAATCTTAACTAACCTAGTTTGGGTACCCCCAAATTCTTGACCTACAGGAAATTTATGATATAATAAATGCTTATTATTGTTTTAAGGCAGTAAGTTTTGAAGTAATTTGGTATGTATGCAATGATATGTAGATAATACAACTGAAGTTGGTGCTTTTACAGCATTATTGTTATTAGAGTACTCATTTAATTCACATTAGCCAAGTAAAACTTTCCTTCATGATGTGTAAAAGGAATATAAAATAACAACTAAAAAAAATTAACCTTGGAGTCAGGTAGGTAGGATATTCAAGTTTTCTGTAAGTGAAGTAAGAAAAAAATACTCAACCTCATTAGTCATCAGCAATTTGAATTAAAACCACAAGATACAACTATACACCCACTACAAGGACTAGAATTAAAAAGAATAATACCAAGTGTACAAGTGTACAATCATTTTGGTAAACTATTTGGCAGTATAGTATGTACTAAAACTAAACTTATCTATGCCCTACAACCTGACCATTGCACTCCTAGTAATAAACCCAACAAAAATGTACACATATGGGCACCAAACAATACGTACAAAAATGTTTATAGTCAAACACTGGTAATATTCTATGTGTTCCATAGCAGTAGAATGGAGAAAATGAGATGTATTCATGCAATGAAATACTATACAGCAATAAGAAACAAATTACAGACAAACTCAACAATAAGAATAAACCTCACATATTGAGTGAAAGAAGCCAGTCTTTTAAGGCAAAAGAAAGAAAAGAAAGGTAGGAAGGAAGGAAGGAAGGAAGGAAGGAAGGAAGGAAGGAAGTTAGTTGTGTAATTCTGTTTACCAAAAGTTCGAAACCAGTCAAAACTAATCTATGTTGATAGAAGCCAGGATATGGTTATCTTTGGCGAGGAGGAGATAGACGAGGAAGAAGTGACTGGGAAGGGACAGGGTGGGGATATTTTGGGTGCTGATAATGATCTATTTCCTGATTTTCCTGGTGGTTACTTTGGCATGATCACTTGGCAGAAATTCATTAAGCTGTGTATCTTTGATTTCTGTACTTTTTTTGTATGTAGACTATTCTTTGATAAAAATTTCACTTAAAAAATACACAACATGCTAAGTATCAACCTTAATTTCTTTATTTTCATGGTTGAACTTCCATTAGATGGGAGAGAATTCTTGTATTTAGGAACCACATATTGAAGTTTAAGGGAGAAGAGGGCATATGTCTGTAATGCTCAAATGGCTTAGGAAAAAAACAAAATATATAAATTATATATATAATAATATTTTTACACATTTTTCTCATCACTGGGTTTCTCCCTCTTTATATCTATAAATAAAATGTGTAAATTATATTATATATAATATATATAAATGGATTTACATATATACATTTATATATATATAAAGAGAGAAACTCAGTGATGAGAAAAATGTGTAAAGAAATAGTTAACACTTGGGGGGTCTAGGCCAAAGTATGTGAGAGTTCTCTATGTTATTCTTAGAATTTTTCTATGAATTTGAAATTATTTCAAAGTAAAAACTTAATAAGCATATTTAAAATACATCCAAGAGTTCCACTTACTGACTGCATTTCCATAAGTTTATAGTCAAATTTATAGATAAATTTCTCTATGCCTTAGAAAGCATAGAAATGGGGATATTTATATCTTTCAAGGCTATTATAATGATATGAGAAAATAAGAGAAATAATAGGTAACAGTTTTATAACTTACACTATGTCATATACCTAGTAAGTGTGAGCTAGAATTTGAACTCAGGAACTCTGATCCAAGAATCTACACCATCATCCAGCATATAAATCAGCCAACCAAATAACACAGTGAATGCCAGAGTAGACGTCATTAACAGTATTTTTGGTGATGATGATGATGATGATGCTTGCATTATTAGTTTGCTAGGTCTGCGATAACAAAGTACCACAAATTGAGAGGTATAAGACAATAGCAATTTATTCCCCCATAGTTCTGGAAGCTAGAAGTCCAAAATCAAGGTGTTGGCAGGCCCATGATTCCTCCTAAGCCTCCAGGGGAAGATCCTTCCTTCTTCTCATCTATCACAAGGACACTATTCATATTAGATTAGGGCCTCTCCTTAATTCGGTTTGACCTTATCTTAAATTGATTACATCTGCAAAGACCCTATTTCAAAATACAGTCACATTCACAGGTACTGGGGGTTAGGACCTCAACCTATATTTTGAGGAGACACAATTCAGTCCATAAAAAATGCTTAAGAACTTTCTGTCATGTTCTTGCCAAATAGAGTAAGTTTAACCAAAAGAACTCCCCTGCTGATTCCCTGGAAGAGAGAAAATGATACTTGGGCAAGAGGAAAAGAAAGCCTCTTATGGTTCTTCCTTCTGCTTAAAAAAAAGCTCCGTTTTGCTTTCAGAAATGCAGTTATTTCAAAGTTTATTCAGTTCCTTCTGTATTAAAAGTTACAGAATAAGGGCAAATGGCTCTAGAGTACTTAAAAAAGGCATAGTTTTGAGGAAACGTCATTAAAGGGTACCTCAGGACAATAAACATAAATAAGTGTTATACATATGTGAGCAGTGACCCTAACAAATTGTTACATTTAAGTAAAGGTTTCTCTTCCTCTCTGAGAAGTACCTTTATCCCTGGGAAATACATGTGTCTGTGTGTGTATTAAATTTGGCAATTGGAGAATTTCACTGAGAGAATATATATATATTTAACATTGGAAGAGGAAGAGGAAATAGAGAATGGAGAAAGAGGTTCGACTTAAATCCAGCACCCACTTTTGTCTAGCATGGTGAAGCCCTCAGGGATTCTAGCTTGAATAACTCAGATGTTTAGAAATGTTGTGCCCTGCATTATTATTTCTCAAGATTGCATGGTAGAGGAAGATCAGACACATCCTTGCAAACAGAGAAGTAGGTTTCCCAAAAGGGGTCTAGAGGTTCATATACCACAGACATGAATAAGAAAGCAATTGCTGAGAAATATGGCATGGAGGGCAGGAGATCAAGGAAGGAACCTGAGTTGTGTCCACAAAGGAAATCCTCCACAAAGGTTCTAGCCTTTGGGAGCTTTTCTCTTGAGCAATGAGAATAATCACATGTAGCATACAGTTTAAAATTTTTCTCTGAGTCATACTTCTCTTTATTCCCAACACAACAAGTGAGTCAGATATATCTGTGCAGCCTAGTGAGTGAGGTATGGGATTAAGAGGTAGAGTAATAGAGGCAAGTATAGCCAATTGTTCATCTATCCCTCTGCATCCTAATCAAGGGAGGCCTATTTTCTGAAAAATGTAAGCATTATTAGCATCAAAAAAGAGTAGTGATCAGTCCCAAAGCTGAACAGTATGAGATGGGAAAGATCAGAAAGCCAAGAAAGGCAACAGTCTAGTGGACTATTCAGGAGTTGATGTAAGATAAACAAAATTTCCTTAAAAATCAATCTTGGAAGATCTATAAATAGAGAAAGGGAGTGTCACTATAAATAGTGACACAGTCACTGCAAAGCTCTCCCACAAAATCCTACCACTTCAACATTTACTCTTGTATTGTATGTTCATATTTTTATGACTTGTATTAAGAAAAGTTGCCAGAAATTTGGAGAAAAGATGATGTTGTTATCTTTTAATATCACATAAATAAGACCACCGAAGGGCCATCTAACCAGAGAATGTAACTTTCTTTGATTTACTTACTATTCACTACTCATTAGGGTCTGATGTCTGCGAAGTTAGGTGTTTAACTTGTAGAAACTGATCAATTGCAAATGATGTCTGTCCTAAAGAGAAGCTAACCCTGAAAGTTATGGTTTACTGTCATGTTGGATATTAACTAGATTTGCATGTAATTTAGCAACTGAAATTCAGGACTCCTTTTTATTTATATTTTTTATTTATCATATATAACAGTCTCATATTCTTGTCTGCACTGGTTTTGTTAACCTACTCATTAAATAATAGTTTGATCTGTGCTATCTACTTTACAAATTACATTTGTATTTTGAAATTACATTAACACCTGCATACATTTGTAGCATATCCTATCAAAAGACAAATATTTGTGGGGTGGTGCTTGGGTGGCTCAGTCGGTTGGGCCTCCGACTCTTGATTTTGGCTCCAGTCAGAATCTCGGGGTCGTGGGATAGGGCCCCGCATTATGCTCCATGCTGGGCATGAAGCCTGCCTGGGATCATCTCTCCCTCTGCCCTCCCCTGCTTAAAAAAAAAAAGACAGGGGCGCCTGGGTGGCTCAGTTGGTTAAGCGTCTGTCTTCAGCTCAGGTCATGATCTCTGGGTCCTGGGATGGAGCCCTACATCAGTCTCCCTCTACCTCTGCTGCTTCTCCCTCTGCTTATGCTCTCTCTCTCTCTCTATCAAATGAATAAATAAAACCTTAAAAAAAAAAAAAAGGACATATACTTTCGATTTTGAGCCATGTTGGTTAGAGACAGAATGGACAGAAGGAGGAAGAGCAAAAAGGAACATATTGGACATTTCAGGAAGTACATTTATAGTTTGTAAAAGCAAACAAGATGATACTTTACATTTGACTATACAGTAAATAAAGCTTTAAAATTGATCTTGGCTGGTGGAAACGTGTATGACAACATTAATTTTCAGATGGAGCATGATAGTTTTAGGTTTATTAGAAAAGGGGATTATGGTCAAAAGAATTCCAAAATGGTCCTTTATTGGAACTGTTCAGTATTGTAAACCTCATGCTTAGAAGTATGATGCACTATTCTGTTTACTGTGCCCTTATTTTTAAATTATATAAATAAATCAAAATGCTGTGCTTGCCACAAATACACTTTAAGACTTTATCTTTGGCATTCCATAAATAATCATTTTGTAAGTTACTATGGTGTGTGACCAATTAGTTCAGCTTGTTAGTTACTGTGCTAATGAGGCCAAGGCCTCAGATTTGATCCCCAAACGATCAAGCTAGTCCCACAAACTCATGCTGTATCATCAGTCACAAGAGGGATCTAACATTTATTAAGAATGTGGATGAAGCAGCACAAATCCATCAACCCCAAAATAACCTACACTGTACACCCAAGTTTCACAGGTTGATAGCATTCTTTATTATATTGTTCAGGCTACAGAAACAAGTCAAACCTGCAGCTGACTATGGCCAATGACTTTTTTTTCCCCTAACTAATGAAAAATAAGAAGAATGTTGACCATAGAATTTCACAGAATGCTTTAGTTTTAATCATCCATTCACCAATATTAATAGTTAGGGTTTCTCTTAGATAGAGAAATTGATTTTGCTCTAACCATCAGTTATAAATTGGAGCTCCATCTGCTGCTGACCTACCCTTGGTTTCTATTTAACTCACTCTGACTTATTTGGTTTATCCAGGGATTATGGATTCTGTCATCAAACCAGTTCTAAGAGTGTTAAAACCCCCTTCAGCCCTTCTTCCTTTGCCCCTTGCCATAGGCTTTTGGTGGCTTTAAGAAAATGTACTCCCTCTCAGTATCTAAGGACTCAGTCTTCATTGGTCTCCTTACAAAAGGAAGAATTTTATTTTTCTGTTCCATATGACAAAAAGCAAAGAGAAAGAGAGAGAATCCTTTTCTGAATATCATGACATATTCTTACCACATATCAGATATTTTTTTATTGATTGATTTCCTACACAATGTCCAACAGGATTTCATATCAAAAGCAGCAGTTTCCCTAAAAACTTGTTTGGTACTTAGTTTTTGCAAGGCTATTCTCTGTTAAAGAGATCACATTTTTTTTTTGAGCAATATTTTACATGCATTCAAATGAGAAGGGCTCCTTCTAGAGGTTTCTCAGAGGCTATTTTTATTCTATTGTTTCATTATGCAATATAAAATAAGTTAATAAAATCATCTTCTCATTTATATATGAAATTTATGGTATATGACATGGTGATAAGGCTCTATATAGAGGAAATTGTGCAAGAAATGGAGAGAAAGTATAAGAAGATGTGAAGGGGATTTGCAAACACCTGAGTAGCTCTCTTTCTTCTCCCTCCAATCTTTCCTCTTAGTGAGGCCTGCCCTGGTCATTGCAATTATATCACTTTAATCTTCTATCACATGTTCTGCTTTTTGTCAATAAGACTCAGGGTCAAATTTTTGTCTTTATTATGTGCATTGCTTATCAGCTGCCTCCCCTTACTCCATGAGGCAACAATTTTCATCCATTTAATTCACTCTTGTATCCCAAGGTTCTGAGAATTACATAACACAGAGTAAGGGCTCAATACATCTATATATATACACGGAATGAATGAGAAGTGTAGTCAGGGATGGCTTCTCTGGAAAGTTGACAATGAAAAGAGATGTGAAGTTGATGAGAGAACGAGCCCTGAAGGTGGACTTAAGCCTGGAGAGTTGAAGAAGCAGCAGAGACTCCACTATGGTTGCAGTGGAACAAGAGGGGGAATGGTGGAAGATGAGAGAGAAGTAAGGGGCCAGAAGCACAGTGTCTGTGAGTCATTATAAGTGCTTTGCCTTTTACTTAGAGTGAGAAGGGAAGCCATTGGCAGTTAGAGCCAAGTTAAATCAGGATTATATATGCTTTTATTTTTTTTAAGATTGATTTATTTTTATTTATTTGAGAGAGAGAGAGAGAGAGCATGCACAAGTGGGGAGGGGCAGAGAGAATCCTCAAGCAGACTCCCCACTGAGCACAGAACCTGATGTAGGACTTGATCCCAGGACCCTGAGATCATGACTTGAGCTGAAATCAAGAATCAGCCGCTTAACCAACTGAACCACCCAGGCAATGCAGGATTATATATGCTTCTAAAAGGATTTCTCTGTCTCGCTACTCTGTTGAGAATGACTACAGGGGGTAGATCTGAGAAAAATATATTTAGAAGACGGTTGCAATAATCCAGGAGGGAGATGACAATTACTTGGTGGTAGTAGAGACTGCTCAGATTCTGTACGCATTTTCAAGATGTAGTCGATGGGATTTATTGACAGACTGGCTGTGGTGTAGGAGAGTAAGCAAGAAACTCAGGGTGGCTTCAGAATGTTTGACCTAAGCAGTTGGACATAGATGCCATTGATTAAGATGTAAAGACTATGGAAGACATTTTTGGGGAGAATGAAGAATGACATTGAAAATCAGTATTTGTTAAATAGCATTTCACTATTATTCTATTACTTAAGAAAGCTGGGAGAAAGGATCTTCTACTAAGCTACCAGCACCCAGTTTGCATTTAACACTGGCACTGTCTTGATCTTACCATGTGACATTGAAAAGTTTGTTGGTTTTTTTTTTTGCTTGAAAATTATTTTTTAATCTTAATGTTCCCAGTGCCAACCCAGTATAAGACACATGGTAGGTGAATGTTTATTGAATATATAAATCTTTCCAATGATCTAAACTAATTTCTTCATTTCCTTAGCCCATGGTTTCTCAGCCCTTTAAAAACCATGAGTGTCAGAGCAATCATATTTCCTGTATGCTAAAGAGGATACAGGTCTGGTCATGTCTGGTCACTGTCTGGCCATCACTGGCAGATGGAAATACATGTAAAGCAAAAATGGAGTGGTCTTTCATAAGGATACAACATGAGGGTGAAGAATGTATCCACCCCACAGTGTAATTGAACAATGCTGCAAAGTCCACCTCCAGCAAAATATCTTCTATTTTGCCACCAACCACCATGATTACCTGACCTGATATTGAACATTGCTATTCTAAAGGAATAAATGCTTTTTGAGAAGTGAAGGATACCTTAGGATCCTTCCCTAACTTCATTAGTAAATCAGGAATCATCTGGTAAACATCACATTGAAATTTCAAGTGAGAATTGGCCCTAAGGTGATGTACAAGATAAACACACTTTAGTATGAAACAAAAAGAGGGAGAATTAGAAAGATAAGCCCAAGAATGGAAGAGTACGGTTCCACTATCACTTTCTTTAAAAGGTTATCAACACACACACACACACACACACACACAAATATGAATATGCACACATATATAAACTTGATTTATATATACTATTTCCTTAAGTTTACAACATACTTTCTTTTTTTATATTTCAATCTTCTGAAATTAAAATGCAACTTAAAAGTAATGTGGAGTGTTATACTGTTCTTCCTACCTAGCAATAAAAATCCTGATATAAAACCGAAGGGGTACCTTAGAATCAAAACATTCATGGTTGCCCCTTTCTAGGCTAAAATTTATGCTCCCCGGAGGATGCCTTTTATCACATGCTCATAATTCCCTATTGGTACCAGCACAGACTCTGGGGTGGGAAAAGTAGTTTCAACTCTACTACTTCCCGGCACCGTGACCTTGAGCTTCTACAGGGCCCTTCTTTTCTCCATCTGAAAAATGGGTAAGAATAAGATATGCCAGATTGTGTTATAATGGAAATAAGTGATAAGAACACTTTATTGGCTGTAAAGCATTGTGCAAATGTAGTTGGCTATTTTTGACTGAGAGTCTGAGTTGATGCTGATGACCCAGGGAACAACCCTCTGCTACTCCCTAGTGGTGGTATGTTCTCCGGGGAGCGCTGGTCTAGAAGTAAATCATCTTTGCTTTCATTACTCTTTGAGGAAATGCTTTTCTTTTGATATGCTGAATACTGTGTGTAGAACTGCATGAATTCATTGCATGAATATGTAGAGAATGATCTAAGCAGGAAATGGTTTATGTATTCTTCTGTGACTGCACTTTCTTGAACATTCCCTTTTCTCTTCCCTCGTTAAGCTTAAATGACCTAAATGGCCTCCTTTTATCCATTCCAATCTCCTTGCCCTTAAGTTCTTAGCAAGCATGAATTTTTGGTGATTACACATTTATGTAGTGTGGTCCCTTTCTAGTTTGCATTATCCTTAAGAATTAAAACTAATAATTTCATTTAAATATAGCTTTTCTAGCATCCTTTCACTCTTAACCAAAACAAATTAAAAGTTTTTCCTAAGACCAAAAATCATGTTTATTCTTTATCATGTTATTTAAAGGAATAAGTCATTGCCCTGTACTCTGCTGCTATTATACGCTTGTTGAATCACTATTCTCTCAAAAAACAAATAAAGGAGACACATTCTTAAATGCTTACTGAAAACTTGGTATCAAAGAACCCAAACACATTACATTTGGGTTTCACAAAACTTACATGTAAAAATAATCCCTTTGCATTTAATGACCAAAAAAAGTAATAATAAATTACACTGATGCTATTCTGAAATAATTCTTCTGCTTGGAAGTTCTTTTGACATCCAGGTTCAACGATAAATTGATGCAGCATGTGTTCCTGGGCTTGATATTTAATCTTAATCCTAAACTAGATTCTTTATGGGGAAAGGAGACATATGATAGATGACAATTGTATTTCGTCTGTAACTGCATATATGGAGTCTTTTTTCTACTCTTGAAGGTTACATTTTTTGGGTTTTTTGTGTGTTTTTTTGCTGCAAGAAAAGCATCCAAGTATCTTATTATGCTCTTATTATTTCTAGTGATCCAAAATAATTTTCATTTGCTATTAATTTTTATATGGAAACTTTCCAGGTGTTAGATTGAAGATTTTACTTTAACCTTGCAAACTGACCTTTTCTCTTCTAACACTAAGGATATTGGTTTTAAGTGCTAAAAATATGATGTAATATTGAAGATTTGACTTTTATGAATAAATTCTGAGAAAATACAGCTGATTAAATGAATTGGTCTATGTGTGCAGCATGTAGTAATATATAATTATTAGCTATATGGTTATAATGACACATAATGCTAAAAATCAGTATAATGTATTTTGCTGAAAGAAGTTATTTAAAATTAATATAAATTCAGACAAACTATTTCCTTTAAAAATCAATGCAGCTCTGCAACAACCGGTGGGCCGGGCTCGCACCTGCAAACACCTTTTTTTTTGAGAATCTGCGGTGGTTCACGAACCGCAGTTTTTTCCCCCGGGGTACGTACCACTGCGACATTCGCGGCGCACTGCAGAGCCTAAGCGATCCCCGCTGGCAGCGGAGAGAACGC
>CM052810.1:155236851-155273171 GCA_028533885.1 Nasua narica
TGATTAGTAAAAATGTCTTCTGTTTCAGCCTTATTTAGTGTCTCTGACAAAACGGGCCTTGTGGAATTTGCCAGAAACCTAACTTCTGTCGGTTTGAATCTGATCGCCTCTGGAGGGACTGCAAAAGCTCTCAGGGATGCGGGTCTGGCAGTCAGGTAAGACACAACTGAGTTTTTAAGCTCAGTCCGGTCGGAACGTAGTGTGAGCCAGTCCAGCGGAAAGTCACATACCGCGGGCACAGTGAGTAAAAAGACGTCATTTCCCCCTTCCAACACCGCTTACGCCGTTACAGAAGGGGAAGGTGAGGCTCAGAGAGATGTAGTAACTTGTGCTCGAGTTTACAGAGTTCACTGAGGAGTTAAGTTCAGGGTTGGAATTCAGGGACTCCTCACATTTCAGAGCTCTCTTTCTTAGCCTCTTCCTATGGCAAATAAATTTAGGCGGGCCATTTGTTATTAAAGAAAAACTCAAATTATATGATTCACATGATCTGTTTTGATGGGCTCTTTAGTGAAGCTGTTGACAGCGTTAAGGTTCAAGTCTATCTGTGTTCCCTTACCATCTCCGTTAATTGTTTAAAGGCACAAGTCTGTCATTCGTTCCTTTATCCTAAGCTGTTCCTTACCTGGCTAAGTGATGGGAAGAAGAAATGAGCAAAAGATAAATCAGGCTGCCATTCCTGACCTCAAGGAGCTGGCGTTCTGGTTGGAGAGGGAGTAACTACTGAGAGGTAGAAAATGAAAAAGGCTATAGGACAGCTGTAATGAATGGCAGTGACACTTCAGTGGAAGGACATACTCACTCCTGAAATATATTTCAGCAAAGGAATGAAAGATCTGTCTGCTTTTGTTGCCATTGAAAAATTTTGCTGCTTGCCCTGTAGGTCAGATTATTACCATTTTAATCGTATCATTTTGCCTTCTGCGGCAGTATACAGCTTTCCTCAATTTGACAAGTTCAGATGGCAAGAATGCCTTACGTATTAAATAAAGGCTTTTTTTATATTTTCCAAAGTCTTCTTGCGTCATCTTTTTGATGTTCTCATAAGAGCCCTGTAAGAATCATGAAAGACAGGTCAGCCTTTTCTGAAGAGCAGCAGAATGAGAATCCAAAATCTAGACTGTTCTTTTGGAGCATGTTGGATGCTATTGTAGTTGGAACCTTCATGTTAAGCAAACTCCTATAGCTTTTTATTCTCCACCAAACTGTATTGTGGAAATATTTCAGACATAATCAAAAGTAGAAGAATATAATGAGCCTGCCTGTTGCATATCCATTCCATAAGTTTAAAAACTTATCAACCGTTAAGTCTTGTTTGATCTGTACCTCTGTGCACTCGCTTACCCATTAGAGCTATGTATTTCTTAAAAATTGGAAACGTAAATGTATTTCTCTTCTGTTAAAGTGTAAAACTGTTCATACATATTATACAAACACACTCATGTAATCCTTACAACAACTTTTTGGTGCAGGTAGTATTATCTCCCTTTAATAAATAAGGAAACCGAGGCACAAAGAAATTAGTTAACTTGCCCAGGTTCATACAACTAACACAGCTATTAAATGTGGAGCCAAGTTTTTATCTAAGGAAGTTAACCTGGAGTTGTGAGGTAAACTGACAAGATTTTAATTGATGACTATACAGCAGTGAACACACAGAATTATTTGAAGACTGCACCTGTTGCATGCAAATTCTGAAATCTAAAGGAGCAACAAGCTTTATAATTACCCTACATGGTTTTTCATTCTAAGGGTACATCTCCCTTCTTTGTTTTTAGCAATTACCCTAGGGTGTTGGAGAAACAAGTTTATTTCCTGAATGCCGGGAAAGGGAAATTTGAATTGGACACAATGATGTCACCAGTTTTCAATTTATTGGAAATATGTGAGCCCTTGGTCAGACACCAGTCATCTGCCAATGAGCCTTAATAGGAGGCTCTACCCAGGAAATTCTATACCCTATTGGAATTTGCTGATTTAAAATTTTTTTTTTTTTTTTTTTACTACAAAGGCAATGTGTGTTGGTTGTAGGAATTGTAGAAAATTATAAAGAAGGTAGTAAATAGTTTATAATTCCGTTTAACATGTTGATGTGCTTCCTTCCGATTGTTTTTTTTTTTTTTAAAGATTTTATTTATTTATTTATTAGGAAAGAGAGAGAGTGAGAGAGAGCAGGTCAGAGTGAGAAGCGGACTCCCCATGGAGCCGGGAGCCCAATGTGGGACTCGATCCCAGGACTCCGGGATCATGACCTGAGCCGAAGGCAGTCGCTCAACCAACTGCGCCACCCAGGGGCCCCTTCCAATTGTTTATAAGCATATATTTTATAGCTTATACAGAAGATAATTTTGCTTCTTGATTTTGTTCACTAACATTGTTGGCATTTTTTCATGTCATTAAAATTTGCTTGTAAATTAGCTGGAGGCATGGGAATTCATGCCAGTTTGGTGTTGTGAATTGATATTTAAGTATTGCCTTGCATTTGACCCTTTGTCATATTTTGAAATTATTTTTTCCAGCTTATTTTTTTTCAGTATGAAACAACATTTTACATAGACAGATCTACTAATCTTTTGTTTAATGCTTTGAGCACATTCCTCATGTATTGAATTTTGGTAGTTCTGTGATTTTTTTTTAAATACTCAAACTTTTGATTCATTGGGAATTTATTTTTATATGGGCTAAACCAGTATTATTCCAATACTAATACCACCTTACTAAAACAGTCTTTTATTTCCCCATTCATTTGATTTCCCATCTTTACATTTGTTTAATCATGAAGCTACATGCTTGTTTTTACTTTAGTCTGTTTCTGAAATAAAGATGTTTTTAGTACTTTTTATATATATTACTATAAATTACTTCTCAATTGAATGTATGGCATATGATTCAGTTTCTGAACTCTGAATATTCAGGCTCTGGAAACTCCCCCCAGATGAGAACAGGAGATGTAATGTTAGAAGATGCTTTAGAATAGTGTATAATGGGGGCGCCTGGGTGGCTCAGTGGGTTAAAGCCTCTGCCTTCAGCTCAGGTCATGATCTCAGGGTCCTGGGATCGAGTCCCGCATCGGGCTCTCTGCTCAGCGGGGAGCCTGCTTAGCCCTCTCTCTCAGCCTGCCTCTCTGCCTACTTGTGATCTCTCTGTGTCAAATAAATAAATAAAATCTTAAAAAAAAAAAAAAGAATAGTGCATAATGACAATTCAGCAAAAACAGCAATATTCTGTTCATCTATTTTCAGAGATGTCTCTGAGCTGACAGGATTTCCTGAAATGTTAGGGGGGCGTGTGAAAACCTTGCATCCTGCAGTCCATGCTGGTAAGTGGTTCGTGCTTTCAATTTAAACAAATCAGTGGTCTTCTGGAATATTTTAGTTGATTACTTTGTAGTAAATGAGGAAGGCAGGTCATAAACTCAGAAAATTATCTGTGAGTCTATATTGGTTTCATCACATTTGCTGCTAAAGTTCATAATTTGTTAGAACCTGTTTAAAATCTAGTTTGCCTTATTATGCGATGGAGTCACATTTGTTTCTTTGGCTCACTATTAGTCCTGACCTGATATCTAATTTAGAGTGATACTTCTGCTGGAGTTAGTGAAAATGTTTCAGTTTCATGTGTGAAAAGACTTTTATTACCGTGCAAACTTAGAATAAAGTATTACAGTGTAACTGACTTTTTTTTTAAAGATTTATCTATTTATTTGAAAGAGAGCATGCATATTTGCGCTTGAGTGCGGGGAGGGGCAAGAGGGAGGGAGAGAATCCCAGGCAGACTCCCTGAGGAGCGTGAGCCAAACAAGAGGCTCAGTCCAGGGCCCTGAGATCATGACGTGAGCTGAAATCACAAGCCAGACATTCAACCAAGTGAGCTACCCAGGTGCCCTTGTAATCGACTTTTAAAAGAATTCTTTTTCAAAGTGCTTTTGAGACAACAAATTACATATCAGCCAAAAATGGTGAGAAACAGGTATATTACTAATTTACCAGTTAAAGTAAAATTCGGCAAAATAAAAGGTGGTTAGGCTGAGGAGGATCATCAGATAAGCCATTTACTTATGGGAGCACATAGATTAATGGAACTGGTAACAGTTAAGTGAAATTCTTTTACATTTTGTTGCTTGGAAAAAAGTAAGGGGGGGCACCTGGTTGACTCAGTGGAGTGTATGGCTCTTGATCTTGGGGTTTTGAGTTCAAGCCCCATGTGGGGTATAGAGATTACTTGAAAATCTTAAAAAAAAAGGAGGGGTAATGAGGAACTGATACAAGAGCTTTTGAAATATACTGTAAATTTTTAACTCTCTATTTTTTAGTCTTCTTGATTAGGCAGTATTAGAGGCTTTAACTTGATGGGTGGGACCGTATTGGAAAGAATTATCTTACTCTGATGTGTTTTTTGTACCTAATACTTTAACTTTGTTAAATTAGGAATTTTGGCTCGTAATATCCCAGAAGATAATGCTGACATGGCCAGACTTGATTTCAATCTTATAAGGTAAAAATCGGAAGTTAAAATTTTAATACATTAAGGGGGTGCCTAGGTGGCTCAGTGGGTTAAAGCCTCTGCCGTCAGCTCAGGTCATGATCTCAGGGTCCTGGGATCGAGGCCCCACGTCGGGCTCTCTGCTCAGCAGGGAGCCTACTTCCCCCTTTCTTTGCCTTCCTCTCTGCCTACTTGTGATCTCTCTGTCAAATAAATAAATAAAATCTTTAAAAAAAAATTTTAATACATTAAGGATCAAAGACAATGAGTATGCCAGACCTGGTGCCTTCCCTTTTACGACCAAGATTAACATTAGGTTTAGTTTCCTATTCACTCACTATAAATATTTACTAAATATCTTCTGTGTGACATTTTACATACATAAACATTTTTAATTTTGCCAATTTTATATTACCAAAATTCATAATTAAACTAAAAAAAAGAAACCTTTATTTTTTAAGAAAGTTACGACCTAAATATTGGTACATATTAGCAGTGTAGTTATTTGCATAAAAATATGCACTGTTCTTTTCAGTGTGTATAACTTCATTGAGATATAACCCATATACCATATAATTTCCCAAATTAAGATTTACGATTCAGTAGTATTTAGTATACTCAGAGTTGCACAGCCATTACCACAGTTAATATTAGAACATATTCATCACCCCCCCCAAAAAAACCCATACTCATTAGCATTCATTCTTCATTTCCCCTAAAACCTTCAACCCTTTGCAACCATAGTCTTTTCTGTCTCTATGGATTTATCTATACACAGCATTTCATACCAGTGGAATCATATAATGTGTGGTCCTTTGTGACTGACTTCTTCACTTGTTTTTAAGGTTCATCTGTGTTCTGCTATGTTTCAGCACTTTTTTATTATTATTACTGAAAACCCATTGTTTGGATATGCCCCATTTTATTTACCAGTTCATCAGCTAATGGGCATTTGGATTGTTTCCACATTTTGGATATTAGAAACAGTGCAACCATGATCATTCATGTAACAAGTTTTTGTGTAGACATACATTTTTATTTTTTTTGGTTATATACCTAGGAGTAGAATTCCTTGGTCATCTGATAAGTATGTTTAACCTTTCCAGAAGCTGCCAAACTATTTTCCAATGTGCTGCATCATTTTACATTCCCTGCAGTAATGTAGGACGTTTTTCCACATCCCCACCAACATCTTTTACCCACGATGGCTGGCATATCATTTTGATTATTATTGTCATTTTCTAGTGATGTTGAGTATCTTGTCATATGTTCATTGCCATTTGTGTGCCTTTCAAGAAATGTACATTTTAATCCTTTGCCCATTTTTTGTTATTTCTCACTTTATTATTGAATTGTAGGAGTTCATTTTATCCCATTTTATGGATTGCCTTTACTTTCTGTATGATGTCCTTTGACCATCATAAAACCTTTAATTTTAGTAATGTCCATTTTATCTATTTTTCCTTTGTTGCCTATGTTTTTGGTGTTATATTTAAGAAGCAATGGCATAATCCAAGGTAGTGAAGATGTAACAGTTTTTTAGTTGTAGTTTTTTTGCTTAGGTCTTTGATTTTTTTTTTAAGTTACATACTTTTTATGTATGAGTGTGAGTTGGGGGGAGTCTACCTTCATTCTTCTGAATGTGGCTGTCCATTTATCCCGCATCATTTGTTGAAAAAACTTCTTTCCCCCATTGAATAGTCTTAGCACATTTGATCTGTATCTGTCATGCTGGGACCGTATCATTGTATCTTTGTAGCAAATACTAAAATTGAGAAATGTCAGTCCTCCAGCTTTCTTCTTTTTCAAGATCCTTTTGGATATTCAGGATCCTTTGCATTTCAGTGTGAATTTTAGGATCAGCCCCCCCATTTCTGCAAAAAACGGAATTGGAGTTTCCTAAGGATTGCGTTCAGTCTGTGTATCAGTTCAGTGGAGGTTGCCATCCTAATAGTAAGTCTTCTAGTCTGTAAACTGGGATGCCTTTCCATTTGTTTAGATTTCTTTAATTTCTTTCAACAGTGTTTTGTACTTTTTAGCATACAAGTCTTATGCTTTTGTTAAATTTATTCTTAAACATCTTTTTTGTGGTTTTTGATGCTACTATTAGTAGCATCAAATTCTCTTTGGGTTGTTCGTTGCTAATGTATGTAAATTAACTTAATCATATGTCTTATAACCTTGCTGAACTCAGTGCTTTTTTGTGTTTTTTTTGTTAAATTCTTTAGGATTTTCTATATACAGGATCGTGTCACGGGCTAACAGAGATAGCTTTACTTTCTCCTTTCCAATCTTGATGCTTTTTATTTAATTTTCTTTGTTAATTGACCTGTCTAGAATCTGCAGTACAGTGGTAAGAGTAGACATCCTTGTCTTGCTCCTGATCTTAGGGGAAAGCAGTCTTTCACCTTTGAATATAATGTTAGCTGTATGTTTGGGGCTTTTTCTTAAATATCTTTTACTGTGTTGAGCAAGTTCTCTTCTATTGTTGAGTGTCTTTATCATGAGTGCATGTTCAGTTTTTTCAGATGCTTTCTGTGAATCTGTTGAGGTGCTCAGATGGTTTTTGTCCTTTGTTTTATTGAAATGGGCCCTTATATTAACTGGTTTTTAGATGCTAAACCAAGCTTACATTCCTAGGGCAAACCATATTTGGCGGTAGTGTATGCCCCTTTTTATGTTTTGTTGGTTTCAGTTTGCTAGTATTTCGTTGAGGATTTTTCTGTCCGTATTCATAAGATACTGGTCTGTATTTTTCTTGCGACATTTTGTCTGGTTTTGGTATCAGGGTTGTAGACATTGAGAAATGTTCCTCCTCTTCTGTTTTTTGGTTTTTGTTTTTTTTTTTTAGTTTTTACTAGTTGTGGTTATTTCACTGGGTGTGAACCTGCCCACAGAGCTCCTCACATTGTAGGCCTAGGCATAGAACGCTACTGGTTGTTAATTTTAGATTAGTTCTGTATTTTAAATTGTTCTTTTGGACTTCCTGTTAACATCATTGTATATAATCTCTCTGAAGACAAAACAAGCAAAGAAACAAATATTTCACCCTTAGAATGATCTGTCATTTTTCATCATTGTACATGACCCATCGGAAATAGAATATAAAATTGAATGTTGTAGATAAAAGTCATTATATTCCAAAATGAGGATGTTATCCGTGGCCTTATATTTTGCACTTCTGTTAAAATTTTTTTGAAATGTTTTTTTGATGGCTGGATTTTATAATGGGTAGCTAAGTTTACCCAGGCAGTAACGTTGCAGTATGATTTGGAGGAAATAATGTTTTGAGAGTACTTGCTGACCAAAGCTACTTTTGTTTACTACGTTATGCAACAGTGGGAGCTCCTGACATTTCAGTATATTTTTTAGTATTCTAAAATGCTAGGATTATAATTTTTTTTAGATTTTAGATCTTCAGTCACATTAAAGCTAGTGATTAACTTACATGTAAACCCCATAAAGTTTGCATTTCTAACAACAGCTAAATTCCTTTTTGGTTTAGAGTTGTCGTCTGCAATCTGTATCCCTTTGTGAAGACAGTGGCTTCTCCAGATGTAACTGTTGAACAGGCTGTTGAGCAGATTGATATCGGTAAGTCAGCAAACCCATATTTGAAGACTAATACAGGCGGATTATTTACATTTTACTTATTTTTTTTGGACGATTTGCATTTTTTATGAAAGATTTTATTTATTTATTAGAGAGAGAGAGAGCAAGCAGCGGGGAGGAGCTGCAAGCAGACCCCATGCCGAGCCCAGAGCCCGACATGGGGCTTGATCTCACAATCCTGAGATTAACTACCTGAGCCAAAATCAGGAATTGGATGCTTAACCAACTGAGCCACTCACATACCGCAAACACTATTTATATTTTAAAATAGATTTTGTTTTGATGTTTACCAAAAATCAGCCTTGAAGGAGCAGGAAATCATTACTGCTCCCAGATTGTGTTCTGGGGTAATTGTAATTCATCTGTATTTTCTAAGCCATTTCTTTGTGTAGAGATTCATCTGGGGTGTGTTTTCCTTATTTTTTAAGTCAAAAATTAGAAGTATGTATACAGTGACTTTATTTGAAGGAGGTTAAACTCCTATGGAAATACAAATTGTCTTTTGTTCTCCCAAGGTGGAGTAACCCTACTGAGAGCAGCAGCCAAAAACCATGCTCGAGTGACAGTAGTATGTGAACCTGAGGACTATGTGGCCGTGTCCACAGAGATGCAGAGCTCTGACAGCAAAGACACCTCCTTGGAGACTAGACGCCAATTAGCCTTGAAGGTAGAGATGCACTTTTATCCAATGCAGTGTGTGCCAAACCAAATGGTATTCGGTTTTCACTAGGTCTCTGTGGAGCTGCTATCCTTTTCCTATAAATGAAGAGACCCAAGTATTACAGAGGTAATGTCAAAAAAATTGAAAGACCCTTGGAAAGAGAATGATTCATTGTGTTTTTAGTGTTACTGTCTTTCCCGCAGTCATGTGTGGGCAAGGATTATGTGTGCTACCTAAAACCCTCTTGTGTCCACTTTGGTAAGTGCTGCTGGTGTTTCACAAACTTATATTTTTTTGTAGGCTTTCACTCATACGGCACAATATGATGAAGCAATTTCAGATTACTTCAGGAGACAGTATAGTAAAGGAATATCTCAGATGCCTTTGAGGTATGGAATGAACCCTCATCAAACTCCTGCCCAGTTATATACGCTGAAGCCCAAGCTTCCCATCACAGGTAAAGGCTGTGTATTATGTGGCATGGTTTGCTGTGTCTTGGGGTGTGCGTGTCTTTCTCTTTATTGTGTCTGATGAGGTTCACATTAAGAATATAAAATAAATTACATAATTCCTTTTATAGCCATCTGAAGTTTGAGGTGCCAGGTAGACTTATGAGTGAAAACTGTTGAGATAATTAGGGGTTCTGGAGAGAGGTCAGGTTGGAGATACAGTTTGGAATGTCTTTGGCATGTAGATGATTTTGGAGATGTAGAACAGGCAGGATGGATATCATAGACGGAGGCTCAGCAGTGGAAGAACCGGCAGAGGAAAACAAGGCTGGAAAACCTGCAGGGTTTCAACTGGTTTGGAATGCTGCTAAGAACAGAAAAGTGACTATTTGATCTGGGAAAAATTCCAAGAATCATTACCTTGGAGTGATGGACCTGGAAGCCCCACTGAAGTGGGCCAAATTAGGAATGTGAGGTTAGGGGCACCTGAGTGGCTCAGCGGGTTAAAGCCTCTGCCTTCAGCTCAGGTCATGATCTCAGGGTCCTGGGATCGAGTCCTGCATCGGGCTCTCTGCTTAGCAGCAAGCCTGCTTCCCCCTTTCTCTCTGCCTGCCTCTCTGCCTACTTGTGATCTCTCTCCGTCAAACAAATAAATAAAATCTTTTTAAAAATAATAAAAAAAAGGAATGTGAGGTAAGAAAATAACAAAAATAAAGGCAATTCTTTGAACAAAAAAGTTAATTAGGACTTCCATGGGTCTATAGAATTAAAAGAGACTTTTCAATTTTTCTATTTTACTTTTGTGAGGGAATTAAAACATGTCCTACTGTCTGGGAGAGGGGGAAATGGGTGCACAGGACGGGAGAGAGCTGTGGGTATGAAGGCCTTGAAGACCCAAGCAAGGGCTGGCCTTGGGTGACAGCAGGGGCAGCTGAATCTTTTCTAACACTATGGAAGCCTGTACAGTAACCCCCAAAATCTCCCAGACTGTGGTAATCTAATTGCTCTCTGTTTTATCTGTCTTTCCATTCACAGCAAAGTAATCGTAAACACGTACCTATTTGAGACTATTCATTGGCTTTCTCTCCCACTTAGATGCCTCTGCATGCCCTGCAGATCCTGCTTTCTGACTATTCTACTTCCTTGATAACAGACCTCTATCTGTTGTACCCCAGGGCCTGTTTTCCTTTTGGTCAGCAGGCCCAGTGTCTGTGGCCTTTGCTCTGGTCTTCAGGGTCTCACTCGCTTGTCATCCAGATCTCACCTTAAAGTCACCTCCCCGGAGAAGCTTTCTCTGATCACCCAGACTGAAGTAGCTGCCCATCACACTTTTATCACAACACTATTTTGCTGCATTTATTTATGTTTTAGTCATCTCCCATTTAATTATCTATCCCTGAGAGCAGAAACCTTGTCAGTCTTTGTTCATTGTTTCTTGTTTGTTCATTGCTGCATTCTTAGGACTTAGGATATTGCTTGGCGTGTTCCCTAAGTATTTATTGAATGAATAGTCTAACATTTTGCATGAATTTTTACTTTCAGAATTTCTTAAAACAGGAAATTCTGCTGTTTTATCTGCTGTTATTTCCTCCTTATACTGTTCCCACTTAGGTTCTGAGGCAAGAAATACTTTCATGTACTTTTAGTTCCCATATTTTTCATTTTCAAAGCTCTTTTCACTGGTGTTAGTCAAAGGAACTGTTTTTTAGGTGTTTTTTTTAAAGACTTATTTATTTTAGAAAGAGAAAGTGCACGAGCTGGGGGGAGGGGCAGAGAGAGAGAGAGAGATTTAGAGAAGCAGGCTCCCCACTGAATGCGGAGCCCGACGCAGGGCTCAATCCTATGACCCTGAGATCATAACCTGAGCTGGAATCATGAGTTAGACACTATATACATACAATGGAATATTACTCAGCCATAAAAAGAACGAAATCTTGCCATTTACAAAGACGTGGATGGAACTAGAGGGTATTATGCCAAAGGAAATAAGTCAGAGAAAGACAAATACCATATGATTTCACTCGTGGAATTTAATGAAACAAAAAAAATGAACATAAGGGAAGGAAAAATAAGACAAAAACAGAGAGACAAACCATAAGAGACTCTTAACTATAGGAAACTAAGGATTGCTGGAAGGGAGTCTGGTTGAGGGGATGAGGTAATTGGGTGATGAGCATTAAGGAGGGCACTTAAAGTAGTGAGTACTGGGTATTCTTTTTTTTTTTTTTAAGATTTTAGTTATTTATTTGACAGAGATCACAAGTTGGCAGAGAGGCGGGCAGAGAGAGAGGAGGAAGCAGGCTCCCTGCTGAGCAGAGAGCCCAATGCGGGGCTCGATCCCAGGACCCTGAGATCATGACCTGAGCCAAAGGCAGAGGCTTTAACCCACTGAGCCACCCAGGTGGCCCAGTACTGGGTATTCTATGCAGCTAATGAATCACTAAATTCTGTCTCTCAAACTAATAATATATGTTAATTAAATTGAATATAAGTAAAAAAAAATTGAACACTTAACTGAGCCATCCAGGCCCCCCTTTGTTTTTCTATAATAGATTCTTTCTTTCTTTCTTTCTTTCTTTCTTTCTTTCTTTCTTTCTTTCTTTTAAAAGATTTTATTCATTTATTTGACAGAGAGATCACAAGTAGGCTGGGGCGGGGGAAGCAGGCTCCCCACTGAGTAGAGAGCCTGATGGGGGCTTAATCCCAAGACCCTGAGATCATGACCTGAGCTGAAGGCAGAGCCTTCACTGAGCCACCGAAACACCCCTAGATTTTATTTTATAAAGTAGTTTTAGATTTACAGAAAAATATCTCAGAAAGTACAGAGTTCCCAGACATTCCTTCCCTTTGGATCTCTTCTCCCCAGTTTCTTTCCCCTTTTAATATTTTGCATCAATATGGTACATTTATTAAAATTGATAAACCAGTAGTGATTCATTATTATTAATTAAAGCCTGTCGTTTACATTAGGACTCACTCTTTGTGTTGTATATTCTTTGGGGTTTGACATGTGTAATGTCATGTATCCACCTTGACAGTATCGTGCAGAATAGCTTCACTCCCTAAAAATTCCCTGCATTCTACCTCTCTGACTCCTGTAGCCACTTATATTTTTACTGTTTTTAGAGTCATAAGGTTGGAATCATATAGCATATAGCCTTTTCACACTGGCTTGTTTCATTTAGCAGTATGCATTTTAGGTTCCTCCATGGTTTTGGTGGCTTGAGAGCTCATTTCTTTTTGCTATTTTGTAATGTTCCATTGTATATGGATATACCCTAGTTAGTTTATCTATTCACCTCTTGAAGGACATCAGAAATAGACAGTATTTGACAGTTATGAATAAAGCTGCTAAAAACATTGAAGTACAAGTTTTGCTTACGGACATGTTTTCAACTCATTTGTGTAAGTACCTAATATTTTCTTATTGTTTACTATTAATTGCCTATTTTGTTTCTTCTCTGTCTCTCCTATAAGCTCTATGTGGGAGGGGCTAGTTTATTTGTTAATACTATCTCCAGTACCTAAAACAGTGCTCAACATTGTGGTAGGCACTCAATAAATATTTGTTGAAGTTTATTTTTAAAAGTATGTACCATCCAAAATAACACAAAGGAAATGCAGTTATAAATTTGTTTTTAATTAATGGGCCCAATTTTTTTATATGTGCAGAGTTTATAATTTATTCACAAGAGATAATAGCTCCTAAAAAATCCTGCCATTGTTAAGAAAATAGGCAATGATGGGGCATCTTGATGGCTCAGTGCGTTAAAGCCTCTGCCTTCAGCTCAGGTCATGATCTCAGGGTCCTGGGATCGAGCCCACATTGGGCTTTCTGCTCAGCAGAGAGCCTGCTTCCTCCTCTCTCTCTCTGCCTGCCACTCTGCCTACTTGTAATCTCTCTCTCTGTCTAATAAATAAATATTAAAAAAAAATGGGCAATGAGAACCTTGGAAGTTGTAATCTTTTTAACTGCATTTCAACTTTAAGCAGAGCCTACTGAGTCTTGTATAAAGGAGAAAAAATCCAACTCATTTTTTCCCCTTATTTTCTTCCACCCACAGCTCTTGAGTTAATTTGTAATAATAATCTTATATTAACAAGGTTTATAACTTAGATTTTGTATTGTCTCTGTAACTGCTATGATCTCATTATCTTAGTTCTATACTGAAGTGAATCCCTGGTGGTCACTGGTCTTGTCATTCTTTCTCCCATTCCTGAATTCTCTATTGATTTATTTCTAGATTGACTGGAGTTGGATTCTCCAGTAGCATATGTATGTGTGAGAGAGAGAGAGAGCGAGTGTGTGTGTGTTTTGGTGAGGCAGGCTTAGGCTCTGGTGTTTTGTTTTTCATCAGGTTCTTTTATGTTTGTGTATATGTGTTTGCCTCTCAATTACACTTTTCTGGAAACATATTTGTGCAGCCTTGACATGTTTTTTCAGAAATGTACATATATCTGATCTTATTGATCCTGGCTTGGTAATGTGTTACATATGTTTCTATATGTAGTTCTAAATGGAGCCCCTGGATTTATAAACTTGTGTGATGCTTTGAATGCCTGGCAGCTGGTAAAGGAACTCAAAGAAGCTTTAGGCATTCCAGCTGCTGCCTCTTTCAAACATGTCAGCCCAGCAGGTAAAGCACTACTTTCTGGAATGCTCTGGATCTACTCAAAATGCCTTCTTTTTGATTTTAGAAAGAATTGACATGTTCTAATGTGAATATAGACATTTTCTGAAGTCTCAAACCACTTTTGTGGACGGTTTTAATGTAGTCATGTGATAAAATCTCATAGTAACATATATGTTATTTATATATATGTAACTATATAATAGTACTGTGAGATAAGATCAGGAAATCATTTTTTTGCAGTGGAAATGTGTAAAAAATAAAGTAAAATGGCTTAATGCAATTTAAATATTTTTCCACATGGTTGAAAATGAAACTGAGTAGACATGAGGAAGTTCTTGTCACACCTTATCTGTAACTTCGTATAGCCATTGTATGAGATACCTTTTTGCTTCTATGTCTAAGCAATTCTAATACATAGCTTTTTGATGTTTATTTGATATTAAAGTGATGTAAACAGGGAAGAAATAAATGGTATGTGGTATCAAGCAGGGTGGACAGAGTCCTTAATGAAGTCAACCAGCTCTGTATGCATGCATGGTGCTGGCAGACTCAGACAGTAGTTGTTTCTGGAAGCCAGAGAGAAAAGATTCTCCCCTCCCCTGAAACTGTTATTTTCGATGTTTAATTATCTGGCCAGATGTTTGTTGAATTTGGCACAGACATTAGAAATTATGCTGCATAGACTAGATGTTAAGAAAAATGTTGTCTTGATTTAGGAGAGGATAAGTAGTAACTTGAGACTTGGAGGTTTATTTTATGGTTTTCTATACCAGGTGCTGCTGTTGGAATTCCACTCAGTGAAGATGAGGCCAAAGTCTGCATGGTGTATGATCTGTATAAAACCCTTACACCAATATCAACTGCATATGCAAGAGCAAGAGGTCAGAACAGTAATAGGGTTCTTGTTTATTTGTTCTTAAAAGAGAAAAAAGAGTATTTTACCCTAAGTATAATAAAGTAGTATATCCTTTGTTTCAGATTTCAAATTATCTTTGTTTTTTCATAAATACTTAGGAATGACTATATGAGTGCTTTGGAATAAATTTGTTTATAAAAGTGTGTGTTTGTATTTTTATGTAATAAATAGAAACACAATTGGAATTTGGTGCATCTAATTTCACCTTAGGTTATTGAAAGCATTTGTATTGTTTAGTATATGACTAAAATTATGTGGTTATTTTAACTACAGTGAATATGGTTAGAATTGTATTTTATATATGTTAGGAATATCTAGTTCATGAGGTCAATAACCTGTGAATATTATTGTAACATTTTCAGAAGATCATTGAGAAACTTGATAGCACCATTGACCTTCCACAGTAGGGGTTAGCATACTATGGTGCATGCTGTAAATAAATCCAGCCTGCCACCTGTTTTTGTAAATACAGTTTGATTGGAATAGGGCCATGTCCCTTTCTTGATGTGGCTGATTTCAACTGCAGAACTGAGTAGGTATAATAGACCAGGTGCCTGCAAAACTTAAAAAATAGTTGCAGTTAGGCCCTTCCAGAAGTTTGCCTAGAGGGTAAAATAAAAGAATACTTTGTTATGATTATTTCAGTTAAATGACTTATTAATCTATTATTTAGATTTTAATAAAGAGTAAAGTTCTGTTTAGAGAAATGGATTTTATATGATCACATTGGGTTTCCTTAAATATCTTTTTCTATGCAGAGATATTTGTGATACATACCTCATTTTGATTTTTATTTATAGGGGCTGATAGGATGTCTTCATTTGGTGACTTTGTTGCATTATCTGATGTTTGTGATGTCCCTACTGCCAAAATTATCTCCAGAGAGGTTAGTGGACATTCCTGAGTATTGATCCATTCATAACTGAGTAAAACTCTGTTTATTCCTAGTATTCACTCATTGAAAGCCTAACTTATAATATTTATTTACACCATCTGTAAATTAAGTTTATCATTTAGAATGTTTATATTTTATGCAGAACCTGAATCCTTGACTGAATTGTAATTTTGAGATTTAGTAAATGTTTCAAATGGATATTTTGTGATTATGTTTTAATTTATATTTTAGTTTTTTTTTTTTATTTCTGGTAGTCATTATTTTAATGCCAAAGTTATTCTAAAGAGCAGAGGATGCTGTTTTAGATAAGTAATAATGAACCTTACTGTAAACCTTTGTAGGTCTGTAATAAAAGAAATGTGTAGGGGAATATTATATAAAGTACTCTGAAAAAATTAACCCCATCAGTTGAATACCAAACAAGCATTCCAGAAGGGTGGGATTTTGGGGTGAGGAGAGAGAAAGAAAAAAGGTAGCACAGATTAGCTTGGAGGGAAAACAAATAGGTAGAAC
Organism: Nasua narica; assembly: GCA_028533885.1. Taxonomy (NCBI): domain Eukaryota; kingdom Metazoa; phylum Chordata; class Mammalia; order Carnivora; family Procyonidae; genus Nasua; species Nasua narica. The sequence goes on from CM052810.1 coordinate 155,253,014, forward strand.
TGAAGGCTACAAGGGCTTGATAATTTAGTTGCTTTAGGGATTCTTCCCATACTCACTACCATCTCCACCCACAGTGGAGCTGACCTGCTGCGTTTTATGATGTAGCACAAGGCTTTGTAGTGTGAACTATGATTTTTCTGTCTCTCAGAGATGTTAAATCTGATCCCTTTGACTTGCTATTGAGGTGGTTTCCTTGCCTAAGGTTATTAGCAGAGATGTAATCTGATCCCCATGTCTTGCTTGCTTTGCCGAAGGTCATTTTGCCTGGTACTGGCCTAGTAGGGACTACTAGTACATGCTTTTTCTGGTGCAAAACACCACTCCATGAGCAGAACAGTGAGAAATTGTTTTTCTTCCTAAGGTACATGTATTAGAGTGAATTGTTTATATATTCTTAGTTAAAACTGAAACAAACAACAAGAAACCCTGAAAGGATAGCAAATGAGATAAGGTTAGCTGTACAAAGCTGTATTCTAACATAGGCTTATCTTTTCTGAGTGTAGGTATTAATAACATTATCTGTTGGAGGTAGAAACAAGAAATTGCTGCTGCAGTAAGACAGTCAGTTGTGGGGTGCCTGGGTGGCTCAGGTCATGAGCCCAGGGTCCTGGGATCGAGCCCCGCATCGGGCTCTGTGCTCAGCGGAAAGCCTGCTTTTCCCTCTCCTATTCCCTCTGCTTGTGTTCCCTCTCTCGCTGTGTTTCTCTCTGTCAAATTAAAAAAAAAAAAAAGACAATTATGTTTAGATTGGTCAAGAAGTATTCTCTAATTTTTGAAAGTAGAAATTAATGTTAATATATTTATAGGTATCTGATGGTATTGTTGCCCCAGGATATGAAGATGAAGCTTTGAAAATACTTTCTAAAAAAAAAAATGGCAACTACTGTATTCTTCAGGTTAGTTTAATTCATGTTTAAAACAGTACTTTGCTCTTTTATTTTGTGTTTCTTTTTCCCCATATTTAACCTTTCTTTTATGATGACAGTCTTTTAATTCATCCTTTTTTATTACTGCACTTTCTTTAATTCTTAATCCTACAGTTTTCTTTTTCCTTACTGTTAATTTTTGGGTTTTAGGTGAGGAGAGCTTCCTTATTCCTAGTTTTAAATTTTAAATTTTTAAGAAAATAGTTAATACCTATACATGGTTTCCTGTTCAAAAGATATTAAGTATTATTTGATGAGAAGTCTTCCCATCGTTCCCTTCTGCTACTGTTACATCTTTAAAAAGTAACTAATATTTTAAATTTTTTGCTCATCCTTCCTGAAATATTTGATACTTTTCAGCAAATATTTGTATTTCTTTTTCCCACTGATACAAATGCACATAGTTTCACTGTCTTGGAAGTTTACCCTATGTCTGTGTAGCTTGTGTAACCAGTCACCAATCTTTAGCTACTTCACACACCCTGCAGTGAATTAGGACTGGGTCGCAATTGGTGTATATTGGTAGTTTTGATAGGTCCTGCTCCTCTTTGAGAGTGTTCTAACAAATTTTATGTCTTAATGAGAATGTTAAGGGTGCCGATTTCCTAATAACTTTACCATCATTGTATTCTTTAACTTTTTCATCTTAACAGTATGCTAGATAAAAATGGCATCTCATTGCAGCTTAATTTCCCATTATGTGTGGAGTGAACACCTTTTCATATTTAAGAGTATTTTTAATTCATTTTTATGAAGTATCTGACCACATTCTTTGCCTATTTTTCTAATTGATTGTTGAGATTTTTCCTCACTGATTTTTACGAGCTCTTATCTTTTAGGGAAACTAGCCCATCGTCTAAGATTATACATGAATAAAGCAAAGAGTTATTTGACTTAAAATAAAAATTCATAATGCTGTTTTACAGAAACAGCATAATGCTGTTTTACAGAAACATATTTCTGTTTTACAGAAAGTGCTGATGTCAAAAAATTTGTGGAATCCTAACTCCATATAATGGAAGTTCTAAGTATATAGGCTTCATTGTAAGATACCATTAATTGTATGATATACCACAAATTCCATGTCAGCTTTTCAAGGAGAGAAGAAAAAAATATTACATTAATTATACATACTTTTCCATTAAGGCCCTTCATTGTAAGTTCAGCCGTTCAGTCAGCAGATGCCATATTCTTCAGTTTCTTAACTGAAGAATCAAGTGGTCTTTTTTAAGGGTATTAAGTACTTAATAGCTCTATTTAATAGTTACATATGTCATCATGGTGAATGTTTTCCAAACTTTGAACTCATCGTGACCTCTTCAGCACCTGACAGCATGACATTTGAAGATGTCAGAAGACTACACTGGGCCTTCCCCAATGTATTATTTGAGAGTTTAGCCAAATGCACATGGACACATAATTGTAACTGTGAAACAACTTTATTCCTCTGGCTAGTGACAAGTTTCTTTTGACATCAATTAATAAGGAGGGCACATCCTAGTTTTAGAAATTTGATAATACAGGGGAAAAGGGAGCATTTTGGAATTCAAGAAGTACAAATTAGGAAGAATTAATATGAGGGCTTGCTTATAAGTTACGGATATCAGTGCTTTCTAAGTCAAAGATTCTTTGAAGGATAAATGAAGAGATAATGTGAAGTTTAGAAAAATATCTAGGGAGAGAGTGGCCCCTAGACGTGAGATTATTCTCACGTCTTAATATCTCTTCAATTCAAAATTTGTGAGGCGAAGATAGCAACAAATGACATATATTCTTGGGATGCCTATCTGGCTCAGTAGAGCAGGTGACTCGATCTCAGGATCGTGAATTCTACGTTGGGGTAGAGATTGCTTAAAAAAAAAAGAAAAGACAAAGACATATATTCCCTTTCAAATAACAAAGACCTCAACTCCAAATGTTACTTTCCCCCTTTTAACTATTCAAGTATTAGCTCTGTATTTTATAACAGATTATTAGAAAGAAGGGAAAATTAGAATTTTTTTTTATGCTGCTACCTGTTTTGTTTTTTTTTAGCAAATCTGTTCTTAACCGCTAATCTTCCACAAGGAAGATACTGACAGTGCTTTCAGTTGGTATAACCAGAAATGCTGTCACTGGAATCTTTGGTTTTAATATGTTTGTTGTTACAAAACACCACAAGGTTGTAAACCTATAAAATTTTTTAGAACAAAATATTAGTGCCTGGCCATTCTATTATACCTTTACTGAAGTGATCTTACACATGCTTAAGTTAGAAAAAAATGCATATAACCTTGCTATAATGATTTTTTTTGTACATAAATTAAGTGAAAAATGTTGAAGGTTGTAGATACATTAGATTTAACTCTGAATTTTTATTTTAGATGGATCAGTCATACAATCCAGATGAAAACGAAGTTCGAACTCTCTTTGGTCTTCGTTTAAGTCAGAAGAGAAATAATGGTGTCATTAACAAGTCATTATTTAGCAACATTGTGACCAAGAATAAAGATGTAAGTTTAAAAACATCTGAACTGGGGGCGCCTGGGTGGCTCAATCAAAACGTCTGTCTTTGGCTCAGGTCATGATCCCAGGGTTCCGGGATCCAGTCCCACATCCCGCATTGGGCTGTCTACTCAGCCGGGAATCTGCTTCTCCCTCTTCCTACTGTTCTCTTTCTCTGACAAAAAAAAATAAAGAAAATCTTTAAAAAAAAAGTCTGAACTAAATGCTAGTAATTCAGTAAGTCTGTTTTTAGTATTTATAAGCTTATGCATTTATTAAGACCCATATTTATAACTGATTGATCTACAAATATCTACCTCATCTTTGAGTTATCAAATAAGTTTAAGAGCTTAAAAAGAATAAATGACCATATTAGGAGCTACTGTGTATATGTACATACTAGAGGTATTTATCTTCAACTATGCCTAAGTGGGAGTATGTCTTTCATAATTCTGTTCTATAACTTGCCTTTTTTCTGTGCACTAAGCTACAAATATATTTCTATATCAACAAATACAGATCTACATCTTCATCTGAAAGGCTACATGGCAATCCATGTGTAGATGTACTCTGATAGATATTTTATTTCCATTTTCAGTACTATGATCAGTGTTTTCATGTGGTCAATTTTTGCTTTTGGGCTGTTGTCATCTTTTAGGAAGGACATACTCCTAGGATGGTGGTGTGATTTTTTTTTTCCCCACATATTTATGTGTATTCTACCATTTAATATGCATAGCACTCTATGTGGGGACTGAGGGTAGGTGACTACTATCATTTCTATTGTAAAGGTCACAAAATTGTGATATAAGTTATGGCTTAGAAATTTGTCCAAATTACATAATATGAAAATGGGTGAGCTAGTATTTCTTTTCAGAAATCTCTTAATTGGACCTTAAGTTTTGAAAAATTTTTTTTAAATTTTTGAAATTTGCTGATTCTAACATTTGCTCTATTTCTTCAACCACCCCCCCCCGCCCCAAGTCCTTAAGATAGTTAGCTACCACATTGTTTTGTGGCCTTAATCTGCTGGTATGTCTGGTATTTTTGATTGAATGGTGGGCATTGAACGTGAAAAAAGTTTAGAGGTATTTTGAGTGTCTGGATGGTGTTTTTTTTCCCTCTAGAAAGAGCTGACTTCTACTTTTGATAGGGAGATGAGGTGTGGAGGAGGTCAAATCATCTTTATTCTGGCAGGAGTTAAGCTGATTTGAATTTGGGCTTAAGTCTTTGTGAGGACTGGTCTGTTTAGGTTTCACTCTATTCTGCTGAAAGTACCAGTGTCTGCTAGTGTCACTTTTCCTTAGTGTTCTCTGAACTCCATTTTTACCACTTAGCCCTATAACTCTGCCAGGATTGGTACTCAAGTTAGTTCCTTTACCATTTAGCTTATTGCCTTGCAACTTGGAAAATGCCTTGAGGTGAAAAGTAGAGATGGTCACACTCCTTTCTTCTGACTTATCTCTGGGATCTTTGCCTCTCAGTACTTGCTATTTTACTACCTGGATGCTGAGCTTTTTTGTTTGTTCCTAGAAAAGATTTAGTCTGTTAATTTAGTCTGTTAGTCATTCCTTATAACAGAAGAACAAAATGAGGAGGTGTAGTTGTTCCCAGGTCTGACTTCATTTTCATCATCTTTAAGTAGAATTGCTGAAAATAAACTTTAAAACTTTTATTGGAATAGTTCAATCTGTTAATAAGTATATGGTGATGAAAACGTGATCTTTGTTGATTTAATATTTTTCCATTTTTATTTTGGAAAATTAATGGTGCCCTGAAGTAAAGGAACATTGTGTAGGCATCACATGTAGAAACAAATATCTTTAAGTTCATTGCAGTCTACTCTTTTGGTCAAGGCTGTAAGGTACTGGGATTTCCAGATGGAAGCAGTGGTTCTATACCAACATTACTTACTGTATGTAAGCAGCTCACAGTAATATGTGCCCATCCCCCCCTTTTTTACACTTTATTAATCTGGCTGGTTAGTACATCTTTTAAAATACTGAAACAGTATTGACCTAGATTACATGGTTCCTATGTTGACAGCTCTGCCTAACTATTGAGGCTCTTACTTTTGTAAGTTCTCCTTGTAGATTTATAGATATTGGACTGGTTAATAATTTAGCAGTATTTGATAAGTTTTGTGCCCCTGGCTTTGTTAACTTGGTTGTTTTGTGTTGTTTTTTTTTTTTTTTTTACAAGGAGTGAGTATGGCTTTAATTCTTCTCTATCTTAAATTCTTCTTATTTCATATGTATTTTTAATTAGAAATTTGAAAGCTCAAGCATAAGAGTGATTGTTTTATCTTTGTTTATATTCTCCTCTTTTAAAGTAGTGTTTTGTTAACATGTCAGCCTCAAAATCCTTTTAGGTCTTACAACTGGGAGAAGCAGGAGTGTGTAGTAAGCATTAATGAACATGCTTGATGAGTTATTTCCTCTTCCATTTTTCTTAAATAATGCTTTAATTTGTTTTAACTATTGGTGTCCCACACTCCACCTCCCATCCCATCCCCCCCTTGAAATGGCTCATATTCCTTGATCCTAACTCAGAATACCAGGGTTGCATTTCAAGGCAGACCTGTAGGAAAGCTGGTTTATGTTATTAATCTTTCTTAGAACTAAAAGAATAAAATGTATAGGTGTCTCAAACAGCAGATGTAGATAAGAAAGGATATACTACATTAATACTATCTTAGAATGATAAATTCTGAAGAAACTCTTAACAGCGTTTTTTAATTGAGGTTTTAATTTTAAATAAAAATGAAAATTACAGGTTCACATGCACTGTTAAGAATTCCCATGTACCCTTTGCCCCATTTCCCCTGCTGCTAATGTCTTACAAAACATAGCCATGATAATGGTGCTGATACAGTCCAAGCACAGAAAGAATATTTCCATGACCATGAGGATTCCTCATGTTGCCCTCTTATAATCACACTCATTTCCTTCCTTCCCCCACCCTCTCCTCAACCTTGGGTAACATCTAATCTTTTCCCCCTTTTATAATTTTCATTCAGTGTACATTTATGAATGGGTTTTTATGTGAACGTAAATTTTCATTTCTCTGTTACAAAGGCCCAGGAGTGTAATTGGTGGCTGTGGCTGCTGGGTAGTATCATAGTTGCATATTTAGTTTTTTAAGCTGTCAAATTGTTTTCCAGAGAGCCTGTGCCATTTTATACTTTATAGCAGCAACGTAAGAGAGATCCAGGTCTGTGCATCCTTACTAACTTTAGTGTTGTCACTTTTCTTTAGTTAGGTATGTGGCAGTATCTCATGATTTTAGTTAGCATTTTCTAATGGCTAATGATGTTTTTTCATATTTATTTGCCATCTGCATATCCTTTTTAGTGATATATCTCTTCGTGTATTTTCTAATTCTATTGCTTTTGTCACTGAGTTTTAAGAGGTCTTTACATATTTTAGGTACTAGTTCTGTTTTAGATATGTGGTTTGCAAATATTTTCTCCCAGTCTAGCTTGTCTTTCTGTCCTCTTTTTTTTTTTTTTTTTAAAAGATTTTATTTGTCTATTTGACAGAGAGAGAGAGAGAGAGATCACAAACGGGCATAGAGGCAGGCGGGGGGTGGGGCAGGGAGGAAGCAGGCTCCCCCCGCCCAGCAGAGAGCCCAATGTGGGGCTCAATCCCAGGACCCTGAGATCATGACCTGAGCGGAAGGCGGAGGCTTTAACACACTGAGCCACCCAGGTGCCCCTTTCTATCCTCTTAATACAGGGGTTTTTGCAGAACAGAAGTCTTAATTTTGATGAAGTTTAATTTTAGGTTTTCACTTAGCTAATTGATCAGTTAGGTGCTGCTTATAGTCTTTATCCACTTAGCATAGATTACATACTATATAATTATATATAGATTATCTTTCTTTATATAGAAAATATATAAATTATATAATTATCTTTCATTTCAGTTTGTATTCTTTTTATTAAACATAGTGACATTTTTGGCTTTAATAATTATTTTATTCTGTTTGGACTGGTAGTTCACAAGTAGTTTTGAATAGATTCTACTTAGAATTTCTAGACAAAGCAGAAAATGATCCTAATTTGTTTTTTTCCTGAACAGCCTTGGCTATGTATGGGCATTACAATTGTTTGTAAGGTCTGTGAAAACTATTCTCAGTGTTTTTTCTGAACATAAACTTTATCATGTTTCCATATATGTTTCTTAGTTCTGTGGTTAAGAAAGTATTTGTCAGTTTTGGTGGATATGGTATTTTGTAACTAGTGTGATGTGTAGAGGCTTAAGCCCGAGTCACTGCAAATGGCTTTAATCTGAGTCTGTGATGCATTAGCCACTGCCGAGTTCCACAAGTATGTTGAATATTGATTTTTTTTTCAGTTGAACGCAGTAGAGTTTCCCATGAATAGTTCATTTCATTCTGTCCTTTGAGACATTATAGGTCTGTTAAATAACATGTAAGGTACTTAAAGGGAATTACAAAAGTCTGATGCAGTTGACCATCCTCTTGTTTTTTTCAGTTGCCAGAATCTGCGCTCAGAGACCTCATTGTAGCCACCATTGCTGTGAAGTACACACAGTCTAACTCCGTGTGCTATGCCAAGAATGGTCAGGTAACCAAGCTCTCAAACCCACTTGGGACAGACTGTTTTACAGAATGATACTCATCCCTCAGGTCCTATACTGCTTGGAAAGGAAAATCTGCTCAGTCTTTCTCTTCTGGGTTTGTCAATATTTACTCAGTAATGTAGGGGACTATTAAAGCTAGTAGTGATCACAAACTGTCTTTGGAATGACATATTAAAATTGGTCATATTGCTTTCTGCTCAAACTGAGTTGACACATTTGGATTCGTTGGACCGTAATAGCTGCTATAAAACTAGTTTATTAGCTCCCCTCCTCCTGATTGGTGTGGTATTTCCAGTGAAGAGAGAGTAAAGAATGATACTGCAACCCATTATTCTATGTTTTTGCAGCTTGTTGGATATTTTCACATATATTTCTAAGGTTACTTTACCAAGAATCTGTAGACTGCAAGTTAATGTGATCTTATAAAATCCAGTTTACTGAGACATAATTTATATACAATGAAATTCACTTTTTTAAGTGTGAGTTTTGAACAGTTTTCCCCAATTACGTAGTTATGTCACCACAACCACAATCAAGATATTGAACGTTTGTTGTTGATGTTAATTAAGCAAGATACTTAACTTGTTTCCTAGTGCACTGAGCTGTAGAATGCAGGACTGAGCTGGCTCATCACTTGGGCCTCTCCTAACTCTGTACTAACCTGGTTCTGGTTTTGCCATAGCTTCAGCAGCATTGGGAGCCCTTTTTACCATGTCTTAAGCTCTTCTCTTAGCATTTGTTAAATTATTTGGCCCATAAGTGGGGGAGGGAAGGTGTGGATATTAATTAGCATGTGATCTGGAAAACTTTGAAATTCAGAATTTTAGTTGATTGTCAATTGTAAAAAGATTGCTTGTCTCTAATAATGAAAACTTGGGAGATTGTGGCTACTGGCCTCCTTTGACTCAGGTTCTAAGAAGTTCCAGTAAAATTGTGCTTCACTATTGATGTCCAAGAGTTCTAGAAACTTCCACAGTATTAGTAGCCATACTTCAGATGTCACTGAAGAGGTAAAATGTATAAATAGTTATAAACTTCAGCTCTTACCTTTTAATGACCTAAAAATTATTTGTATTTTGGACTGATATTTTTCCACAAAATTGATAGATTTTAGGGAATTTACACTAAAGATCTATTAAGAAAAATATGTTGTTCGGAGAGATATTCATCTTAATGTTCATGTTCTTCAGGTTATTGGCATTGGAGCAGGACAGCAGTCTCGAATACACTGCACACGCCTTGCAGGGGATAAGGCGAACTATTGGTGGCTTAGACATCATCCACAAGTGCTTTCGATGAAGTTTAAAACTGGAGTGAAGAGAGCAGAAATCTCCAATGCCATTGATCAGTATGTTACTGGAACCATTGGCGAGGTAAAAGTCTTGTCGTTGGGTTTGTGGGTATACTGGTACCCTCACCTTTTTCTGTAACAGACTACCTTCATCATTACTGAGGGAAAAATGGTATTTTTCTTGAAGTTTTACGTTGTCTAAAATTGTAATTCTAAACTTCTTAACAATTCTTCATTGTCTTACCTTTAACATTTTTCACAGTTCTTCATTCTTTTCTGACATCATAGACCTTCCCTGTTTTAAATTATAGTCATTGGTTTAGTTTTATATGTTTGTACTGATTTTAAGCTTTTGATGGCAGGAACTGTTTTGTCACCTATCCTGAGGTTTCTGTCACAGTGCCAAGCATAATACTTGCTGCATGGTAGGTGTGTATTCAACAAGAAATACAAATTAATCTGATGGCACATAATTGGGGTCTTCTCCCCCCACATTTTCTATCAGTGTCTTTAACAACTCTATATTTTTGTTACATATTTTGTTCTTTAATGTCTTCAGTTTTAAAGAAGGCATACGAAAGCAATAAAATTACATCTTATCAAGTAGCCTGCCAAAAATACAGAATTTAGGCCCATATTTGGACAAGCAAATGCTTAATCCTATATGGAAAACAAAAGAAAAAAGTCTGATAATCAGACTCTCGATGGTCTTCTGAGGGGGTGAGTTGACCACACTACCTTGTCTACAAATTCAGGGACAGGAATACATGACACAATAAGTGTCATTGAGAGTGTGCATTATAACCATAAAGTACTTAACACATAAGCCTTTCTTTTTTTACTTTAATATTTGTACTTCCTTGTTTAATATTATGTAGCAAAATCCTGCTCATAGTTCTGGAAAAAACTATATATATATATATATTTTAAAAAGCACCTTTTTAAGAATAGGAATACGGTGAATGTTGATTCCTCTGTTAAGGCTGACTGTGGACTTGAGGCTGTGTAAATATAGTTCTGCAGCATCCATCATCATCTGTTTGCTTGCTTTGACACCGAGATACAAAGTAGTAGATCTCACTTAGGCAGAGATTAAGAAAATATCTTTAAACTGATTTATAAAGTAAATGGTATAGTCTTTATTTGGTACACTTAGAATTACTTAATGAAATGTTAAAAGCATAAAAAAAAAAGATTCTAGACGTGTACACTGGAATGAGCCATTGCAATTAAATCCTGGGAGAAATGCCCAAGTGCTTTCTGGCATTCTCATTTGCATCAGAAAGTACTAAAGATCACGTCCAAAATCTTTCTTTCCTGTCTCCGCCCTCTACTCTTAGGATGAGGATTTGATAAAGTGGAAAGCATTGTTTGAGGAAGTGCCTGAATTATTAACTGAAGCAGAGAAGAAGGAATGGGTTGACAAACTTACTGAAGTTTCTATCAGCTCTGATGCCTTCTTTCCTTTCAGGGATAATGTAGACAGAGCTAAAAGGGTAAGTATGGAATTGATGTTCATTTGCATAGAATTATTATGTAAAAACTATTTCAGGGATGCCTGGGTGGCTCAGTTGGTTAAGCTTTTGCCTTTGGCTCAGGTCATGATCCCAGGGATCCAGCCCCACATCAGGCTCCTTGCTTAGTGGTGGTGGGGGGGGAAGGGGGGTCTCAGTGGGGTGGTGTCTCCTTCTCCCTCTGCCCCTCTTCCCTTCTTGTGTGTGTCCCCCCCCCGCTGACAAATAAATAAAATCATTTTTTTTAAATATTTCAGTAATCTTGATTCTGTTTAAGTTCTGTGACTTTTTTTTAAAGATTTTATTTATTTATTTATTTGACAGAGAGAGAGCACAAGTAGGCAGAGAGGCAGGCAGAGAGAGGGAAGCAGGCTCCCTGCTGAGAGCCCTATGGGGGCGGGGGCTTGATCCCAGGACCCTGAGACCATGACCTGAGCAGAAGGCAGAGGCTTTAACCCACTGAGCCACCCAGGCCCCCCAAGTTCTGACTTCTATATCCAAGTTATGGCATTATGATAGATCAGTAATATTTCATTAATTTATTTTTTCATTTGATGTATGAATAACCCAAATAACCTATCATTTTCCTGTTTTGACTGGGTGAATCAGTCTGCATTGTGAATCATTATTAGCTTATGTTTTCTAGAGGGGGATTTTTTTTTCCTAAAGATTTTATTTATTTGACAGAGAGATCACAAGTAGGCAGAGAGGCAGGCAGAGGGAGAGGGGGAAGCAGGCTCCCCGCTGAGCAGAGAACCCTATGCGGGGCTTGATCCCAGGACCCTGAGATCATGACCTGAGCCGAAGGCAGAAGCTTAACCCACTGAGCCATCCAGGCACCCCTCTAGAGGGGGATTTTTATTTTTGCATGTCTTAACCTAAAATTGTGTTTGAAAGTCAGTGTCTCTTCTTCCCTCAGAGTGGTGTGGCCTACATTGCTGCTCCTTCTGGTTCTGCTGCTGACAAAGTTGTGATTGAGGCTTGCGATGAACTGGGAATAATCCTTGCTCATACGAATCTTCGGCTCTTTCATCACTGATTTCATTGCACAGTATTTTATGGTTTGTTTATGTGTAGGTGGAAAATCACATGTAACATTTTGACAATATCTTTAAGAAAAAATAAAACATTAAGTCTTAGTCATCTTGGATCCATAGCTTTTGGTTGTATTTAATTTCTTAAAGTTATAGGCTTTCTAGCATGATAAACATTACCCATAAATATTTGTGTGTAAAAATACAGGAACATCCCTGCCTCCTGGAGCTCAGCTCATCCCAAAATATTGCCTGTGTGAAACATCTAAAATCATTAAGTAAGCCAGAGAAACTGAGCAGACCCTGGAGTTAGATAGCATAAGCATCCTGTAAGCTCACTGGTTTTCTCATAGGGGATTCCACTTATGCGACTTTTCTTTTAGTCAGAGTTCTGAAAAGCTTGGTTGTCTCCTTTCTAAGCACAATTTTAAGATGTTCGAATTTTAGTGTGATGGATGGGTCAAATTTTCCATACATTTATCCAGGCGTTTCACAATCATTTGAGAAAACTTTTTGGATTGCCTGTTCCCTCAGTTAACCGTTATTTTCCATGAGTCTGTTTCTGGACTCTGTTCTATTCCATAGTTATGTTTCTCCTAATGCCAATACCACACTGTCTTGAAAATTGTAGCTTTGTAATAAATTTTGGAATCAGATAATGGGAGGCCTTCATCTTTTTCCTTTTTAAATCTTGTTTTGGCTATTCCACGGCTTTGGCATTTCCATATAAACTTTAAAACTAACTATAGTCTATTTCTAAAAAAAAATTTGTTGGAATGTTGATTGAAATTGCATTGAATCCATAGATTAATTTGTGGAGACTTGACATATCTCCTCCTTTCCCTTTGAAGGTTGATTCTGTCCGGTTTCCACAACCTTTTGGTTGCTCTTCAGTGGTTTCAAATAGGTATTGTAACATTTTTTTCCATGTTCGTAACTATCTGTAGGAAGGTTAGTCCAGTACACTCTACTCTATCCTTAAGAGAATCAGGAACACATAGGAATATCGTAAGAAAATTTCTACTCACCTGTTTTCTTTTTTTTTCCTAAGTCAATTCTGGCAAATTCTAGCAAAGTATATTTTTCCCCCCTAGGAATTTGACCATTTTGTCTTAAGTTTTCAAGATTATTGGCACATAGTAGCATTTTTCTGAATTTTTAAAGCATCTTTTTTTATGGAAGTTTTGGGATGGATGTAATTAAATTAAACTGTACCTGTCGTCCAAGTACAACTCATGATCACTAGTTTCATCTACAGTTTCCCCACTTAGCACTCCTCAACACTGATTATTGTCATGCAATTCAGTGTCATGCAACACTGAAGCATGACATAGGTATTTCGTCTGTAAATATTTCAGTTAAAGTAACTCTCAGAGAAATTTTTAAAATAGTGTATATATTCTAAAATATAAAACTATGCCTATCTGCTGTGAGAGCCACAAAATAAGGATACCCCGGTAGCAATGAGCATACCTAACGCAAGTTCTTGGTTTCTGATGCCACTCCAATAGAAGGATTTCAGGACTCCTTGGAAGAATAGCTGACTCTAGGACTGGGGCAGGAAATAAGATGAGATGCCTGGAGCACCTTACAGTGCCAGAAAGTAAGGATATACTTTAAAAATAAACACATGACGGTAGGAGTATGTCAAAGTATATAGGAGCCAACTACAAGAATTCCCAATAGCCAAAGCTGGAATCATTTGAGCGATGAAGTAGTGGAGTGTTGGATTGTAACCCAGTCTATGAAATATCTGAGTTCATGGCTGATCTAATGAATGATTGACTAAATAAATGGAGAACAAATCTGTGCAGAATTTTAAGTAATTTATATGGATATTCCACTTTCAAGAAGATGAGCATAACTCCCCACCCGTTAAGTGTGGGCTGTGCCTAGTGACTTCTCTCCAAGACGGGTAGCATGGAAAGGGGGATAAAGGAGTAACTACAGTGGAGAGACCTGACTGACAGCACCTCAGCCTTGTGATAAGGGTTAAACAAGCATGTCACGTTGATAGTATGTATCTCCAAATGGGAATGGCATTTTACCTGTTTGGTCTTCTTTCCAAAAATCCACAACCGCAGTGTAGTCATAGGGGAAACATCAGGCAACTCCCAGTTGAAGGACAGTATTGAAAACTGTCAAGATCAGAAAAAATAAGGAAAGTCTGAGAACCTCAGTCTTGAGAGACTAAGGAAACATTTTGACTAAATGTCTCCAGGATAGACTGCTTGAACGGAAAAAGGATGCCAGGTAAAAAGTCCCAATGAAATAAGCACTTTAGTTATGGATCAGTGTTGATTTGTTAATTGTAACAAATGATGATAAAAGGAGAAACTGGGTATAGGGCATATGGCACCTCTACCAACTTAATTTTTTCTGTAAATCCAAGTATTAGAAAATAAAAAGTATATTTAAAAAAATATGTAGCCATACTTCAAGTATCACACTGAAAGGCATAACAGTTCTTAATATCAAATACCCAGTCACTGTGCAGATCTTCCACATTCACGTTTTTTTTCCACCTGAGTTTGTTGGTAAAAAAATCCAAGCCTAAGACACACATTGCATTTGACTAGTGCATCTGAAGTCACTTAGTTGACCTTTTTCTCCTTTATTTTTATTTTTTTGCAGGCGATTATTGAAGATACCAGGTTTTAGGTTCCATAGAGTTTCCAGTATTCTGTATTTTGTTAACTGCATTCCTATCATGTCATTTTATTTCATTTGTGCCTCTGTTCCTTTATTTCTTTTAAACTGATAGTTTAGTGATTTTTTTAAGTTTGGTCGATTAACAATAGAGAAAGATGGATTGAAACCTCCCTCTGTGAAGATGAGTTTACCAGTTTCTCCCTGCACATTTATAAATGTGCTTCATGTATATGTGAAGTTAAAAAGTGCTTGCGTGCATTAAGTTACTATTTTTCATAGTGATTTTATGTACTGACTTCAATCCTACTAACACTGTTGTCTTAGATAAAATAATTAAAATAAGTTGTTTTATCTAATATGAACAGAGCTAGACCAGTTCTTTTTTGGTTTATATATGTCTAATACTTCTTTTCATTCTTTGGTGCCCTTACATTTTAGGTGTAGATATATCTGGAACCTGTTTTTTTTTTAATGCAATTTGCCAACCTTTACCTTTGCATTCAGTTCATTTGTATTCATTTCAATTATTGATATATTTGAACCCTATTTCTACCATCTTACGAAGTTGGAACCAGTTTTGATTCCCTTTATACTATTGCTTTAAGTTAATAGCTATATTCCCATAAGAACTTCCGCCTGCTTAATAAACATGTCCCCATTCCTACCCCCAAAACTCCTATAATGTCAATTTCTAGACTTTTCAATTCTAGGTTAGAGAGAGACATCTTCTGTTAGGTTTTGTTGTTGTTTTTTAAGACAAGCTTTCCAAGGTTTCTGTTAACCTTTACATACCTCTTGCCATTTCTCCTGAGTTTCTCTCTCCTTAGGAAGAAACTATATGCACTGTGGTCTGCTAGGCACAAATTCATTTTTAAAAAATAAATTATAATCATGCCTGTGGAAAGTGCATAAAGCACCTACAGTTTAAAGAATAATTTGTAAACAAACACCTATCTTGCCACTAGCCAGGTCAAGAAAAATAATTTTGCCAGCAGCTCCCATACCCACTGATATGCCTCTTCTGGATTATTTTCCCATTTTTCCCCTCCAGAAAACTACCTTGTGCCTTTTCTGGTCATCATTAACTTGTTCTGCCTCTCACCAGTTGGGTGATCTTGGGCATGTTGTTGGGCCTCTTGCAGTTTGTTTCCTCACCTGTAACATAGGGACGGATTTGCTCCTGGAGAGGGTAAGTAGCTCACAGCTAAAAGCACTCTTGGTTAAAACCACATGAAACTAGTTTGTCAGGTTCAAGTCTCAACTCTACTACTTAGGAACTGCGTGATGTTAGGCTGCTCACTTAACCTGTCCCTCACTTTCTGTTTTTTAAAATGATGATGATAACAGCATCCACTGTAGGGTTGTTATGAGGAGTAATTGAGACAAAAGTGTGTAAGAACACGTAGTACACCATCCAGAATGTAAAAAATGCCATTTGTAAAAAATGCTAGGGTCGCCTGACTGGTATAGTCAGGTTAGGCGTCTGAGTCTTGGTTTTCGCTCAGGTCGCAATCTCATGGTTGTGAGATCAAGGCCCGTGTCAGGCTTCACGCTTCGTGCGGAGTCCACTTGAGATTCTCTCTCCCTCTCCCTTCTGTTTGTGCTCTCTTTCAAATAAAAAATAACTCTTTAAAAAAATGCTAGTTATTATTCATAATGCTTTGTGTATATGGAAGCATGGAATGTAGTGGGATGATATTAATGCATGGAAATTACTTTAAAAATAGTGTATATTTATGGAAGATTTTTTTTCAGTTTCTGAATAGGTAGCCACAAGATTTCTGAGTCCTTTCAACCTTTCATCTACTCTGTTTCCCCACACCTCACTTCTTACCATTAAACAAAAGGATATTACAGAGACTTTCTGTAAGTAAAATGACATTTTCTTCTTTTTTATTGAAATAAGATTCACATAACATAAAATTGACCATTTTAACAATTTCAAAGTGTACAAGTCAGTAATTTTTAAGTGCCGTATATTCACAAGTGTATATCACCGTCACCACTGCCTAATTCTGGGACATTTTCATCCCTCCAAAGCAGCCCATCCCCAGTAGCAGTTATTCTCTGTTCCTTCCCCCCGCTCCCTAGTAACCATTATTCTATTTTCTCTATTGGTTTACCTATTCTGGATACTTCCTGTAAATGGATTCATGATATGTGGCCTCTTGTGCCTGACTACTGTCACTTAACATAGTGTTCTCAAGGTTCATGTTGTAGCGTGTTTCAGAACTTCATTCCTTTTAACGAATAGTATTCCACTATATGGATAGATTACATTTTGTTTATCTAGTCATCACTCGGTAAACATTTGGGTTGTTTCCACCTTTTAGCTATTATGAAGAATGGTGTCATGAACGTTTGTGTATAAGTTTTTATTTATTTTTTTATTTTTGTGTGTGTGTACAAGTTTTTTTGTGAACATAGGTTTTCGGTTCTGCAGGGTACATACCTAGGAGTGCAATTGCTGGGTCCTAGGGCAATTCTGGGGTTAACTTTTTGGAGAACCACCAACCTGTTTTCCACAGTAGCTGGACCATTTTACTTTTCCATGTATGAGGGTTTCAATTTCTTCACCAAAGCGGCATGTCTTTGGGTCAAATATGGCTTTCAGCACTTGGCTCAGCATCTTACAACTAATACTGAATTATACAGATCACTAGATCTCATCGTAAAGTCCTGTCCAGTAATTTGCTGGCAGAGGCCGTGTTTCCTTCTGGAAAAAAATGGCAATTTCCGAAGTAACGTAACGCAAAGAAAGCAAAGAAAAGGCCAAGGGAGAATCCTTGGCCTTCGCTGTATTTTCCGTGAGAGGAGCTTACTGTAGTGGGCAGCGTGCAGGACACGGGATTCCAGCATGAATCCCAGTGAGCCCAGGATGCCATTGATCCGATCCCCCACGCTGGCTGCCTCCCACAGCCTCCAAGCAGTGCTAATTGTTGAGTCTTCGGGGGCTCCACACCAGGGCTATTTTAGAGGGAAATTTGGCTCCTAAGATTATTGAAACCGACATGTCTCTAAAGAGTAAGTAAAAAGGAATTCAAGGAAATGTAAAACATGCTTTAATATCTCATACCTGACTCCACTGAGGAATGTTAAAAAAGGAATTTCCGTTTTTGGCTTTCAGCTGAAACACCCTTTCTCTGCTCTCTTATTGCTGCATTTTCTATCCTTCCTTTGTAATTTATATAGATTTTTGTTTGCAATTCAAATTAATCTTTTCTTTTAATGAAGATACAGAGTGAGATAATTTGGCAATGACAATAACTCTCATTTCAAATATGAGCACCAGGTACTCTTTAAAAATAATTTTCTTAGTCTGAAAAACCCATGGCAGTGCATGGTCAGCTTGGTGCTGCTTCTGCTTCATCAGCCTTCGTAGTTATCTTTAAATGTTTCCAAACACGAGAAGTCCCAAGAGTGGTCTTCTCCTTTTTTTTTTTTTTAATGGTTGAAATATATCTCCTGAAAATGGGATTTTTTAATTGTAGCCTGCCACTTTCCTTACTACAGTAATGGGAATTTACTGAATAGGAAGCAATTTCAGCATTTAAATGTGCTGATGGGATGTTTCTTAATCACTTTAATGAGTTTCATGCAACTAGAAATGGAATAGAATTTTCAATGGAAATATAATTAAATAGAAAAGTCATTTCCTATACTTATAATTTCCACCTGATCATTTCTTTATTCACTGCCTTAGAGAAAGTGTGCCTCACAGACTTATAGTGATATTATTATACACACTCATTTGCATCATTCACCTAGGTCATTAGAGCTGAAAACAATATAAATACACAAAAAATTTTGTTACAAATCAAATGCAGCAAGGCATAGTAAAGCTTCAAATCTACAATTCTTTTTAAAATCTGATATATTTACTAGTTTTACTTGATTTTTTCTTGAATTGGCAATTTCTTGCCTGAATCAATATTGTTCTTTTAATTATGTCTTTTCAATCTGGCCTGTTTAAGAATTCTCAGGGGAAGAAGTATCATGAGTCAGTAAAAACTATAAAAGAACTTTGGAAAACCTCTTTGTTCTCTCTCACGTTTGGATGATTTTATTGAGAAATAGTAAAAAAGAAAGTTTTACCACCCTTGCATTTTGATGCCAAAACATGAAAGGCCATTTAAATTTGTTTAATTTGTTCTTTTATTTAAATGTAGTTACTGATTCACTATTGAAAGTTTAATTTGTAAGATTAATATATTGCTTTTGAGAATCTAGCAGACATTCTGGAAAAAGCGATATTTTAAAATCTAAAATAGGAAGCTTGTGTCTTTTACATTTCATTTATCAATTGTCAGAAGGGCTTGCTATTCATTTCATTAATACAGTCCAAGTGGATTTATTTAAACTCACATTTGGGAAGATAGTTTTAGGTTTGCAGATAGGCAAGTAGTTTGAAGCACATTCTCAACTGATAGCTGTTCTTTCCCTTATGTTTTAAATGTAAAGACTTTAAGCAAGGTGGAGTTGAGGTGTCGACCTTCACCCACATGTTACCTGGGCCTCCTCTTCACATACAGAGACAAGGGGGCCAGCCTGCTTTCTTTCTGCACGGTGTGTAGATTTATATTGAATCACATTGTCTCTTCAGTGATCAGTGATGACACATGAGACAGTCACATCACCAAGATGTGTTCCTTCTGTGATTTATCTTTTTTTTTTTTTAAACATATACAGAGCTGCTGCTGTCTTGGTCATTACTAGCCTAATAAAGCTGAATGATTAGGAACATTAAATGGAAATCTGGGGTTTGGGTCTGTGTCTTGCTAAGGAAAACTAATCGGAGCATTCTTTATAAAATTAGATTGCAAAACCTCCTCCCAATGACATACTAAATGTCAGGGTATTTCATAAACTAAATTCAAATGTGAAATTTCCTCTTTTTTTAAACAAATGAATCCTGAGGAAATCTCTTTCTATAGTTAGTCTTAATATTCATTGACAGGTATTTATTGAAATATTTTCTTTCATTATACAACAATGTATAAAAGTATATTATGAATTACTAATTTTTTACTAATTAAAAATCAACTATTCCCAGTGCCATTATTTACTGTTGTAGATGCCAGATTTAATCTCAGAGTTTGTTGTTTCCCCAAAGTTAAATTGAAAAGGAGATGTCCTCTGTAGTTGAGGAGTCTTACAAACTCTGTTCTGCTCGGGCACCCTAAAAGTGTCAGTGGCAGGTATCAAGAGGAGTAGGCTTCAGGTTCTTTGGATCACACCTTTTCCGTAAGACAAAGCTCCTCCAGGATGTGCTATTCAAGTAGTTTTAACATCTCTGTCATCTTTTTTCCTTCCTCCAAAGGTAACCTCTTTGAATAGGTGTTTATTCAGTGAGGGGAATAAGGGAGGAAGGGGGAACAAGGTTTGGAAAAGAACAACAAAAGTTTCTTTCAATTCCACTTCTGAAGAGCTGGCTAGCAAGTTCAACAAATATTTGAGTCCACTAAACCCTGGGAAAGCAGAAAAATGAAACTAGCTTCCTTACTGAAGAAATGAAATATCAAGAATGAATCTGTTTTTGTAGTGACAGACTTGAAAATTTTGTACTTAAATCTCCAAGGAGAGAGCTATACACATCATAGGTTTTCCAATGTTTGCTGAATTGAAAAGGAACATTCATGGAGATTCTTCT
>CM052810.1:155273671-155426206 GCA_028533885.1 Nasua narica
GTATAAAAATACTGGGAAAAATTGATAAATAACAGATAAGAGAAAGATATTACTAGAATCATTTGGAAAAGGTGAATACTGTGGATATTTTAAATATCACAGTAACAAGGACATGCCGTTCTTACAATATTGCAGGCCAGTTAAGTGGAAGCAGAAGTGTTTGGGAAACTTTCCTACTTAAAATTCTGAGGATATCATTTCAATGCATTTTTACATTGGTTGGTGTCTGTGCTTCCCTATTGATCCCAAACCAAATCACAAGTGAGAATCAGTTCATTTAAAATACTGAGCAGTACTGAATACTGGAGCAGAACAGGCAATGCACTGCCCCCATTTATGAGAAAAGTCTCAAAACACTCCCAGGGTGATGCTTGGAGAAGCTGTGAGTTGAGCTGAAGCTGGAGAAGTTACTCCAGAGCAAAGGGCTTAAGAAAGAAACACTCTAAGATGGGGGTCTGCTAACATCACTCCAGTTTGGATGGACCTTGACAGAGATCCATGCTCGTTCCTCTGGGTTGAAAATATTACTCTCGGGAATCTTCTCTGTCAGCCTGTACATCTAAAGGCATGAAGCACTCAATCGGGCAGTTGACATTCTGTGAAAACAGAAAAAGAAAAAAAAAAAAAGCAGCATTCTGTTAAAATAGAAAAATTTACCAAAAAAAAAATCCTATGAAGTGTACGCAACAAAAGCGGAGAGACTTTTATGACAACTCCTTACAGATAGGAGAGTATTTCCAGCTTCAAGAACTTACTAGCAATGTACTGGGCCAGAGGAAATATTCAAAAGTCTTGATAAATTTGAACCTAAATTACGTTACAGGGTACAGTCTTCTACTCAAGGCATTTAAGAGATGTTTTTAACAATAAAGAACATCTGGTTCATTCAGAAGAAAGGTACCTACAGAAAGAGACCCCCTACTAGGTATCTAACCGCGTTTCGGGGAGAAACAAGGTACAGGTGCACGTACAGTGTTAGTTCTCTGATGGTAACTTTGCGAGTACTGGTTGTAGTGGCCGGTGGAGCCTTCGTGACCGGGTTCAGCCCCTGGTCTGCGGCAGTTGTCACAGCGCCAGCCCTGAGAGGACACAGGCATGAAGTCAAACGGGGTTGACGATCACCTGAGAGCATCACCATTGGTGCTTACGTTATAGAAGAATTCCAGGTCTTCCCCGTTGGCAACGTATGAGCAGTTAACCATGAAGGAAGCCCTGGTGCTGATTTTACGCATGTATGACATTTTGGTTTATTACTCATATCTTCTGATCACCCCTGTCTATTTATGCTTTTCCTGAAACGTCCTCCCTTCTCTTCCCATTCAAACCCCACCCATCTGCTAAGGCTCGTTCTGGTCCCAACTTTTAAAGTTAGAAGACACAGAGAAGTTTCCCAGAATCCTAGAGCTTTCTACAAGGGAGCTGAGATCACAAGGACAGACACCCTCATTTTACAGGAAACTCAGCCCCAAAGACAGCCTTGCTCGGAGCGAGAGGGAGAACCACACAGTGAAGTGCTGGTGGATTTGGGACTGTCACCTGCTGAGTGACGCCTGGCCACGTTCCTGCTGCTGTCCCTTCCTACCTACATTGCCACAGTGTATGTTGTAGCCTTTCATCCGGCCAGACTTGGGATAAGAGATGGGTATGGGACTGAGCTGGACCACTAAGTCTTCTATTTTTGCTAGAAACGTGAGGAAACATGTTCTCCTTCACTGTTGCTTCTAAGCTTATAGGGGATAAACATGGAGCTGACAGAGGTCATTTTTCTCACTATCAGCAGAAGCTTCTGGAAAACAAAGCCAATACAAAGGAACAAAGCATATGAGAGAGTGAGAGACTTGGGATGCCACTGTTGGAGCAGCCCTGAAGCTGGTAGGCCCTGGACTCTTCAGTTATGTGAGTCTATTTTTGCCTTAATCAACCTGAGTTGAGCTTTCTTCCTCTTACACCCAAAAGAACCGTAAATAATACAATCACTTTCTTTCTTATACTGTCACTTAAATATTCCACACATATTTCTCCATTTAAAAGCGTATTCCCCGTAACACCTCATACAGTACAGGTAAATACCTACTTACAGAGTCACTGAATCTTGCTTTCACATAAAAATGTCAGTTTCCACTGCTATCTTAAGTGTTTCATTTAGCAC
This sequence comes from Nasua narica, assembly GCA_028533885.1. Taxonomy (NCBI): domain Eukaryota; kingdom Metazoa; phylum Chordata; class Mammalia; order Carnivora; family Procyonidae; genus Nasua; species Nasua narica. Next base: position 155,275,821 of record CM052810.1, read on the forward strand.
TTTCTTTAGAGCAGAATAGGTGTCACAAATGAAAGGTCTCATGTGCATAAATAGTGAGGAGATGCTGAAGTGAGACCACATTCTACAAATTCACTTTCCATCACACATTTCTATACCAGCCACTTACCAGAAATGTTCGACCGCCACGGTCTTTATAAGTGTTAATGAGAGACAGAGAGAGTACTTCTATAGCTTCTCTCTGTCAGACTGGGGAGCCTCTCCCTCCCCACCTAACCACTAGAGGTAGAAGAGATCAGGGTAGTTTCCATGGGTTGCCCCAGTTCCTCAGGTGGGGGCAGAACCCAACCCCTGAAGACCCTTCCCTGTTGCAGGACTAATTTTTCCTGAAAACTACCATCCATCATGCTCTCTTTCTTCTTGGGTACCGACGATTGGCTAACACAAAAGGCATCAGCCAGTGAATCTTACCCTGGGGTGGGGAGCATGGTCTTCACGTATCAGAATGTGAAGAGCTGTTGGAGAGGGTATGTTTTCATTGAAAACAAAGGAATGTTATGTTCCGTTGCTCTTGAGTTACAGGAGTCACCTTATTTTGAAATTTCAAATAATATCAGAGCAAAGCACAGCATTTTTTATTATAGTGAAGTAGGGCACAGATTAGAAATGGTGGAGAATTTCTGGCTTAAATAATAGACTTCCAGACCCCTCCATAAGTGGTCCCCCACTTCTCATCTGATTTGTTACAAGACCCCAGGCAGAGGGTGGGCTCACCGGAACCCACATATGCCACATATGCCAGCTCCTTCCCATCTCAGGTGATAGGCTTACTCTGGTCTCTCTGCTTCATCCTCAACCTATTTTAGACATCTGAAACCCCAGCCGGCGTATGTTTCTCTTTTCCATGGAACCTTTCTTGCTGATTCCAGCCTACCTGGAAACTATGTGTCAGACCCACTAAGAAACTCACTTAATTAACTTGACTTTCAGTGTGTGCTAACTAAATGTCTCCAATTATACCCTTAAGAGCCAGGACCATTTCTCATTCCCTCTTTGTCCCATATTCCTTAAGCACAGTGCTAGATCTGTAGCAGGGATCTATTACTGGATTGAGAGAGGGTATTTTCTTAGACCCTTTCTTAGATCTTAACAACAATGCCAGCACAGATCAGATGAACAACATGATCAGCACCAATCAGATCTAGAGGCCCAGCGCCACCCAGTATTTAACCCTTTAGTTGCTGAAGAGTAGAGACAGCCCAAGAACAGTAGATGTGAGCAGGGCTCAGGCTGCCATGGAAGGGGAAAACTGGGAAGGGGGTAGGGTAGCGTAGCCTCATGTTGGCAGCTCTGTGCCAATAGGAAGTGAGGTATTTCAACTTTCACAAGGGGTGTTACCACACCTTCGTGTACAGGACACACCCAGGAAGCAGGCCTCTCGGTTACCAGGGCAGGGGTCTCCCCTTTATCTTATCTCAATTACAGGGAGGCTGGACTTACCCGCTGGCCTCCAAAGCAGGTGCAGGAGCAAATGGCACCAAGATATTCCTTCTGCCACTGTTCTCCCACATGGTATGTCTTCCCATCATCGTAACACGTGGCCTCATCTAAGTGGAGACACAAGTCAGAACCTCATGTAAGATTGAGAACAATGCAGACTTCACCTTTCTATATAAGGTGGGTTCTGATTCTCTCCAAAACGTGCATCCTCACAGCCAAAATCTCACCGGTTTATGGGAACCACTGCTAACAGAGGTACTGCTGTATGGATCTTAGGGCAGCACTTCCAAAAACTAAATCTGATAAACTGGGAAAGGTTCATATTTTAAAAGTTGAATTTAAAGACTCATAAAGCTTTCCTGTAATATTTCACTGCAGATTATGGTCAAAATACTCAGGTCGGAAAAGTGCTAACATGTCCTGTAATAACGTTAAATCATGGCTCATTTTGGAAGCTGTCTCCACTTTCCCAAATCCAAAGATTAACAAACCCACCATTCACTCCTCCAGGAGACCTATCGTTTCTGTGAATGAGAGTTACAGCTCAGTAATAAAAGTGGGAGTGCTTAATAAGGCACTAAAAATGATCTGTGGCAAAAAACGTACGAGGGTCACACTTGAATTCTCCTTTTCCATTTCCGAGACATGTGCAGCTCATCATCTGGCCATTTTCCCCCTGACGATCCCACTTCTCTCCAATCTTGTAGTTCACACCATTATCATGGCACCATTCTGTGGGGTGGGGAAAACCAGAGGCAAAGAGTTACCAGTGTGCTCTGACTCATAAGACAGTGCTCTGGGACGTGGTCACGGGATTTTAAAAGCCGGCTACCTGGAAGGAGTGGCAAGAAGAGTTGACGCTCATGATCTCCACGACAGACCACTTTTTGGTTGGATTGAAAAATATTATCTTTATCATTGAACATTTTCTAGGATATTTTAAGATGCAATTCATCCCACCATAATCATGTTACAAGAATAGTCAGGGACCTTCATTTGCATTGTTACTAGTAAGGTTTAACCCTATTGAAAACCAAAGTAGGATTTAAATAGTCTTTTGGGAATGGATCATAGATGAAAAGTCACTTTTCGGATTTGCAGAGAACCTGGATACAAAGTAGTTCTATTAACCAAAAAACAAAGCTCAACTGGCCTCTACATGCCCTAACCTGCTTCTTGTCAATGGAAAGAGTAAAAGAATAAGCCTGTGTATCAAAACAAAGCAAAAACCAACAAAATGATAAATCACTGGTTATTATACCAACAGATAAGACTCATTCTGAGGAACATCTAAAAGTCACAGTTCTGTATCTTTAACTGCTCTCCATAAAGGATGACTTTTTAATCTCCAAGGCTTTTACTGAAATAAAACACACTTCAAAAGTTTGTATTAACAAGTCAGTCATTCCTTAAACTTTTTTTTCATTCCTAAACTTTAAAAGTTATTTGACAATTATGACATCTAAGCAAAGAATATGTCAGTTGAGCCAAAGAATCACATAAATCACATTATAGCTCTGTTCCCACAATTGTGTCTAAGTACTTACCTAGGTAATAAATATACAAACTTAAAATAGTTCAGTTTCAGAAATGAAAAACCACCTAACTTTTGCCAAATGTTAAAACTGCCAACTCCTAAATGGCATAGGGCACATCTGTTCCATTTTCAGATGGTCAAGCACAGTAGTCTGCATTTGAAAAAAATTAGTTGTCTCCGTATTTTAGTCTGAATTAAACCATTTCATATTCTAGTGTGAAAAATCTTTAAAAAATCTGTTATGTTGGATTTCCCCCAAATATAATTTCAGAATATGTCTGTGGGAGGCTTGTTCATAAGCCGTAATAGGTAATGCCTATAAAAACAGATCAATTATCAATAATTATCACATCCCCTATAAACAAAGCATAAATGAAAGTTTTACAAATTCTAATGTTAAATCTCAAAGCATAATAAGTTATCCCTAGGATCATTTTAACTGGAAATATCATTAAAAATGTTAAAAACCTTTTTATAGTTTGAAAATCAAATATTTTTCCATTGAAGTTAATTCTTAATCATCTATCGATGATTATCAGTACTCTCCACATGGCCAAGATTCAAGCTACCTGATGTGTGTATGTGTACGTGTGATATGACAGCATGGATGTGTTATAATATGTGCATGTTTGGTTTGTGTCGAAGGAGAGTGTTGAGTATAAATGTTCCCCTCTGAGTTCACTCAACATTTAAAGATTAAAAGCTATTTGGGATTCCTTTGTGTCTCTGATACTTACTCTTCATTAGACCAGGCTCCAGAGAGTTTGACTTTATTGTCTTAACAGAAAATTTTAAAAAATCATTAGCGTCACAAATGTATTTTTAATTAATAGTCGTGTTGACACAGAACCCTTGAAATGAAGCAAATATTCAACAAGTAAAATTTCCCATCATTGTTTATGATGCAAAATGTTACTTTGAGTCAAGCAGTCTCCCCTTGTTGGCTGCATGTTTGGAAGAGCCTGTGTCTGCCAAACATGCTTCCTTGGCACGTTGTGCGAATGCATGGAACCAGAGGAGATGGACAAAGCAAGCTACTCACTAGATGAGTCACATCTGAAGTGACCACTGCCAAAACCTAAGCACTGGCACGAGAGCTTAAAGCCGGACTCAGACAACCGCTCCCACTCTTCTCCAACCGCATAGTGGGAAACCGTGTAGGGGTCGAAGCATGAGTCATCTGTAGGTTGATTTAGGCCTTGGTCAACTATGTGAAGAAAAGGAGGAAAAAGAAAAAAAAAAAAAGACAGCTTAGTGGTGATTTGGGACCATAAGAAGAAAACTGAATTATTGTTACAATGACTTTAGTCTAAAACAGAAATCCCGGCAGCATGAAGAACCATTCATCTGTTTTACCAATGGATCAGTTGCTCTAACCAACGATGCTTAGAGGTTGCCGGGGGACACCTGCCACAAGCACCTTAAAAGGGGCCCCTCTTCCATTTTTGCCATCAGTACTAAAAAAAATCATCAATTCTGGTAAAACTGGTCTATAGCACATGGAACATATCATGAGGTATTTTAGGCGAATTAAGAACTCGAGTGGGATGCAAAAGCTGGAATGTCTCTCCATCAATATCTGAGTGACCTTAACCTAGTTATTTTACATTTCTCTGCCTTCCTTCCCTCATCTGTAATATGGGGTTAATCATAAAAATATATCTACCAGCTCAGGATCTTGTAAAGATTACATGGATATCATGAATTCAAAGTGCTGGCCCATTGCCAGCACTTAGAAAGTCCCCACCAAGTAAAGAATAATTATTACAGAGCATCATTTGCTTTTAATGTAAGAGACTTAGCCATTCTTATATACCATTATAATGCAACATTCATTTTTATTATTGCATTTTTTGCATCACGGCTAGATTTTGTATATTAGTATGATAGCAGTAGGACAGCTTTACCTTATCAATAAAATCAACTGTTTCAAATAAGAGAAAGCAAGGGGTATGAATGACTTAAGAATGATGGAGTCTCTTCATGTTGCCTAACATATTGGGTCTTTGTGTTTTGAGAAAGCTTAAAGCAATCTGGGCAAAGCATGCTTCCAACGATTCTCTAAAAATTACATAAACTAATTTCTGTGACTTTGAATACCACCACGTATATTTCTTTTTACAGTGCAAAAATCAAAAGCGCAAAAGCAATAGATATTTGAAATGTATAGCACGTTTAAAAGGCACCGCCCTGGAAGAAAATAGAGTTTGGGAGAAACTAACAAGTCTGACATATCCGAAAGCCCAGAGAACCTGGCTAGAATGTAGAATATTGCTGCTGGGGATACGGGGTCGAAAAGAAAATGAAAGGAACCTGAAGTGTTACTAAGGGTTTTAGTAACCCTCCTAAAAATACCCACCAGTTAAAATTCCACCTGACTTAAGTTATGGAGATGGAATCTTTAAAAAAAAACGATATGCAAAAGCACAAAGACTTTTGTGCTTTGAAAATTCCTTTCACGTGGCTTTCCACTAGTAAAACCACACAAGGCAGAAGGCATGCATTACCATGGATACCTAACACAACAAGCACAAAATGATCCCCGCATCAAGTAAGCAACTGCTTAGATACACAGGCATTTATACATGTAAAATAGCGTGGTCATCTTCAACCCTACATTCAGTAACCGGCCCTAGGAATAAAGCCTGTCACTCAACAGACAGAATTTAGCACTCCCTGCTGCTGTGGGATAGAGAACCCTCTGGTGGGAAGATTGAAGATTAGAGGTTTTGATGATTCCCTATCTTGTGTTCCTGGGTGAATCTTCAGCTGATGCAGGTTGAAAAGTCGCGTGATTTACTACTGCTTTAAAATGACTTTGCAGGTGCTACAAAGAGGAGCCAGTGATCCTTTAATTTCTATTTTGGCCTTGGGGTTGTATAATTAGAAAAAGAAATTGAAATAACATTGGAAGAAGGTAGCTCTTTGAACAGAAATGGGTGATGTTGGTAGCATTTTACATCAGGAACAAAACCCAGCAGTCACTCGTGTCTGCAGATAGGGAATTTCCTTTATAGGTAATCCGTTTCGGTACTTAAAGATCACACAAGAGGAGCAAGACGGTCTGGGAAAAGAGATCGGGAGACGTATGCCCTGTATGAACTCAGATGCTTGCTAGCAGGGAGTCAGAATGTTGGACTAAATCATGCTTCAGGTCCCTTCCAGGTCAATTATCATATCACTGTCTGAGATTATTGTACTATAAGGGAAAAATAATTGAATTTAAAGTTGCTCATTTACTTCATGGCATCACTTCCCGAAATTAAAAGACAGCAGCAACAAAGGAACAGTCGAGAGAAAAGGTGTCTTTGGGGTAGTCCAGAGGGGAGCCTGTGCCTGAGTACCCAGGCATTCACATACCAGAGTTGCCCACGGTAACAACCTCCTCCCGAACCTTGTGCCTCTTCTGGTCTTTCAGGGCCTCCACTATGATGTTGTAGGTGGCCCCTCTGGTGAGGCCCGTCAGGGTGGCACTAGCGGAGGTTCCAGGAACTCGGAACTACAGTCATTGGCACATCCAAAGTGAGGGAGAAAGCGTTATGGTGGGGAATAGACGTGACCTTCCCTATTCTCTTATCAACAGCCTGCACTACGTAAATAAAGCAAAAGGTGATGAAGAAGGAGGGTGTACCGGTCCCAAACCAGCCGTGGAGAAACATGGAACTTGGGTGAGGGGCCAACTTTCCATCTGCCCAATTTTCCTGCCAAAAATCTATGTGTTCCATGGTTACCAGGAGCCCTCAGTAATTCAACAGACAGCCTCCTGTCCATCCTGCTGCGGCTGCAGGTCTGTGCAAGCCTGCTGGAATCCCTGAGCCAAGCCCCTTTCACATAAAATGTGGACACTGTGCTGTGTGGGAGATACACTCATCCTCTGCAAGGTGGCCTATGACCCCGACATGGGGTCCCTAAAGCCTTTGGGCAAATTCTCAAACTCATGTTTCTAAGCTCATAAATCTTTCATGGTGTAGTCAGTTTTTTGTTTTTTTTTTTTTTTTTAAATTCTGACACTTTCTAAAAATAAGAACCCCCACTAAAAATCGGTATCAGCAAGACAAATTAAAGAATAAAAGTTTTAAAGAGTCAGTCACTTATAACAGCTGACGTGTGCAGTTTCACGTAAGTTCTTTTTCCTTGACATATTGTAGATAATGGGATTCTTCAAGGACAAACTATAGGATGGCATTTCATTTCTTTAAAGATTTTATTTTTAAACAATCTCTATACCCGACGTGAAGCTCGAACTCACAGCCCTGAGATCAATAGTCACATGCCCATCCAGCTGAGCCAGCCAGGCACCCCAAGGATGGCATTTTAGACCTTCCTGAACAAATACAAGTTCAGGCAGAATATTTCTCTCTTTTCTCAGATCATTTCTTTGTCCGTATAAGGAGCCTCAAATGTGTGAGACTAATAGAAATGATTTTATTCTCTCTACTAAACAAAAGCTGATGCTACTCTTTGGTACATCCCCCAAAGTACAGCCATATTGAGATTTAAAAAAGAAAAAGCAGGGCGTAAGTGCACTGCCTTTCTAAAAGACCCTAGAACATTTATATTAGAGCCCTGGTCACTTCAGTTACCTAGCTTACTTATTTCTCAGCTACCCAGAAGAAAAGAGAAAAATCAATTACCTGTAAAGGTTCTTCATCAATGCCAACTGGATGACATGAAATGATATACTCAGAGCTTTCTTGGAATGGGGTCCAAGAGATGGTTGTCTGAGAGAGAGCTTCTTGTCCTGTAGAGGCATTTGGATTGAGTCCCATAACGTGAGGGTAGAGGTGATGGTCAACGTCTCCCCTGGGGACATGACCAACTTGGATCTCCTCATTTACATTCGGCGGATATGGTCTTGGCCTATGCCTTACTGGGGTGGCCGTTGTGGGCGGTGTGGTGCGCCTAAAACCATGCTCCTCAAAGATCATTTGTTGCCCGACACTGGGCTGCTGACCAGAAGTGCCAGGAAGCTGAATACCGTTTCCAGTGTCATACCCAGGGTTGGTGATGAAAGGGGTCTTTTGAACTGTGGAGGGAACATCCAAGATCTCTGGTCCGTGAAGATTTGGGTGTGGAAGGGTTACCAGTTGGGGAAGCTCATCTAGCCAAGAGAGGTTAGAGCCAAAAAAGCAAAGCGTGTTAAGCTCCAAAAAGTAGCAGCAGTAGTCATTACCATTTCAGGCAACAATGCCTGTTTATCAATCTGATAAAAGCCCCTAGAACATTAGCAGGTCTTAGATCACAAGACATTTTTTTCCAAAAAAGAAACCTTTATGATTTTTTCCAAAGGTTTCTTTATAGTTTAGAATGAAAAAAGCGTTAGTATGAACTTATCATACACACAAAGCTTTGAACCACTGAGCCCCATAGAAGCTACTTCTGCTCAAATTAAGCTTAATGGAACTGAAATGTGCAGGCTCTTTTCTTCTTTTCTTCATTTTGAGAATCATGTTATAAGGACTAGAATCCAGATTAATTATTTCAGCATCTGAAGTATGAGAATTCCAGTTTTTCATGAATTCAAACAGTAAAAATAGATAAAAATATACACATGTTTATTTCTAAACTTCTATTAGTATAAATATAGATTTTTCTTCAAATTAAACTGAAATTGGATGAGAAAGTAAGATGCTTTAGTTCAAGTTTCAGAAACCAAATAATAAATAAAGATAATGAGGATTATTTTCTCTCTTTTTTTTTTAACATTAATTTCAACAGAAGGTATAGAAGAATAGTAATAATAACAACCTGATTTCTACATCTTAATATTTGGCTTAGGTTTTTTTAAAGGTGAATAAAAGGCTTTATATTGATTGGCTAAGAAAAAAATAAAATGGAACTCTGCAGATTACATTAGGTTATTTATGCTATCCAAGAGCACAACGTATTTATGCTAAGCTGTTAAGGAAAAATTTCCATGAGCGAGGTATCAAAACCTGAAGAACCTTTTCACTGCAAGATTGACTACTTCTAATTAGTTTTGTTTTGATTATCTTCCTATTACCCAGAAGGTGCCCTTTACCTGTCTTTTTCCTTCCAATCAGAGGCTCACTCTTCTGGTTGTTCTTGAGGGCAATGACTTGGATGGTGTACTCGGTGCCCGGTTCCAGACCTGATGGAAGGACAGATCATCCTGTTATGTCTGTGGGCTCAAGTAGTCAAATGGGAGTTGACCTTACCAGGAGATGCTATTGGGAAGCAAGCGTCCTCAATGGACTTCACTTTTCTTCTACAAAACCCAAATACTCCATAAATGATAGCCACTTGGTAAACTAGTAACTTCCCTACCAAATCTGACATCTGAGAAAGCACTTTTTTTTTTTTAAAGATTTTATTTATTTATTTGACAGAGAGGAGAGAGATCACAAGTAGGCAGAGAGGCAGGCAGAGAGAGAGGGGGAAGCAGGCTCCCCGCCGAGCAGAGAGCCTGATGCGGGGCTCGATCCCAGGACCCTGAGATCATGACCTGAGCCGAAGGCAGAGGCTTAACCCACTGAGCCACCCAGGTGCCCCTGAGAAAGCACTTTTATGTTAACATTTTGTGGGCATTCTTTTAACATGTGGTCTTATTCGCCCTTTTGAATTCAAGAAAATCTATCAGCATCGTACACTGCCAGTGGGATATACATTTGGGAGAGATCACTGCAGATTGTATACATGAATCCACTCAGGGCCTAATAACCAGTTGGTCCTCAGTGGCAGGATCAATAAAAAGTTAGACTATAGGTAAGTATTCTGTAGGAGAAAGTGGCCAATCTTTGGGTGGTCCCTGTAGGAAGTATCCAATTCAACTCCCTCCATAAGTGATTCTATTTTCTGGTCCCCAAAGTTTCTAAAAAAGGAGTGTCTCTTTCTGGCATCTCTGTGTTCTATAGGATTTTCTTTCTTTTTTTTTTTTTTAAGATTTTTATTTATTTATTTGAAAAAGAGATCACAAGTAGGCAGAGAGGCAGGCAGAGAGAGAGGAGGAAGCAGGCTCCCCGCTGAGCAGAGAGCCCGATGCGGGGCTTGATCCCAGGACCCTGAGATCATGACCTGAGCCAAAGGCAGAGGCTTTAACCCACGGAGCCACCCAGGCGCCCTCTATAGGATCTTCAAGTCCAGATGACAGCCTGCACAGAATTTAAAAATTTAATCTCCTGGACAAAAATAATACCAGAGGCTTATGATCTTCCCCACTGAAATGAACAAGACTTACTCCCCATTCCAGGCATGCTCGCCAGTATGGGTGGTTGGGAATCACTTGGCCTCAAGACCCATTCTGTGAACCTGGGTAATGAGGGCAGTGGCAGGTGGCACTCTGGCAAGGTCTGTAAGACCATCAGATCTTTAGAGAGCTAGTGGCAGGACAGGATCACAATTAGCTAGTTTGTTTTGAAAAATGTCTTTTCTGAGGACAGGCCTTACAAGTATCTGACAAACGTACAGCCAATAAAAAGATTCTAGTTATGCCATTACGACAGTATTAGAATTACTGTATTTTCATGAATTCTTGTCTTGGGAGCTACTGAGCTCTGCAACTCCTCGACAGAAGATGCTTTTTCAAGTTAGCAGAAATGGGGCCTCTTGTTCTCATGATACAGCATCAAAGACACAGCTGGAATCTGCTAAGCACTTTGCATGTCCTAGGGAGTCCCGCGGAAAATAGCGACAGGGAAGCAGCAATACCGGTGATGGTAGCCTCTGTGACACCAGGGCGGGGACGAGGGACCACTTCTCTGGGAGGGGACCCAGGCTTCTCATACTTGATGATGTAACCAGTAATCTTGGCACGGGGCGGCTGCCATGATACCAGCAAGGAGTTGGGTGTTGTGGCCAGGAAGCGCAGATTGGATGGCGCGTCGATGGCTGAAAGAAAACAAGAAGTCTCTAAGAAAGTGAATAACCAGGGAAATTATTCCCACACTCTTTTCCCACCCTGAGAAACAGACTCGAGAGACTCTGAGAGTTCTAATAACTATAAAAATGATTCCCTGTCAGCCTCATTTTTGTTTCTCCAGTTCACATGACCCATAACATACAAGTCAGTGGCATTTCTTCAGTAAAAATGTATATTACCAGTGGAGGCATCGATGACCACAGGGGAGCTCCGGGCGTTGTCATTCAGTGTGTACAAGTAGATCTTGTAGTCAGTGCCGGGTTGTAGACCTGCGATTTGTGAAGAGATGCTTTTTACCTGATTTTGATTTATTAGGAAAATTTTCAAACTCATCTGTAATTTTCATAGTTCCTCTGTCATCCCATACATATACGGACCACAGACGTGGTCCACATTTGAGCAATAAATTAGAGCCTGGCATGTGGGGCCAGGTTAACTGTTAAGGAGAAACATTATCTCAAAAGGAAATCACTGATGCATACAAAAATACTGGCAAAATTAATTTTAAAATTAAAAAAATGCTATGTTAAAGGTAGCTATCTCAGAGAAGTCGGCTGAGCTTCCTGACTCTTGGTTTTGGCTCGGGTCATGATCTCACAGGGTTGTAAGATGGAGCCCCTCATTGGGCTCTGTGCTCAGCATGGAGTCTGCTTGGGATTCTCTCCCTCTCCTTCCGCCCCTCCTCCTCCTCCCTCTACTCTTCCTCTCTAAAATACATAAATAAATCCTAAAAAAAAAAAAAAGTAGTCGTCTTTGAGAATGAAGGGCAAGCACCTACTGAGTGTTTTCCTTTTATTGTCATCAGTCAGTGCAACCGGAATCAGAATTTTAAATCTCAAAAAGACCTAAGTGGAGCTAGATATTGAATATTCTCTGACTACAACTCAGATCTTTATTTTATTTTAAAATTTAAGTATGTTTTATAATCGAGGTTAATGTTAAGATCCATATGCCGTTATTGAATTTCTTTTGGTTTTGAGCATTATGTTACATTTTTTTGATAAGAAAGGGAACATTGATAAAAGATTAAATTTATTTTTTTTGATAAAAGATTAAATTTAATAAATGGAACTGATGCCATCTCTCTGGCAAGCATTAGACAAAATCAGGCATTCACAGAATGCAACTATTTCTTTTTTTTTTTTTTAAGATTTTATTTATTTGTTTGACACAGAGAGAGAGAGATCACAAGCAGGCAGAGAAGCAGGCAGAGAGAGAGGAGGAAGCAGGCTTCCTGCTGAGCAGAGAGCCCGATGCGGGGCTCGATCCCAGGACCCTGAGATCATGACCTGAGCCAAAGGCAGAGGCTTTAACCCACTAAGCCACCCAGGCCCTGAATGCAACTATTTCTAATCATAGTATGAAAGTAGGTTTTTAAAAATTATAGCTACATTATTGTAAAATATTGACAATAAATTTAATCAGTGTAAGTGGTAGAGCAACTGATAAGCTAATTTACATTGGGAATAGCCATCAACAAACATGGTCAGTTCAGTGAGTTCCCTGACCTGTGATGGTGTAGCTTCGGACGTCTGGCCTGATGGTTCTCTGAATTGGAGTCTGGCCATTTGCTGGGATGGCATCAACTTGGAAGCCAGTGATCGTCTCCGTCTTGGTTCTCCAGCTAATGGTGATGGTGGTCTCCGTAGCATCTGTCACACGGGCCCTTCTTGGGGGGCTGACATCTGCAAAATCGCAACTAGAGATTGGCACCTGGCTGATTCATTTAGGGAAGGTTTTGATGTCTTAAAATGTATCTTTATTATACACCAAATAGATCCCTTCCTACACATAACTTATAATGTATAGGTTTTTCCTGTGGCATCCAGAAAGAAAGGTTGACAGTAATTAAAAAATATGAAAGATTTACCTTACATACATTTTTTCCCTTTTTTCCCCCCAAATATGTTTATTTTATTTTTTCAGTGTTCATACATTTTTTTTAAACTAAAAATATGTACAGATACTACTAGTGGTTCCAAAGTCTGGCTCTATACTATCTACAAATACCCCAATAAGTATTAAAATTAGTAATTTATTATAACATAAGTATAGTAGGAGTTACAACGATAGGGCCAACCAGCAAGAATATATATATGTTATTGTTAGTACTCTGGCCTTTTTTATAGGGCTTCATTTTTTTCCTCTCAGCATATGCAATGGCATCCCTATTTTGTAGATGAGGAAACTTAATGTTTCCTGTCATTTCTGAAAGAGCATACACAAATTACTGATACAGTACCAAACTGGAATCTGGACCCAATTTCATCCAAAACTGAACTACACGGTTAAGGTGCAGCAGAAGCCAGTGTGTCCTCCCCAAACATTACGAAAACAAATTGCAACCAGTAGATCATAACCTATGTGTCAGTCATGGTAACATTTGGAAGTGACTCCATTTCTGTGCCAGGACACCACTCTCTGGAGGGGCATAAAAGGTGACAAGAGTAAGTCAACAAGAGATGGGCAGGCAAGTCAGTTTCTGAGCGGGGAATCCTTCGATCTACTTGGTGATCTAGAAAATCATTTACCGCTCACAGAGAATGTTTGTTGATACTAAAAGGCTTGATTACTCACTCTCCAGAGTAGTGACGACTCCCTGAGCTGGTCTGCTTGTCAAAGTGTCCTTAAGGGCGTAGACACTCACTTCATATTTGGTGGCCACCTAGAAAGAAGGACACAGTAAACTTTAGCAATGGGATCTTCTAAAGCACAGGTGTTTTCACAACAGCATTAGAAAGACACAATGGTTATAAAAGAAAAAAATAAACTAGCCAAACCCACAGCACTAAAAATTCCTAGATGAATTTTATTCCTACACTGCAGATGATCAACAACACATGTCAATTATACGAATTTAAAAATGTGCTTAGGGGTTTACACCAAGTAAGCTGTAGCTTACATACTTACACTAAACTGATCGAAAATGGCGAAAATAGGTATTAGCCTGTTTTTCTCCTTTATGCTTTGACAGGTGCCAATCATGAATTTGTCTGATCATGGAGAGGCAGCGAGAATGCTGTATTCTATCTCTGAACCCTCTCTCTGTCTTTTCTCTTGGAATTGGCCTTATGTTAAGAAGTACATCAATTTCCTATATTCCTGGCTACTTTTCCACATGCGCGTAAAAAGGATTAAAAATGTTTCAATGAAGGGAGGGTTAGGTAGGTCGGTTCAAACTGGAAAATATTCCTTGCCAGGGCAACAGAGTTCGGAAAATGCAAAACCAAAATGAGAGTTATGCATTCAGCCTATGGACATATGAATTGCCCCACTGCCCACATACACACATAAAACCTTTTTACAGCAAACAAAATGCATATACATTTAAAGAGCTGTGCAAAATCCAACACTATTTCTACAAGTCCATCCCAGACAGTCATCTGGAAGAGCTTAGGTCAATATAGAGAATTCTATTTGGCACAGAACTACAATACAATTATTTGAGGGCAGAGGCAAAGAACACTAATTAGATTATTATGGTATTTTTATCTCCACCACCTTAAACTGTGGAAGAGATGACTACAATAGATCCTTGAACAAAGCGGGGGTTAGAAGTGCCAAACCCCTGCACAGCCGAAAATCTGCTTGTAGCTTTAGAATCCCCCAAAACTTAACTAGTGAAAGTTGTACTGTTGACCACAAACCTTGTTGATAAATAGATTACCACATACTTTGTACGTTATTTATTATTATATACCGTATTCTTATAATAAAATAAGCTGGAAAAAGGACAATGTTATTAACAAAATCTCAAAAAAGGGAAAATACATTTATAGTCCTGTACTATAAAAAACAAAAATTGGCGTCTAGAAGTGGACCCACACAATCCAAAACCACGTTGTTCAAGGGCCAACTGTACTTTATTGCAGTGAAAAAGGGCACTTCTTACCATGAGTCCTGACACAACCACAGATGAGCTGTCAGGGGCAAGGTTGATCTCCTTCATGGGTCCCGTCTTCTCCTTGGGGGTCACCCGCACTCGATACCCTGTGAGCTGAACGTTTGGTGCCGTCCACTGGGCCGTCAGGCTTGTTGGTGTGACCTGAGTGAACTTCAGGTCGGATGGTGCAGGAATGGCTGTCGGGATGGTCATTGGTTAGAGGTTATCTTATAGGAACTGGGGAAGAGGGACAATAAAGTGAATTCCCAGAAGCAGAATAGATGTGCTTTGTTGGGTTAGGTGGGTTCCCTCGTCAAGCAAAGATTCACTATGAGAGAGTACAAGAAGGGATACAAAATAAAGAAAACGTTTGCTGAGAAAATGTGTTTTATATCTACCAATTCTCAGAATCGCTGGAGGCCCTTGGGTAAATGCCAGAAGTCTAAGAGACTTGAGGCTTTAGAAGTCATTTTTTTGTTGTTGTTTTTTGCTTTCCCTTAAAAAAAATAAAATAAAAATGGCTTATTGGCCGTTAGGATTGATTTTCCATTTGTATGGAAAGATGAGCAATAGCCGTTTTCCTAGATAAACGATCTTTGCATGGAAAACCATTTCACAGAGTACCCCATCCCCCCAAAGACAGAATCATGTTTTTATCCTCTTTATTTGAACCCCACAGCAGACAGGACTGCTAAATTTGAAGTACTCTCCTGGTGCAGAGTAAGAAGAAAATTGGCTCACAACAGAAGCAGAAAAGAGAAGCAAAGAGCAATAATACAGATAGCCACCCCCAGGGTTTATTCTGTCACAGGGACACAAATTTAGCATTCCACTCTGCTTCAGAAACAAAGCACAAGCAGATAAAGTATTGTGGAAAGCATTTGCCCTAAACCGTTTCCTATGTGTCTGATTCTCAATCCTTTAAGCAAATCACACACCGAGCACATGATCTCGACCCAGAGAAGGAAGGTCTTACCTACGCGTTCTCAGAATCACGCTGCTAGGAAATGGCCCAGTTTGGATTCCTTTTTTAGAGTAAGTTCTAGGATGCCAAACTTCTTTCCTTTGTGCACAGTGAGCGTAACCACAGGGAGTCAGGGTTTAAGGAATAATCCACAATCTTAGTATCATCTGCAAACGTCTCACTTTACGGCCTTGTTTATAAGCCAAGCCGCTCTAAAACCTCCCTTTATTAGAGTGTATCTGAATATCACCTAAACTTTATTGTTTATGATGATTCCCTTCTAAAGAGGGCCTGTCCTAACAGAGAGGCTGTTTTGTTTCGGTTCGTTCTACCCCCTGACAGGGACTCCATAGCCCGATAAAGTGTCTAAGTCATTCAGTGGGGCGTAGAGCCGCGGCGCCCACGAGCACCCGTGGTGCAGGGAACGATATACCTGTGGACTGGGTTCCAATCAGGGGCTGGCTCTCCATATCATCGTGCAAGGCAACCACACTGACTGTGTACTCAGAACCCGGCCTGAGGCCTTGCAGCTCTGCAGTGTCTTCTTCACCATCAGGTGCGGGGAATAGCTCATGGATTCCATCCTCAGGGCTCGAGTAGGTCACCCTGTACCTGGAAACTTGCCCCTGTGGGCTTTCCCAAGCAATTTTGATGGAATCGACATCCACATCAGTGAATGCCAGTCCTTTAGGGCGATCAATGTCTGTTAGGCAAATTAACGGTAAGAGGTTATGTGAAAAAGCAAGTTGTGAACTAAGCATTTTTATAACGTGCAAAGCAGTTCCGCAGATACCATTTTCTCTGATGAATTCAATTCTAATTAACCCACTAGCAAATGGAAAATTACTTGACACTTGATTAGGTTTCTTTTGGTTTAGAAAGATTTAAGATTACATCACTTATTAAGACATAGGTGTATGTGAGACACATAGGCACCTTGCAAAACATCCCCACAGTGAGGATTTTTTTCCGTTAATTTTACAATATTCTACCAAGATTCATTTTTGCAGTGTGATGTTAGTCTCATAGACCTGGATTTTCTATACCTTGTGAGTGGTAAGGTTGATTTTCAATGTTAGAGTCAGATTATTAAAATCTTTCTTTAACTCTTCTCTCCCCCTCTACTATTTACATTAAATGCTATTCCAGGCAGTTTTCCAAATGCTCCAAACATAATAGCTTCAGGAAGCACACTGCCATCAACTTTACCACCCAGTCGTAGAAAAGGTCCAGGCAAAATATTTTGTAGATTTGCTATAGGCAAACAGGGTTTTGCTGAGGCCATCTGAGCGAAAGAAATTTGAAGCACAGCAACTATGAGAGCTCCATAACTTCTTTCCCTGGATGTTCATTGCTTGGCACCAAGAAGGAAAAATGTCTGTAAAGGGCTCAGCTCAAGATAACAAACTAACCAAGTTGGCTGTCTCTGGGTGTACTTGCAAAAGACATGAGGAGGGCATTCAGAGGCCTAAGAACAAAACTGACTTTGAAAATGGGAAAGAAGCATGGGTTACATACTCGTTACCGCAGTTTGAACCAGAGGCTGACTCTCTCCGTTTCGATTCTGAGCATAGACACTAACCACATACTCCACTGTGGGCTGCAAACCTTCAATGGTCATTTCTGTTTGATCTGCAAAGGGAGGGAAAAGCAAATGCAACATCTGTGTCATCCGCTGTAAGATCAGTTAAGTGATCGTCTGCGTTCGGTAATAAATGCCTGGTGGCCTGGATTTTTCATTTGTAGAATTATCACAAAAACATGGATCAGTCAGATATAATTTCTCTTGGACAGACATGTTCATTGCTAATACAAATTGCCATATTGGAGTAAGGTCAAACAAAACGACACACTCTAAAATTTAATATGATGCTTCCAACAATGAATGATGCTGCTCTTGGAAAAAATGAAAATTAGTTTGACTTTAAGATTTGCCAGGTTTAGAAAGGTTTAGACTTTCTTTAGGTTTAGACTTTAATTTTGCCAGGATTTTATATAAAAAACAAAAACAAGAGCTTAAAAGATCTTAAAAAGTTAGGCCATCTCTCTACATACACGACTAAATAAAACCACAAAGAAAGATCTAATAATGCAAGATGTCCATATCATCAAACAGTACGTTGCATGTAAAATGAGAAGTGCGCTTCTCCGAAAAATTCTACTGCGGAGGAAGTCTGTAACAATCTCAAGCCCTGAATTCACAAATGGGGAAACTTTTACATATGATATGAAAACGTATGGTACTCAGACCTAGGAGGCCATGTATTTTAAAAAGCATATTGTGTGGCCGTCTTCTGTTTATCCTGATGAATGGGAGATGCTGGTTATTCTTACCTGGCCCTGTGGTTTTCGTTTTTGTTGGTCCTGGGCCATTTTTGGGAGCAGTGGTCACTCTGTAACCAGTAACAGGGGAACTTGAAGGCAGCCACCGGACACTAATGCTGTTGTCCTGAACATCAGTCACTTGCATCTGGGATGGTTTGTCAATTTCTAGAAACAAAAACAAGGAGAAACCAGTTGGGGGGGACGAGAATGGACAAGGCTTGTTTCCAGTCCTTGCGGGCATAGAAAAATCAATTCCCATTAACGACTCCCAGGTCTTCCTTTTGCAGAGACACGGAGATTGCCTTTAGGAGGTGGGCCATGCATCTAGATACCATTACCTATTTCCAAGACGGCTGCTTCCTTCCCAAAGAAACTGTATTCCAAGCAGGTGTTGTCTTTCACCTTGTCAGCTCCTTCATTCATTCATTAACAAATATTTACTGAACACCCTTTATGCCTGTCTCTACTGTAGGCCCATGGCATATATCCATTGACAAAATAGACAAAAATCTCTGCCCTTTGCGGTGCGTCTTTGAATATCTGACTCAAAGCTCTGTTAGCGTCATCTTATTAAAAAGAGAAAAGCAATTATATAATGAGGAAAATACCTTGGGAGAACACTGCAAACCTATCTGAGTAAATATTCCTGTCTCCCCGGAGAAGGAGTCAGTACCTGTTCGATAATCGATGGAAATCGGCTTGCTGCTTGCGGGGCTGTCTCCACGGCCAGTGACGGCATACACGGTGATGGTGTAGTCTGCTCCGGGTTTAAGGCCACTGATGGTAGCTGTGGACTTGCTCCCAGGCACGGTGAACTCCTGCACAGGGCTATTTCCTCCTGTGTGACAAGGAGTTAGTTCAGAACTTGAGGGGCTGAAAAGTAGTTGGGGACTGCTGAGGGGCGACATTAACATATTGAGACAGCATTTAGTCACACCCTTGATTATTCCCTTTGAAAGAGTATTATTAGGGGCGCCTGGGTGGTTCAGTCGTTAGGCCTCTGCCTTTGGCTCAGGTTATGATTCTAGGGTCCTGGGATCCAGCCCTGCATGGGGCTCCCTGCTCAGCCGGAAGCCTGCTTTTCCCTCTCCCACGCCCCCTGCTTGTGTTCCCTCTCTCGCTGAGTCTCTCTCTGTCAAATAATAAATAAAATCTTTAAAAAAAAAAGAATATTATTAGTAGGGCTCACATGGAAACATATTTATTTATGCATGTATTCAACCTTACTAAGTGTGTAAAAATTGGGAGAAAATTGCGGTTAATACTATTTTAACATTCCAGCTTTCAAATGTCCCTGAGTTGTGGATTAACATTTAGAAGGAGAAAGAAGGTAAGTCCTCGACCCAGGATGGCGTACATTGTGTTCCTTTTTCAAAATATTAATGCGATATATTCATGTTAAATAAGGTTCTGAAAATACAGAAAAATTAAAAAAAAAACAAATCACTTATTATTTCACCACTGATAATATACTTATGAATTTGTAATTCTTCCTCAGCTCTACTATTCCTCCTTTAGTAGTGTATAAACAACTTTATCTCTTGGTTTTGCCACCAATTAGAGCATACAGATTTTTTTCACATATTCTCAAAAGAGACAAGGCTCCATTGACTAGATTTGCCAAAGTCTCTTTAAATATGCACCTACCGTTGGGCTTTGAGGTTACCCACAATGAAATCTGATTTGATCGGCGTGAGAGTGCATTTTACTAACGCACCTGTTTCTCCATAGGTGATCCTGTAATATCTCACTGTGACAGCAGGAGCGTCCCAGCTGATCAACACGCTGGTGGGGGTTGCAGCAATGACTTCCAGATCCCTTGGAACATCAGAAACTAGAAAAACAAGGCAAAGTTTCCGCATCTATAACTTTTAAACAATGCCCAGATTCACTCTGCTCATTTTTCGGATAACTGCCTTTATAATTCCTGCATGTAATAATGTAAGTATTATGCAAAATTAGCAGAATTAAAACTTATGAACAATTCAAGGTAAGGGGTTAAGGAGGCAATTCAAATTATGATCAAATGATTATTATGAATTTACTGAAGTATTTTCTTCCTCCAACTTTTTATTTTGAAAAATTTTAAAACAGTGGCGCCTGGGGTGGCTCAGTCAGTTAAGCGTCCTACTTGATCTCAGCTCAGGTCTTGAACTCAGGGTCGTGAGTTTGAGCTCCACACTGGGTGTGGAGACTATTAAAAAAAATTAAAACAACAGAGAAGTTACAAAAGTAATATGATGAACACCTATATTCCCTTCTTTCAGGCATTTGCTAATTGGTAACATTTGCTACATTTGCTTCTCTTTCTTTCTGTGTCTTTCTTTTTTTGTTAATCCACTTGAGGCTGAGGTACAGGGATCATTCATGATGCTATTACTCCCGTAAGTACCTCAGCATCTACCTCCTAAAAATACTGACACTGTTGTATTAAAATAATTCTGTTTTTTTTTTTAAAGATTTCATTTATTTATTAGAGAGAGAGAGACTGAGAATGAGAGGGGAGAAGGTCAGAGGGAGAAGCAGACCTCCCACAGAGCTGGGAGTCCGACATGGGACTCGATCCCGGAACTCCGGGATCATGACCTGAGCTGAAGGCAGTCGCTTAACCAACTGAGCCACCCAGGCGCCCAATAATTCTGTTTTTAAAGGAACTCTGAAACAGGGATTTTCTTAATATTTTGAACAAAACTTCAGGTATTAGATATGTAAAAATACCTAAATCTGGTGAGAAATTTTCTGTGATAAAGTTATCTTCAATAGAATCTAAAGAGAAGATTTCCTCCACATATTCTCTCACTTCTCTCCAGGCCTCATAACCACAATCTATTTTTTTTAAGAGATGATGATTCAGACAACACAAAGCTGCTCCCCAGAAGATCCCACCTGCCCAGGAAGTCCCGAGTTTCTCTGCAGACCAGAAAACAAGTTACCTGTTGACTGTTGGCCAACCAAGGAATGACTTTCTTCTCTGCCATTCAGAGCAATGATGCTGACCACATATTCTGTGCCTGGACTGAGATTGGTGAGGGTGATGGAATTCCGAGAGGGGGGCACTCGGTCTTCCCGAGGTCTTCCACTAGCGTGCTCGGGATGATGGCGGATCCGGTAGCCCGTGATGGTGGCACGAGGAGCAATCCAGTGTACAGTGAAAGAGTTGGCAGTGATATCAGAGAAGTCAAGGCCAGTGGGGGCATCAAGACCTGTTGTTCCCACCCAGGGGGAAAAAAAGACATCATCAGCTTAGGAGGTGAGGAAGAATGTAGGGAAGGCAACCCACAGCCAGTGTTTCTGTCCTTTGTCCTCAGCACAAGAAAATGCTGTAAACCTCAGATCAGGATGCACTGATTCTAAGCCACATGTAAATTTTAAAATCATAAACTGCCCCAGTTCCTAATGGCCAACTCAAGCTTTTTCTTTTTTCTTTTGCTAAGTAATCCAAGTTATTTTTTTTTTAAGATTTTTATTATTTATTTGTCAGAGATAGAGAGAAAGCAAGCACAAGCAGGGGGAGCGGCAGGCAGAGAGAGAAGCAGGATCCCTGCTGAGCAGGGAGCCCGATGCAGGACTCGGTCCCAGGACCCTGGGATCATGATCTGAGCCGAAGGCAGCGGCTCAACGGACTGTGCCACCCAGGCGTCCCAATCCGAGTTATTTTTATGTGTTGTTGCTAAAGGTTTCTGCCTCACTTTTGAAGACAGGTGTTTAAGATATTCTGGGAATTATTTTTCAAATGGTTCAGTGTTCAAGTATTCTATGTTTCTATCCTGTAAGTGTGTCTCTCAAACTAAGGCAAGATATGCCCACTCTCAAGCGAAGTGTTTGGTTCTCAAAGAAGCTTTCTGCACTCAAGAGGAAACCAATTGGTCAACAGGGTAGTAGTAATGCCAAACATAAAACTCTCAAAAATGAAAACAAGACATCATTCTGGACAGATTACAATGCAGGTAAATCCTCATGAATTGAAAATTTAGTGTACTGCAGAAAAATTAATAAGAATTTAGAGTTTTATCTCAAATTCAAATCACTTATTCTCTCTGTACCTCCCAGAAATTTTTTATTTTAGTAATAATAAATTGAGATATCACAATTCCTTTTTTGGAACCAAGGGGACTATAATAAGTAAATTAATGGGTACATCACATCACACTTTTTTAAAAGAGAAAAATTAATAGAAGCCCTCATATTAAAGAAACGTAATATTACATGATTTGATTCAACTTCTTCACATGGCAAATGGATATTTCACCCAGCAGAAAAAAAGAGATAAACTTGGTGGCTTAGCAAAGGAAGGAGAAGACTTCCATGGCAATGACAGCGCTCGGGGCAGCCTTAGACAGAGCTGCCTAATGAGAAGGAATGGTCATCATCTCTAAATAATACAGATGATATTATCTTGGGAGATTTTTTAAAAGGACAGACAACAGTGTTTCTGAACTATTTTGAGTCCTCTCTGGAAGCCAAGAGTATAATCTTAGTGACTGAACGTCGGGGTAATACTTGCAGAAGTGTCATTTAATTTTTAAGACCAGTGATCAGAAAGTAATGACAAGGCTGTAAGCACCACTCCACCCCAAAGATGGAGATGTGTTTTTAGAAGCAGCATTCCGTTCTGCTATTTAAAATTCTAGGTCAAAGCTATTCGATCAGCATACGGCCAACACGCCTCACCTGTTTTCTGTCTTCCTCTTAGCGGTACGCTCTCGTGCTGTTCGTACACACTGGAGACACTGACCAAATATTCTGTGCCAGGCAGGAGATCTGAAGAGGCAAGGGGGACTTATTTTTAAATTGTGCTCAAAAGCAAGAAAAAAGCAAAGCACTCTTAGGACTATTTCAATGGATGAAACAGCACACACACAAGTTGAGTCCCGTGACCTACTCGTACCGAGGTGAGTGTTACTACCTGGAGGTAGGCAGTACTGAGTTGATAAGGAAAGGTCACCTTGCCTTCTAACGTCTCTAAGCTGTGCCCTCAGATGTACTTCTGAGAGTATGACTCAGCCCGATCTGCAGCAAGATGGTTGCTGCATGTAGTATTCTCTGTCACCCACTTAATACTACGTCTGTTGAGGGCATGTGATAATAAGCACTGTGGCTTGTCAGGGACTCGTTGCCAACAACGCTTGGAAGTAGTTTGCTACTATTTAAAGCAGACCTGCGGCCATCCAGTAAGCTACAAATATTTAAAGTGTACAGTTTGGACAGGTTTTTGCCTATGTATGAACTTGTGAAATCCTCGCCACATTCATGACAATGAATGCACCCGTCCCCTCCCAGACTCTGGTTTACAACTAGCCCCATTTTACACATGACAAAACGGAGGCACAGAGAAGTTGTCTTCTTAGACATACTTGCCTGAGATCATAAAGGATTTGACCCAGGCCAACATGGGTGGTCTTAATAATTAACCATTACTGGAAAAGAGTCATAGTCCTTGGAGAAAGTGATTGGTTCTGCCATATTAAAGTAAGAACAAAATACTTAACAAAATCACATATACTTTCCTGAGTATCCTCTTCTCTCATTTTGAGGTCTCCAAAAAAGTACAGAGTAAAGGTTCTAATCTTTGAGTTCTTCCTCATTAGACCCCGTCCATACCATTTCTGTAGAGGCCTAGTTGGATGCTCGGACTCCCCGTTCCTTATTCCTGCTTGCCCAGGCGTAATTTACTTAACCACTATAGACCTCAGTTGCTTCATCTATAAAACTGGGTAATAATGGCTTCTCTGGGGGGAGATGGCTACCCTGCAGTCTAGAGCAGGACCTAGAATAAGATCTGAGAACACATGATGAACATGTGACCAGTCGGTGGGGACCAGACCAGACAGTAGTCCTGAAGCAGGGGTTGCGTACTGAGCGATGCTGTAACTACTGATTCTGGGAGTGCTCCAGAAGGCAAACAAGAGCCCTGCTGATGTGCAGAGAGAAGGGTGTTCTCACCCTCAGTCGTGAAATGAGAAGCCGGAACTGTGGTCGTGTTGAGCTGCCTTTCCTGCTCTAAAACATGTTCACAACATAGAAGATATTTTCAGACCATCCTTTGGTACTGTACTAAATGTGAGCTCTTTCTTTCCTTGTGTGGAAACCTATGTGGTTCTTCTGTGTTCCTTTTACTATTCCAGGGAGGATGAGAAGGGACATTGACAGGAAACACAGCACCATGTCTCAGCCTTCTATTTTTTTTAATCGACAATGTCTATTTCAAAAAGGTAAGATCTAGAAAGACCCAATTTCCATAAATGGTTGCTGTTTTTCCAGGTCCTCAGCCTTCAGAGAAATCCTGCCAACAGATTCTTCCTGAAGTACCTTCTGGCTCGTTCTTCAAAACAGTGCCCTGATCTATCCTGAGTAACAAGTCGCTGTTTCTATACTTTCAAATGCCAGAGATTACCTGCTCGATGCTTTTTTAAAAAATGAGACTAACACAGATAGGGTGACACTATTTTCAATCCTTATTGTTTCTCCCTCCAAACGTTTAGATTTAGTCATACATTTTCTCTTGACATTCGTTTATTTTTATGTGTTCATTTGGAAGCAGAATTCATCTGAAGTCTTCGAACCTCGCTGCTGGTATTTTTCTACTACGATCTTTACAAAGTTTTAGCTCTCAAAGATACATACATGAAAATAGCAATAAACATGACATCTTTCAAAATGTACAGAGCTACACGTCCGATTTGGAGTTTAGTTTCTAGTCTTGTAGCTGTCTTGGAATCTTAGTTGCTCCTACCTGAGAACTTGGAATTCTTTCCTGGGGCTCTAGCTTAGTATTTATTGAACAGATACAGTTGACTGCTTACTTGTCAAGACCACTGCATTGTCTGAAGGAGAGATCGACAACTCCGCAACATCTTCCTCATTTTTCACAGGTGAGTAACGCACCAGGAGGTTGGTCAATTCAATGGATGGAGGTGGGGCCCAGGTGACACGCATAGTGTCTGGACCAACATTGGTGAATCGCAGGTCAGTGGGA
Source organism: Nasua narica (assembly GCA_028533885.1). Classification (NCBI taxonomy): domain Eukaryota; kingdom Metazoa; phylum Chordata; class Mammalia; order Carnivora; family Procyonidae; genus Nasua; species Nasua narica. Next base: position 155,300,843 of record CM052810.1, read on the forward strand.
GGAGGGACAGCTGGTTTCAAAGAAGAAGGAAGACCAGGTTAAGATAATTTTAAAATGAAAGCTAACCAAAATAGCTGGAAAGCTAAAAAAAATAATATTTCATGCATAAAGGAAATGAGTCACCATCATGCAAATAATCTAATCTAAATCTAATCTAAATCATAGTGAACTACTGTTAAAAATAAAACACTACACACAGTACCGTTAGGCCCCCTTAACCTTTCTGCCATCAGTACATATCCAAGAATAATTTGCATCTACTTCCAAATATGTGAATTTGAAGTACATCATTAATACCACTGACAGTTATTTTATCCCAGGCTGAAGAGGCTTAAGTTGCCACACAGCAAAGAGAAACACAGCGGTACTTTCCGAAGAAACACATGCACACAGACAAAAAGACAAGAGGGTCCTAAGTTTCCCCTGACCCGAGGTGACTACAGCTACCAGCATTGCTACAATCCCACTCCGTGAACTCTACCTACAAGTGAAGAGATTCATGCAAATTGGTTCTCAGCATGTTTCTTACCATGCAGGGCAGAGAACCTTTGTAATGTTGCATGCTCAGCCCCAGGCTGGTTAAAGAGGAGTTTCTTTACCTAGCCATGGCAAGGCAATCCACCGTGCTCCAGAGTTTCTTTTCTCCTCTGTCAAAACAATCCCCTTTCAATCCACCCTAAATTTGACTGGGTTTTTAGTCAACTACCAAAAGGAACACGGTAGGCTTTATCAAAGAGTAGAAGGAAGGGCATCATGGTACATTTTGGAAGTACCTTTCTTATCCACTGGTGCTCATTACACAATTTGGTATTCAAGTAAGATATGTTAAAAAAAAAAAAAAACCCAAAACTCCAGTTCTGCAAATTCATTTAACTTTTGCCATTTTGCATTGAACAGATCCGATCTCTCTAGCTTTCTGTACATTTGTGGTTTAAAGGGAAGTGTATTTAAGACCATGTGCATACGCCGTCGACCAATCAGTTTAGCCTATGCGTCCAATTCCTCACCCATCCCCAACCTACCCTCCCTCTTGTAACTGCTGGCAAATTGCTGGCTTTTCCCATGAAACATCCATCTTTAACCAGAGTGACTGGTGGCAGCATGCAACACCATCCATGTCTCAAACACAGAAGTTTTCAAAATTCACCCGTTTGCTGTGTCAGTGTAGTAGGGGCACTCTCTCCGCCATTAATGAGAGTGATAACGCTGATGTCATAGTCAATGCCCGGCTCCAGCCCTGTAACTGTGTAGTATCCTACTGAGGAGTCCACAAAATCTTCAAAAATAGGGATACCTTCTCCTGCCGCAACTACTGTGATGCGGTACCCAATAATGGTGGAAGAGTTTAGCGGGGTCCACCTCAGGCCGATGCTTGAATCGGTTATATCAACAAAGCTTAGGTCAGTGAGTTGGGGCACCTCTATTGAGTTACAAAGCAAAAGAGGGGGGCAAAAGGAAGATAGAGGCAAAAAAGAGGAAAAAATAAAGCAGTGTACATCAGGTTACTAGTGGCAAACTTGACAGAATGTTAAAGCAATGATGGTAATATGCGATCTTTTCCCAATGTTCTGAAAAGACGTCCTAAGCACCATGAACATAGGTTGCTTCCCTGGCAGAATAAAACAGGTTACAGTATTCTTAGGGATTTCCTTGCATTTGAAAAGGATCTCTAAACAGTAGAGTTCGAAATTCTCAGGTCCTTAAAAGTTATTGGCCTGTTTAGGGTATCAAAACCATTCTTAGAATCTAGACATAATATCTGTAATAAAAAGTAATGCTTTAAAAAAAAAAAGCCAAATCTTTTTTAGTAGGAAAACAGCGCTTGCATGAAGAAGGTTAAAAAAAAAAATCAGTCGGGGAGTTTTTCTTTCTTTTCCTGTAGAAAAACTCAAGACAACATTACGGCCATAATGCTGACGCATTATGAATGTATGGTGTGAAATGTGCCATTCAAAAGCACATTCGGGAGGAAGACAGGTATGCTTGAGTCCAAGACCACTGCCAATACTTTGTTTAATTCATAATCAAAGCGATTTAATCAGCATTAGTAAAAGCATTCTACCAAATAGTGCACAGGAGAACACAATCTGTCCCATGCTTTCATTTGGTCACAATCCAATTTTGGAATAATAACAAACCCATCTCTAGATAGGTCTTTTCAATGTTGTCTTTTAGTGCACAAGAAAGAACACCCGAAGGTGTGGCCTTTCTTTATTTCATTACTTTTTTCAATTTTATACAGGAAGGATTTGAAACTGCAAGATGAAAGATGGAACGTATCAACCAAGTGCCGTGTCCGTGCTCACGGATGAAGGCAGGTACGATTTTAGAGACAGTCTTGAAAATTGATACGGGCTGGAAAATCAGGGACAAATGTGCCGATGGGATGCATTTACCATATTACTTTTAGCCTGTCAGTACTGAGGCCAGACACATGACATCGTTTTAGTAATATCTCCACGTCAGTGGACAGTGCAGAGCTCAAGCCGCCACGGGCACTCAGTTACATCCCCATCGCCGCAGACAGCATCCTGGTGACGCAGACAGGAAAGCGGTGTAACCAGCAAGCACTTGTCCAAACAGCTGCTCTGACCTCACGGTATTGGAGAGTGTGGTTGGTGGGGGGGTCAGAACTAAATCCCAAATGGACTTGACACCCTCAACCACCTGGGGATTAAGACCTTAAGCCCCACTCTTATCGAAACTGCCACTCTTCGGATGACAGCTTATTTTTCCGTTACCTGGGATGATGGTATCAGAGATAGGAACACTTTCCTTGTCATCTTTGACAGTGTAAACACTGACATTGTACTCCAGGCCAGGACTCAGGTTCTCAAAGGTGCAAGAGCTCTGATCTGCATGGACCACTTCTTCCAAGGAGTATCCCTGTTGGCCATTTAGAGGGGTGGTGGTAATTCTATAACCAGTAATGTCTAGAGAAAACAGGAAGGAGGAAGTTACTGCACAGAGCATTTGTGACCCAGGGCACCTTAAACTCGACTCCGACGATGGACCCACGAAGGGGAAAGGAGGAAGACTCGGCATTTATTGAGGACTCTCCTGTGATTCAGTGTCACAACGACCCTCTGAGGCAGGTATTAATAGCCTCGGTTTAAAAAAGCTCTTGGAACAGGGGAGTGATTACCAGTGGCTTGCCCTCTGATACCTGCCAGGCTTACCCGGAGTGGTGCTCCTCTCCCAGGAGACGGTAAGCACTCCGGTGTCAGGATTTGCTTCCAGGTGCAAGTTCGTGGGTGGAGACAGTGCTACGCAGAAAAAATTTTTTAAAAGTTAAGGCTAACACTAAGCACTTGACCTGTGGAAAGTTTTTTTTTCTCTCTTTCCTTCTTTCTCTCTTTTCCTCCCTTCTTCCCTCCCTCTCTTTCCTTCTCCCTTGCTCCTCCCTTCCTTCTTTTCAAGAGTCAGTAAAAATATAGAAGCTGCATTACGAAACCAGGGTGGACAGTGATTCTCTGAGAGTATTTCTTTTTATGGTTAATGATTTTGCAATGCTATTAAAATTCTTCCTGTCTTGCCAGTTCATAAATATTTTTGACGTGGAAAGAACAGCTCTGATGGCACAGAATATATGACATGAGCTGCTAGCTGCTCCAAATCTAGCAATAGCTAATAAGGTTTAGTAGGGATGGAAGCTTCCCTTGGCGCCATTATCCGAAGCAAAAAGTGATACTAATAGCAGCTCTGTTTAAAAATCGGACCAGTTTTAAAAACTAAAAGAGGCAAAGAACTCCTCTTACGTGTCACCACTTTCTTTACAATCGGAGCGTCTCTTTCTTGCCCATCCCTCAGGACGGAGATGGTGTACACATATTCCACGCCTGGCGTCAGGCCGGACACCACGATGCTTCCTGACTCCGAGGTCACTTCTCGTGGTGCTTCCCCTCCCTGGCTTGGTCGTACACCCAGCTAGAAGAAGGAAAGCAAAATAAACACCAAGGGCAAGTATTTCCAGAGCTGGACTACTGTGGCGAGGTTGCGGGTACGCTGTACATAATGGGAGCACCTGTGCACACTGCCCATCATGCTTTTGTTAGGGGATGAGCTGGGGCCTGCCTTTAGCTCAACTAGACACTTTAGTGGGAAGTTCCTTGGACTGGGGGGCCAAGGTGGGAGAGGGGTCTTCCAGAACTGCATGACCCTGCCCTGTCCTGGAAGGTTCTGGAAAAATATCATCACATGCTGTTTTGCTTGATCAGTAATCTCCAGATATAAACCAGAAGTACGAAGGCGCTTTGGGCCACACGGCAGTTCATTTCTATTTTCTTCGTTGCTGGAAGAAATCCTCCAGCACTCTCTTTAATGAGTTATGAACGTTCAACTTAAAGGTAGCCGTGCCTTTAACATTTTGTACCTCAGACACATTCCTTTGGAAGAAGTATGTTCACAGCTTAAACTGCAGGACGATATAGTACAAAAGAAGAATTAAAATGAATGTGCCCATAATTTTCAATTTTTTAATATTTTATTTCAAAACCTAGGTAATATTGTCTCATCAAACAGTTTTCAACTCTAGAGACGTCCTTTGTAGGTTAGAAGGCTTCTGAAAGTCAGAATGACACAATTAAGGGAAATTTGAAACGGCAGTCTTCAAAAAGGGCTCCCCTATATTTAAGTAGCATAATCGTCAATATGGGCATTTGGATATTTTGAAAAAGAAGTGACCTTTGGTGTATTTTTTTAAACAAGCAATTGTGGGGATTTAGCCTTGATTTCCAATTATAATAAATATTTCTCTCCCCACACTCTAAATACCAAGGAAAGGAATTCTTTTAAACACATTCATTTGTATTCATCACTTTCCTAATATCATTACTTTAAAGAACATGAATCCAGATATCTACAGAGAAGACCTTAATTTTGGCTTCTATTAAGAGATTCACCCAAGGGGCTTTGAACAAGTGGAGATGATACTATATTGGATGGAAATGTGATTTTTAAGTGACTCTGAGTTTAATTGGCCTCCCTAAATTGGTTTTCGTGAACCTGTTGACACCCATTTACAACAACACAACAAAAGGCATTTCCCTATCTATTCTAAAATGTAGTTCCCTGGGGGAAAGGACAGAGTATATCCGATCACGGCAACAGTTCCAGACGAATGTTTTATCCTTTACAAAGCACTTCCTCGGCTTTGGTCTATCCTTCCAGCAATTCAGTCAGGGGATGGGCACATCATACCTGGACGATGGGGTCCCAGAGGCACAGATGGAGGCAGCTCACAAAGCCTAGGTCTCCTGACTCCCAAACACCCTGTTTCTACCACATCCAGAAACACGAGGGCCCTTCAGGACTCTATCAAGAGATCAGGAACATCCACGCCTTACCTTAAAACCAATCCTTGGAGCAGGTGTCCACGAGATCACAATGGTGGTCTCAGTGACCTCTGTGTTGTAAGGCGGAATGGAGCCGAGAGGCTGCACTGTGAAACAGAATCAATGCACGTGTTTAAACCTTGGAGTCACAGATGATGGCAGAGAATGGACGGAACGAGCATTTTTATGGAGAACCTCAGTTTCCTCAGCTAGAGGATCCTAAACGTAATAGCCTTCCCCGGGTGGGAATTTGGAGTAGGTCAGTGCTTCCCGATCTTTCAAGTGCCACACAAATCATCTGACAGCTGGCTGAAACGCAGGGTCTGATCCTGTAGGACCAACGTGGGGCTAGGAGTTCGCATCTCCCTGATGCCGATGCTGCCGGTTCATGAGTCATACTTCAGTACCAGCGGCCTCAGTGACCTCGAAAGACACTTTTGAGACCTTGGCTTCTTTGGTTTGTGTCTTTTTATCAAGTTTGGGATTTGAGTTTCATGATAATAAATTTCCCTCTACAGTCAGTATAAAATCCCACTTGAAATGTAAAACTGGTCACCACAAATTGATTATCTTCTGCTTTTTAAATCATTAATTTGAGAACAATTGTTAAGTTATAGATGTGATCTGAAAATAGCTCTGTGCTGAATTATTCCATAACAATGATCAATTATTTTTGGTTGCAGTGAGAAATACCATATGAAAGTTAAACAAAATATGCCACTATGGCCATATTAATCCTAAAGATTCCTTAAATATGTGATTACTCATTTAGGATAATCATATCACAAAAATTTAGTACTCTGTCCCTGGAATTAAGAATTAGAAGAAGCTAATTTGGCATCTCCTAGCGTCCTGACCTCACTGTTATTTCTCTCAGTGAAAATATTACTTAGGGGCACCTGGGTGGCTCAGTGGGTTAAAGCCTCTGCCTTTGGCTCAGGTCATGATCTCAGGGTCCTGGGATTGAGCCCCGCAGGGAGCCTGCTTCTCCCCCTCTCTCTGCCTCTCTGCCTACTTGTGATCTCTCTCTCTGTCAAATAAATAAACAAAATCTTTAAAAAAAAAAAAGAAAGAAAATATTACTTTAAAAAAAACAAGAAGAAAAAAGAGTATGTATACACACACTTAAGACAGACATTTTCAACAGCCTACAAATCTTATTAAAGACTTAGAATCCCTAAAATATAATTGGCTAAATAACTAAATCTTGCAATAAGGGGAATAAGCATTTCAATAACTGGCTACTGATGAGGTCTCAGAAACCAAGGCATTTGAACAGAGTGAGTCAAACTTAAGAGTTTTGAGTGTGTTGCCAGCTTGAGTCACATGTTTGGTGCCTTCATAATTCCTTCCTTTTTATGTCCCAACCAAATTCTGTGTCCCCTGGGAAAAAAACCTATTTTTAATAGGTTTTTTTTTAAATAAATGCATTTATGCTAAATTACGAATGGCCGACCCCACTCACTCCTCAGTTCCAGTCACTTGTTTTCCCTTCAACCATGTGGGGATGTGGGCACCACAGCAATTCTGCCCTTTGTTTCCAGGCTGGACTTGAATGTGTGACTTTTAAAAGTTGTTTTGAAAACACTGTGTGGAAAAAAAAATAAAATATGTGTGTGGGCTGCTCGGTAATGACTGCTCTCTAATGGCTGACCCAACATTCTACCGTTTAGTGAGACGTTTCTGAACTACATTATTATTTCGATGGTGTCTTCAGGAGAACCGGGACGGGTGACCCATGATGCCTTCCCAGACTCTCTGAAAACAGACACCACTTGGCTATTGCTGACTTTGCCAACATGCCATGGCTTGCCCCGTGGGACCATGTTAATAGCCACAAACAAACAAACAAACAAACAAAAAACAATTCGGAGGGCAAGCAGCTTCTTGCACAGAACATCTGTGAGAGCCACAACTTCTTCACAGATTACATTTTCTTCAACTGTCTTGGCCTCTAAGACTGGGTGTTTCCTATTGCTTGAGCCAGCCAGCCAGCATCTCCCCAAGTTTAAGATGATGCTCTCTGCCTGGGAAGATCATTACAGGAAAAATCTCCAAACCACAAAGCCACAAACTGATGTCAAACAAAGGATGTGACTGTAAGTATGAGTTATGGGTTCTGGCAGGTCTTGTTAGGTGAAGAACAGCCTGGCTGTTAAAGAAATAAAATGTGCCCTATTTATTAAGGAGTAAGCTGTATTTTCCCCAGAAACAGCACCCCCCGCCCCACACCACTCCACCCTCACATTTGCTTTTAAGAATTTAGCTCAAGTATAAAATCCAGAAAAGTTAATCCCAGAATTAAGCCTGCTAAGACAGTAAAAAGCTACAGAAACTTACAGCAATTGCAAAAATATGCAAGCTGTACTGTTTACAGCCTCAGAGAGTACTTCAAGTTCAAATGAAGTTGTGGAACTGCCTACTTAAGTAGGTTTATTTAAATTGAAGCTTTGCTTGGTTGAACTGTTTTCATTCTCACTATTCCCTCAATCACCTACTCAGTGAACAGTTTTGGAAGGTAGACTGTGTACCAGGCACTATGTTAACCTTTATCCAGTAAAATCAGTTTTGACAATCAGTACTTTTAACTCAAATAGAATTGTATTTTATAGAAATATACTGTGCAATGCATCAACGTAACACGGTCAATGTACCAAAGTCTGCAAAAGTCCTTGGGATACTCCATATTGACTCATTATACTTCATTATTGCTACTTACTTAACAATACTTAATTATTGTTAGTATCATTAAAAATGGTTTTTCTTTTATGGGCACTCTATCCAACAAAAGAAACTACATGAATTAGGTCTCGTGTTAAGGAGTGAAAAAGTAAAAAGGATAATTTGTAGAATTATATGTAGGCAGTAAAATGCCCAATCTACTGAAATCTCCATTCTAATTCATGACGGGTGTCAGTAAGAAATAGATATTTACAAGAAATACAAAGACCCTGATTTCACATTAACAGATTCTAGAGTATCATAGTAACACATAACATAAAACGGCAAAATTTAGAGGTTAACTTGCAAATGAAAAGTAGATCTTACTTGCTTATAATTAGCAATTACTTAGGAAAATGACTTCATTAGCCAAAAATCCTACACCAAGTTAAGTAGAAACGCATTTTTGGTAAGTTATGAATTCTTACTGGGAAAAGTTTGTGAAGAATTTCTTTGGGAAGTAAATTCCATAGTTATTTACCGCTAAACTTACATTCACTTTCTGAAGGCTTCACAACATCTTTATTTTTAAACACTTCTGGAAAAATGCAAACTAGTCCATAGTTGTAGTATATGTTGAAAAGGGTTGGGTGCTTATATAATTCAAAATGTCGAGTTAAAAATAACAACTGATGCTCAGCTAGAAATTGGGGGGTCTCATAATTCTTTGTAATGTAAATGAGAATGTTTTTACTAGAACTCAGTTTCTGAATACAGGTCTTTACTGTGATTAGATATGTAGGAGATTTAAGGCCACTTTCCATAAAGTGTAGAGCAAAAAAGGACAAACATGAAAATTGTCAGTCTTCCCTCTGTGGAACTTCAAGAGTCATTTAAGAAAGATGAAAAGGAAAAAAAAAAAAAAAACTTACTCTGTTCTGCAGAAATACTTTAATCTGCTATAGTCTCATAAAGAAATCTTTCCTTAGCTTCTTGCTCTGTTGGTTTCCATTCAGTCGGTAACTGTTTTCATTCTACGCTTAATTGCTATCATACTACACCCAAAGCAGCAGGGTGTAGACATCTGTGCTGGTTTAGTTTCTTCCCCTCACTGGTGTTTGGTGTAAATTCCTTTAATACAACAGCATTTGACTTTCAAATAACTGGGTGCCTTAAACTGCGTTATTCAAAGTGGTCCCACAGGAAATAAGAAGCTTGGCCACATTTGTAATTTAACCTCCGTCCAGAAAATTTTGCTTCCAAAAGCGATCAACTGAACTGAATCGCATGCTTCATGGTTTCCATCCCGGTACAAGCTCCTCAGTGTCCGATAACAAACCCACAGATCAAGGGGCTGGTCCCTGACCACACTCTGAGCAGCACTCCTTTAAGCCTTCCTTTCTACTTAAACCTCGTACTAAGGTTTTTTAAGTTAAGTTTTTAAAAATCAGATGAAGCACGGAGTATGTAAATACAGGTAAGAACCTACGACATCACTAAGAGAAGACATGCAAACTTTGGCTTACAAGTGGTGAAGACTCCGGTGACTTTAGGGCTCTGCTGGTTGCCTTTGACTGCCACGAGGGATGCGGTGTATTCAGATGCAGGTTGCAGATTCCTCAGCGGGTACTGTGAGGCCGACGGCCCCACGTTGTACTGCTTGGGCTGGCCTCCCCGGGTCAGGCCCACAGTCAGTCGGTACCCGGCTATCCGGGCCCGAGGAGGAGTCCAGGTCACTAAGACAGTCGAGTCTGTTTCATTGGTAAACCGGAGGTTAGTGGGAGCATCCAATTCTAGAAAAAAAGATGAAACACATCAAGAAATATTGGACCTTCAGTCATGATCATCCCAAAACTCAAAAGCTTGACTGAATTTTCTCAACCTTCCTTAAGGTTGAAACTCAGTAAAACTCAAAACCTTGGAAATATGGAGCCATTATGAGATGGAGGGCTACACAGAACTTTGCAAAATGGTGTCAATCATGAGAAATTGCTGAGGGTTTTTTTTGTGTTTTTTTTGCTTGACTTTGATCCTGAGGAAAGTGGAATTTTCCAGCATGACTTTCCCATCACTCTCCGAAATTATACTAACATTATAGAGATACCATTATCAAAACAGAAACAATTAACAACAACAAAAACAAACAAACAAAAAAAAACCCCTTGTGAATGCCACAATGCACTCTAAACCAAACAGGTTAAGACATGAGAGATAAGCCCAATAAAACGAGGGCACTCTGAAATCTCTACAGGAACGTAAAGAACACCGTCTGCATGTATTGAATGAATACTCCTTTGCTAGAGAAATAAAAGTAATTTTCGCGTGATCTGTGTTAAATAATTATAGCCTATCTGTCAGAATCAGAGTAGGACACTGGTGAGTGCGCACTATCAGAAAGAATCACACAAACTGTGAGTTTTCTTGAGTGTGATAGCTAGAACTTTCCCTGCAGTAAATCAAAAAACACTTTGCAGATGAAGGAAATGTTTACGAGGTAGCCCAGTATAATAACTGAAAAAAACAGGACATGGAGTCACAACGACAGAAGTCTGTGTGGGTCCAGCCCCATTGCTTCCAAGCTCTGCAACCTCACACAATGCAGAATTTTCTATCAGCTTCAATTTCTTCACAAACCCAATGTGGATAAGAAGACCTTTCTCATTAGGTCAAGAAAAGAATTAAACATAGGGACAGTGCTCGTAAAGAACTGGAGCAGAGGCCCTGGGACTTCATGTGCAATAACTGTTTCAGCAATTACTACTTATAAATAATTCTATAAAAGGTTAAGAGCATAATTTGCATTTTGATCTAGATGTTTTAGTTACAGAAAATATCCTCAAATTTACAATCCACGTCTCTGTCAGCAAAGAAAATCAGGTTCTCTTAAGTTCCCCTCCCTCGGTGCCATTACTTGGGTAGGCATATTTGGGAAATGGATCACCATTTAGCATCCATGGAGCTGGTCTCAGTGTAACGTGCTTCATGTCCACCACACATTCCCTCACCCACTGGGGATTTCCCCATCTCTAACCGGACCCCCAGGAGTTAACAGTTGGCTGTGCATTCACCACAGATTGGGAGTCAGGGTGGAGAATTTGGGGTGGAGAGAGTCAGGAGCAGGACATACTGGTCGTTTGTTCTGCTGTCAGAGGCTTGCTCTCTCTCCCCTGGTTCACAGCGAAGACCTTGAACTGATAGGTGATCCCGGGGGACAGTCCGGTGACTTCCGCAAAGGTGTTCCTGCTGATGGGCAGCCTCTGGCCGTGTTCCCCGGGCAGGTTGACGGGGATTACGTCCACGCGGTAGCCGGTCACTGCACTCGCAGGGGGAGTCCACATGATGGTGATCTTCACGTCCGTCACTTCCACAAACTGCAGGTCCCGGGGAGGGGGAACTTTATCTAACAGACAAGAGCCAACCGGTCATTCACAATTCCTGCTGAAGTGATTTATTTTAAGCAAGCTTCCTGGATGTATGTAAGGAAATTCACAGTGCCTCTCATTCCAAAGCAACGCTAAGTTTTGTCTCTTCCCCAGAGAATTCTGTTTTTGTTTATATTTTCTTGGTTCAGTCATCCTGCTTACATAGGACATTTGAAGCTTTTTATTTTACCTAAAATATGTAGGTAAGCTGATGAGATTCCAACGTAGTAAGTGACCTATCAAGGAGTTTAAAACACACACACACACACACACAAAACAAAAAACCCAATTGTGACAACAGAAAACCTGTGGTTTGCATTTTACTGAGCCATTTTATAAAACTTAAAATAACAGATGAACAAACACTGAAGTTTCTGGGGAAAAATATGAAGGCTTCCTGTGTCAGTTTTTAATCAGGAAGGCCAATAGCCAGCTTTGATAAGTTAGTTTATAGCGTGGACATTTCAGCCAAATTTCTTAAGTTGAGGGATAAACTAATCTATAAGATTCCTTGCATATAGGAATTGTTGATGGAGACAAAACAACCCTCCCACAGAAATAATAATTCTTCATTCTTACACTTCTGGTCCTCCCCAGCAGGCTCATGAAATGAGCCTGGTTTTATTCCTCCAAAAAAAGCAAGGTTAAGTGCATTATCTTGGTAAGCCCTAAAGGATATGAGAGCGCAGGAGGGGGCTTTAAGTTACCTGTACGCGGGACACCAGTGGTTTCTTGTTGGATGAAAACAGGAGTGCTTTCTTGGTTTTCTTCCACCGCGTAGATGGTGATGTTATACTGAACACCAGGTTGCAAGTCACTGAGGGTGACAGAGTTGGCGGTTTCAGGAAGGTTGAGCTCTGTGCTGCTGCCTTCTACTGATGGTGAATACACTATTCTGTATCCTGCAGATTCAAGGAGGGAAAAGTGAGCCACACAGTTTTATGAAACAGAGGTTTAATGAGTCATAGATCCCTCTTCTCAGAAAAACCCTTAGCATCTTGCTTGATTAGTCAAGAACTAGAAATGCTTTCTGACTCTTTAGATGCTGCCACTTCTTATAAGGACTGTTCAGTACAAAGATAAAATAAGAGCAGTCTTGCAATCTTTTTTAATGATAAATATCATCCTTGAAGACCTAAGATCCTTAATAAATGTCTATTAGAAATGGCATGAGGTGAAAATATTCATGTGAAAACGATTTCTTCTCTTTGAGCTCTGGGCAATGAAAGCAATTAACAAACTACCTTGAGCGCAGATCGTCTAGCACTGTGTCTTTTCGAAACTTCAGAGGCAGCAGAATAACTTAATGAGCTAAGAAGGCAACTGAGCTACTTCCTTAAGAGTAAGTCTTAGAGTGAGAGTTTTCAGAAAACTACCCCTCTTCGACCTCAAAAATGCCGGTTTAATAAGTCAGGGAGCCGGCTTTTGAAGTTTTGTGTGTGTGTGTGTGCGCGTGTAGGTCTGTAGGGGGTCAATAAAATGGACATGATGGGAAATGATCTGTAAAAAGTTGAGCTGTAAGACTTGAAAATAATCACATTCTGAATTACTAACACACACACACACACACACACACACACACTCCTTTACCCTAGTCTAACTATATACCCTATAGTTAGTTATGTAGGAGAGTTGAGTGGTATCCCAGTCCACAGGTCAGAATTGGCTCCCTCAACACCCGTGCCGTCAAGATTAACATGGCGGCCAACAGGGAGGCCAACGTCACCTGTGATGGGCGCCTGGGGTCTGTTCCAGCGAACAACAATCGAGGTGTCATCAACTCGGTCCACAGTGGGGTCAGGAGGAGCATCCGGTGCTGACAGAAAAAGAAAGGAGCACATGAGGAAAACTGTCAGGAAATACTGCTCTAGGCTTGTTAGCAGAAACAAGCTTCTCTTCACAGAGTGTAGGACACATGTACCTGTTGTCTGCGAAGTAGACAGGATCAGGCTCTGCTCTCCTTCTTCAGATATCTGATAGACATTTACAATGTATTTCCGGCCAGGAAGCAGGTCAGGGATGTTCACAGAAGTGGCCGTGCTTGGAAGATCTTTAAAATAAAAAGGAAAGGTTACCAGTCAGAGCAAACCAATCCCTGAAATCACTCCACAGCCTAGAAGAGGGATATTGTTAAAACTACAAATTCATAAGGGAAGGGGGCAAGTCTAGAAGGAAATGCACTAATGGAGAATCAATAATTATCAATGTGTTATGGGATAATTTTTTTTGTTTACCATTTCTCTAATTTTTCTCTCTAAAGAGATATAATTTTTACAGTCCATGCCCAATATGTAAAAATAGCTGTCTGTAGTTAGAAGTCGAGGTGATGGTTATGGGCAGGGGATGATGGGGAAGGAGGGATGTTCTTTTTCTTGATCTGGATGCTGGCCTATGGCTGGTATTCACTTTATAAAAATTCATCAAGCTCTATACCTATGATATATTACGCTATAATAAAGTTTTTAAAAGGCCGCTAACCACGAGAATTTGAAAGGCATGAATGAGGGTACTGTGCACCTCCAAAGGCTAACATTTTCTGCTATGGTCCTCAAACTGGCAATCACTTCCCTAAAGAAAACCCTGGAAGTTCCTCGGTGGCTTAGTTGGTTGAGCATCTGACTCGATTTTGGCTCAGGTCATAACCTCAGGGTCCTGAGATCAAGCCCCATGCAGGGCTCTGCACTCAGTGCAGAGTCTGCTTGTCCCTGTCCCTCTGCTCCTCTCCCCGCTCGCTCTCTCACATAAACAAACAAACAAACAAATAAATAAAATCTATTTTTAAAAAATTATTAAAAAGAAAACACTATGGTTGTATACACCAGTGCCCAGGCAAATGGGTAATGCAGCTCATACTGGGAACCAGGAAAATGTATGCATGGCTCAGGGAAATCCCAGCTCAGTTCTAGAAAGGTCAGCTCTTTCCCTTCCTCACACTGGAAGTTTGTGTAGTCCAAAGCCATCATGATGGCACATTTAGCTTACCGAGATACTGTGGTTCATCTCCCTCTTCACTCAGCTCATATTCCACACGGAATCCTGACACAGTGTCCGAAGCTGAGACCCATGAGACCACAAAGCTGCTGGCCGTGATTTCAGTCACAGATTCAGAAGTGGCCACAACTGGAGAAAGGGGTGTTGTCTCTCCTGTCACAGTGTTGCCTAGAAGGTCACAGAAAGGGGAGAGGAGGCCTTTAGCCATGGAGAGCATTTACTACTGTCATCTATAGAACACCATTATAAAAAAGGTGTTGGTGCCATCTGTAGAAGAATAGGACTTGGGAAGCAAATCACTTCCTGAGGAACACAGGCACCACTTCCTGAGGAACACAGGCACCACTTCCTGAGGAACACAGGCACAGCCATGAGGACAGGTGGCATACGTACTGGTCACTGAGGGGCTGGTACTGGTGGTGGTGAAGTCAAAGCGTGTCACCTCTCGGTGGCCGTAGTGCTGGACACTGATGAGCTGTCCCTCATATACCACACCTGGTGTCAGGCCTTTGATGGTGTATGAATTCAAGTGGCCGGGAATGGTAGCTTCCTTCCAACGGCCTGGGGAATTTTTCTGAAGATTTAAAAGAAAAGAACTCACATAAGTATTCACAAGGGTAAACATTCAGAGATGATATTGATTAGTCTTCAAAGAACAAGAGACCTAGGCAGTTTCATTGTGGAGGAAAAATCGTGGAAAACAGGAATCAAAACAGGGACTGATAGCAGAGTTTAATATTAATAATAATTATTATTATAGCTAATATTTACTGGTAGCTCACTATGTCACGCTCCATGCTGTTTTACTTGCATTTGCTCATTTAAACTTCATATCTCTTTCCTCCAAATTAATGGTACAAGTTGCCCTCATTTTACAGGTGAAGAAACAGCATTACGTGACATGCCCAAAGTCACACAGTGGCAGGCGCTGGGCACCTTCCTTTTTGCCAGACTGATGATGAACCCAAGTTTTTCCTCTCCCATTTTTTAAATTTCTACAATGAACAGAGATATATTCTTCTCTGAAGTGAAAAAGGCCATATATTCTTTCAGGATAGAATACAACTATGCTGAATAGAATACATGTAGCAAGATGTAAGTTTCTTGCCTTGCAGAAATAGTCACAAGTATAATCCTGCTTTGTGACTCAGTTCCTGGGGCCATCACATATAAGGTTCCACTGGTCTGGCTGTATGACTCATTCTTGGATATGAATTACCCCATCAGAAGCAGTTCCCAACTTTGGGCAAGACTGCAGAAGAATGTGATTTCGGTTTATTTAATCTTTGATTCCAGTTTACATTTTCACATCCTGTCCAACTTCATTAACATGTCATGGATCACAAAACTCATTGCAATAAAATGTGTGGAAAAGAAACAGCCTTACTTCAAATAAGATGAGATCCTTTTAAGTGTAAATATTCTAAACTAAGTCAAGGTACATTTTTAATGCCCAGTGACTTTTTAAAATTATCCAATCAACCAGTTCCTCAATAATTCAAACACTCAAGTGTCCATTTATGTTTTTGAAATCACCAAAATGGATCCTAGTATATTTTAAATTTAAATTTTAACTCATATACCCTGAAAAAAAACTGCAATTAGTCACAATGATTAGCTCAGATTTAATGATAAATCTTTTGTTCAATGTGAACTCTTCTAGACAGTTAGCTATCAGAAAAAAATACTCAAAAACAAACTCTCAGGTAACATCAAATTGAGGAAAAATCTAAAAATTCCTAGTTGTTAAAAATCTCAAAGAAACTCATCACTATAGTTTCTTTGAAGATTTTCCAATTCAAAGTACATTTTATACCTCTCTGTAAATGTTCCTTATTACAGAGATGTCACATAACACCTCAGAGTTAGCTTTAAAGTAAATAAAATTGGTGATGAGAAGAAAAGATGAGAGAGAGAAGGTTTTGAGGGGAAAATATAGTGATCCCACTGACTAACATCTCCTACATAGGAAGTTCTGGAAAGGGCTGCTTCATATACCACTGAGTATACTACAAAAAGAAAATGATTTCACAGCTTGAATTTTTTTCTCCAAGAGTTTAAATACAACTGCACAGGTCAAAGGTTTCATTTTGTAATCTATCTATCTATCTATCTATTTATTATTTATGAGAGACAGAGAGTAGGCGTTGGGAGGGGAGGGGCAGAGGGAGAGGGAGAAGCAGGCTCCCTGCTGATCAGGGAACTGAAGGTAAACACACCCTGGAATCAGGACATCAGGCAGGCACTCAACTGACTGAGCCACCTAAGCAACCCCTCATTTTGTTTTTAATTGTTAGAATTTAATAGCTATGACTAAAAGTGGGCATTTTTCTCCTGTGTTTAAAACAGTGTTTCTCAAGTCAGGAGTCATGAATTTTGAAGGTATAGTAGGCAGGTTTGAAGGATAAGAAAAACTAAAGCTTACTATACCAATACCTTCCTCTGTGTGATTTCAATTCCTAGATAATTCTTATTAGAAAATCACAAGGTTCACTTTTTAAACAAACCAACTGTCATCCCTCATGTATTCTTCCCTTGCACCCTCTTTTTCCCTTCTAGCTAAATAACTTCAGAGGATCAAAAGCAATGTTTTAAGAAGTGCTCCCATAGGGCGCCTGGGTGGCTCAGTGGGTTAAAGCCTCTGCCTTTGGCTCAGGTCATGATCTCAGGGTCCTGGAATAGAGCCCCACATCAGGCTCTCTGGCTTCCCCCTCTCTCTCTGCCTCTCTGCCTACTTGTGATCTCTCTGTCAAATAAATAAATAAAATCTTAAAAAAAAAAAAGAAAGAAAAAGGAAGTGCTCCCTTATGAAAATAAATCCAAAGAGCTAAATATTAATTTTTCAAATCATGGAAATGATACCAATAATTGTTTTCCTCTGATAGAGTTGCAAGACATATGAAACCTTCAAATTCTCTTCCCATATTGGGGAAGTATTGTTTCAGGCATTATCATTTCTAAGTCCTTGTTAAGAAGATCTTTCTAAATAACAAATCTTTCTAAATCCTTCTAAATACCAAGAAGGCTAAATCTGTATGTCAAGCCACGGATAGCTAGTCAGATCTGTCGGCTCAAAAGCTGGGGAAAAAAATGTTTAGAATGTGTTAATTTCAGTAGCCTCAGTGCAAGCGGTCACTGAGTGGGATACTCACAGGTTTCCATCTGAGAATGTACTTGGAAATGTGAGAAGGTTCTGGGGCATTCCACTGGATAGGGTGAGAATTGGGTTGACTGGGCGTCTCAGTGATGATTACTTGGACGGGACCAGTTGTGCCTGAAAATGAAAATGTGAGATTCAGTGATCTTGGGTATTCACTTACTTCAGCTTAAAGTTAGTGCAAATGGATGGTCATCATTAAAAGACATTCTTACTTATCAGTAAATGCGAGTAGAGGAAAAAAAAAATCTGGGATTACTTTTTCATATCCTGACCTTGGAAATCAATGCAATAAAATCCTTCCTTAGTCAATAGATCATTGAGATTATTGTCCATCACATGAGAAATGCAAATAGAACTTGTTTAAGCAAATAAAATTTGAAAAAGCCCTCTCAGTTTGCTTTCCTTTCCATTTTCAAAGTAAGAATTTTGAGAAAATTGAGAAACTACTCTAACCCAAATAAAGTGACACAGAACCCAAACTCTATTTATCATACAAAGCTTCTTTAAAGCAAATTCTCATTTGTGAAGGCTTTCTTCAGGAATACATCTACCCATGAAGAAGGAAACATTCTAAAGGGCATATGACATGATATAAAACACACATATTTCTAAATGGAATAGAATTCTTAATGAATAATTACAGACTCAGTTTTCTTTCTTTTTTTTTTTTTTTAAGTTTTATTAAAGTAATCTCTATACCCAATATGGGGCTCGAACTCATGACCCCAAGATCAAGAGTTGCATGCTCTTTTGACTGAGCCAGCTAGATGCCCCAAGACTCAGTTTTATTTCTTATCATCAGCTTAATCATCCTATTAGTTAGGGGGAAAGTTTAAGTTTTAGTTTCATTCAATAAGTATACTCTAAAATCCTTGAGTGCTCAAATTATTAAGAAATCACACTTCTTTTTTTGAAAGGCGGTTACCAACTGAAATGACATTTTGAAGTATATACTAAATTCAGTATTTCCACATCTCGATATGATGACTGTTTCCAACAAAATTTAAAGTCTGGTTTTGGCTCTTTTTTTTTTTTTTTCCAAGAAAAAACCATATAAAGGAAGTGGAATTTCTTAGTAGTGTAGACTCCATTTAGGATAATAATGAAATATGTAGAGAATTTAAGCTTTCAGAACAGAACACCATCTTTTTCCTAAATATTGTCTTTTTTATAATATCAATATAATGTCAATCAATGTTCTACTTATTAGAAATAAAAATAAAGTTCCTAGCCATAACCTTTCCAAGAATTTCTAACTGCCGTTCTGTCAAGAGAAAGCAATACTTTGCAAGTCTCATAAAGCATTTCACTGTTGTGTTCACAGATTTTTTTCTGAAAGCTCTTAGGAAAAAAAAATAGTGATTTTCAAACTTAATTGTTACCTTTGCTGTTCAATTCTCTTTGAAAACAAGGTTTTCTGCAGCAAAGTAAATACAAAACTTGCATGTCTGTATAGACTCAAAAGTTTTAGGATAATATACTCACTTCCATACCAGGAATAATTCAAAGTGGTTGCAGACTAACAAATACTCTCTGAATCTTAATTTCATTTAATGCACATATTTCTAAGCCAAAATACCAAATATAAAATACCAAAATCCATGCATAAAATTCTCAATTTTTTGGGGTGATTGGGTGGCTCAGTCGGTTAAAGCACCTGCCTTCTGCTCAGGTCATGATCTCAGCGTCCTGGGATCGAGCCCCCCTCCCCGCCATTGAGCTCTCTGCTCGGCGGGGAGCCTGCTTCCTCCTCTCTCTCTGCCTGCCTCTCTGCCTACTTGTGATCTCTCTCTGTCAAATAAATAAATAAATAAATAAATAAATAAAATCTTTTAAAAAAAATTCTCAATTTTCCATTCTAAAGGAGTGTATATTTCACAGAACATGGCAAGATA
Organism: Nasua narica; assembly: GCA_028533885.1. NCBI lineage: Eukaryota > Metazoa > Chordata > Mammalia > Carnivora > Procyonidae > Nasua > Nasua narica. The sequence goes on from CM052810.1 coordinate 155,320,305, forward strand.
TCTGTTTTCATCAATTGGCAGAAGTTAATTGCACATCACTTTTTAAATTACCCCTTCTGTTCATGAAGATCCTCACAAAAATAAATAAGTATACTTAAATTCATTTAATTTAATAAATTTAAATAAATAAGACACATAATGAAGGAAAATGTCAGAGATGTGACTTCTGTGAACATCAGTAAAGTTTATGATGCCACAGCCTGTACAACACCAAGAGTGATCGTTAGTTTAAACCATAGACTTTGGGTGAAAACAGTGTCGACGCAGATTTCTCCATTGTAACCAATGCACATGCCAATGGGGACTGTCCGTAAGGAGTGGCTAGGCCTGTGTGAGGGCGGGGGCTACATGGGACAGCTCTGTACCTTCCTTTCAATTTTGCTGCGAACCGCTCTAAAAAAAAACAGCCTTTAATTAAAAGTTTATGAGGGTAAAATGTCTATTAAGTTTTAGAAAGACAATACGAATGTCTTTTACTGCTCATCTTTAACCCTAATCATGTTCCTGGGTCGGCAAGGAGGAGGGTGGGAAAAGAAAAAGACGGCTCAGTGGTTTTTACCTCCATGATGGAGCAAAACTACAGAAGTTTCTTTTCTTCCTAAAACTTCAAGCACTGGTTCGAAATTGTAGGTTTTGAAATTCATGCTTGTGCAGTAGCCCACCCTTAAGAGGGCTGCACTAAACAGCAGTGTGGAGTTCACGCATTTAGTGTATTTTTTGTTCAGAAAGAAAAGAGACCGCATCCATCATTTGTAAGGTCAACTAAATTCTGACTACCACTCTACCTTAAGCTACATATGATCTGAAGACAGGAAGTCTGGAAATTCTGACATCATCTACGTCAGTTAGATTCATTAAAACTAAAATTAACCTGACTGGTATATACTAGCAATTACCATTGCAAAAACTTGACTCCCTCTCTTACTCAGTCTGATCAGGCTAACCAGAAAAGAGTTAAGTAAAAATATGACGTGATGTGTCTACTTTTAAAATCAGTTTAAAATAAGGCTGAAACAAATCATTTCCAATAACGATGACCCTGGGGAAGTTAAATATTTATTAGTTTGTGAGTCAGTCCTTTTTTCTCTCTTTTATTTGCTGAGATCTGTGCTTTTCCTAGCTGTTTATTGACAAACCAAATGCCTCTTATCTTCTGTTCCTTTGAACAACTCCACCAAATCCTCTGTAGGCGGAGCCAATGGGGCAAGGCTCCACAGACTCCTGGTCATCTGTGGCTCCTTTACTCTTCCCACACTCAGGAAGCCCCGTGTGCTAGGCATGAACCATTGAGCAAACCAGACACAGAGATAAGGGCCCAACCTCGTACTGAGGGCAAACACCAATCCCCTCTCTAAATCTCTTCCTCCATGTTCACTGGGCATTCCTCTGACCCTTTTTTAAAAAGTAGGAGCAAAGTCAACTTGTAAAACTCCAAAGCAGAAGGCTTCCTTCCTTCCCATCTCGATTTCACCCTTTGTCGCTTCCACCAAGATGCTTCCAGTGAGCAGCTTTGTGAACAGGCTCGTTTTGAAAGAGAGAGAAAAAAAATTTCCCTCTAAATCATTGAGGACGACTTTCAACAAACTGCCACACCAATAACAATCCTAAACACAGAAACTAGAGAGGGTTTCTTTAAATGTTTCTATTCTTTAGGTGCCTCACTTAGGTGCCTTTAGGTGCCTCATTAAGGAAGAAAACCAATTACATAATTTCTGAACATAAGGTTTTTCTGCAGATTTTAAAAAAATTATTAAACAAAAAAAATTATTTTAAGTGATTCCTACACCCAAATCCGCCATGAAATACAATTTAAGAGGCAGGTTCATTTGTGCTGTGGGCTTGTTAAGGCGAAGGTCACCTTCAACAGCCCTGACAGTGACTGAGGGTTGGGGAGAGGCGGGTTTCCTCCACGTCGGTGGAAAAGTTGTATCTGGGTGGTTAGTATTTAGGATCAGAGGTTGTTAGATGGCTAGCGCTGGAAGGAACTTCAAAGGCACTCAGCTTTCACCTTCCCATTTTACAGATGAGAAACTGATGAGTGGAGCTTGACACGAATCTCTTTCACAGCACGTGTACAGCTGGGACCACGTCTTTAGCAAACTTTACCTTTGACCAAATTGTTCCATACCTGGCGTTCTATGATCATGAATCTCTTACTACACTATGGAGGGATTTAGTTTACCTAATCTTAATTTCTGTCAGAGGCAGGTTCTGATGCTCTAAAACCTTGTTTTTGTTTCTGAATGTGGGCCACGTTTCAAGTATAAAGTTAACAGAGGTCTAGGAGGCTTTCAACCTCGGTAGTGGCTCAAATAACTGGTACCTAAAGACAAAAGCTTCCTAATACACCATGTCTTATTATTAAATTTTTTTTTTAAAAAATCTGTTTTTTTCTAAAATGAGTTAATCACACCTATAGCTAGGCATTATGTCCTGTGACCTAAAAAAAAAAAAGCAATAAAATTCGGGAGTATTTGAACTGTGTGGGCAGAAAATTGACTGAATTACTCAACTCTTGACCCAGAATACTTTGTCCTAGACTCCAATTGATCAAACGAATGAAAATTTTGACACAAAGAGGCCCTGGCTGAAATGTTAAGCGAACACACATATCCTACGCTGTATTCCATGTCATTTCTGTATGCAACCTCTCTGTCGAGAGTCATAACTTAAAATCTCAACACTTTGCTCCCAGGATAGCTCACTGTGTGGTTTTTATTTCCATGTGCTGATGGGAGATCCAATTAGCTGGACGTTTTAACCTAATGGAATGCTGTATAGTATTCAGAAACAAACTGACATGCAGGCTTATTTTCCCAGCCTTGCACATCTTTTACTTGACTGAGGAGAAAGGAAAATCATTTGAGTCAAAAATCTATTAGATGGCGATTGGAGAAAAAGATGGAAAGAGAAGGGAGGCAGATGCAGGGACCAGAGTATTAAAAACAGTGATGCTGTCCAGTTTCTACAACTCATTTGGAAGTTTTCCGTTTGCATCAATCCAGCTACTTACCTGGATAGGTCTGCAAAGGCTGGCAATGCCACTCCCCAATGCCACGGCCATAGCAATAGCACTGGTACCTGACACCATGCACGTACTTCTCCCACGAGTCTCCAATTTGATAAAATGTTCGGGTTTCTGAATCCTGGCATTGGTCTAAAATATACACAAAGTAAAAGAACCATCATTGAAGATGGGGAGCTACAAATTGAATTTCAGTGTGTTCCAGCAAGTGGGCAAGGGGGCACACGTTCAGTTTCAATGGAAACTTGGAGTTGTCCTTACAAATATACGTGGTTACAAAATATTTTGTTCCCATCTTTTACCTTAAGGGACAACTAGCCGTAAATAAGTACCCATTGGAAGAAATGTTTAGTCTTGTAAAAAGACAGTAGTTCTAAATAAAAATTTTATGATTTAGATTTCAGGATATCCTGATGTTCCGAATACCAATTTGAGAAAACTAAATTAGATATATTTTGCCTGCATTAATGCAACTGATTTACCACTTGACTAGTAAGGACAAAATATCACTTTATATACCTCTTTACATTTTGGGGGGTTTAATTTTACATGTAAATGGATGACCTAGATTTTAACTAGGAATACTTGCTGAGCAGTTTCTAAAAAGACCTCTCAGGCCTCTGTCTCAGCTTTGATAATCTCAGGTCAAACAAACTCATCTGATCAGTTTGTTTTCTTAGTGAGCAACAGGTCTCTCTTAGTAGAGGAATATTAATGGGTTACCTTAAAGCTGGCCTGCAGCTCTGTTAAGGCTGAACCTTCACTATTTGCTTAGACCTATTATAAAGGGCAGCTAAGAAAAATAAAGTATTAGGAAAGAGGTATTTACTGGCGCAAGGATCTGCACAGTCAGCAAAGGAAGGTTCTCCTTCATAACCTGGATTCTCTTTATGATTCAGAACCAAAGAACTGATTCTATTCCATTAAAATAAACCTGTAGGGGTTACCAAACTCCATAACAATAGATGGCTACCAATATCAAGTTGATATACTGGGTCATGATTAGAGAAAAGATTTTACAAAGCTCTCTGCAAGCCACTGACCAAAGTCTGAAGTCAACTTCCATGATGTAATATGAACTAGCTCTCCTTATCTGAAACTTGTTAACTAGTCCCAGGATCCGAAACCATCTAGAGACACGAGGGCTAATTACCAACGGGATCGCACTTCCACCTGCCCCGGCCCTGACCAAAGCAGGTACAATTCAGCATGTGTCCCTCTTCATGACGCTTGTGGAATGTGTCATTCACGTTGTAAGTGATGTCGTCAACAATGCACTGATCTGTTTAGGAAACAGTGGGAAGGTGAAGAGCTTTTTTAAGTTTCATGATGAAATTAAAAATGTCATGCTTCTTTTTTTTTTAAGATTTATTTATTTTTTTGAGAGAGAGAGAGAGAGCGCACGCACATGCACAAGTGGGGGGAGGGGCAGAGGGAGAGAGAGAATCTCAAGCAGACTCCATGCTGAGTGTGGAGCCTGACGTGGGGCTCAAATTTACAACCCTAAGATCATGCTCTGAGTTCAAATTAAGAGTGGGATGTTTAACCGACTAAGCCACCCAGGTGCCCCCAAAATACCATGCTTTTCAAAGCATACAGTTTTTCCCACTAATTTATCAACAACTCCCACTAAAATAACTATTCTACTAGCATAGTGTGAACACTTTGCCAAAACTTGGTCAGAAATACAATTTTTGGGAAAAAATAATTTTTTCATAAACTCTTTCTTATAAACTTAAGTATCAGAGGTCAAATTACATACAACTACAGAATGTGGTAAAATATGCCTTCCTGTGGAAAGGCAATTTCTGAACAAATGTGTTTTATTTTTGGAAAACTTCTTGCTTAGTTGTAATGTCCTTCAGATCTCTGCTTACTCTGAGAAATCAGGAGGAAGATCAAACATACTTATGGAACACCCAGCATGGTGTGACGGTCTGATCTCTGGAACAGCAAGGGGTGGGGAGATACTTGGATTTGGGAATTAAAATAACATCTATGGCATTTGTGAAAGTAAAAAGAAAATTAGGCCAACTCTGTTCCTAACACTCTGGGAGATCCTGAGAAAATTACTTTCCCTCTTTGGGTCTCTCAACTTCTTCATCTGGAAAGTGAAGAGTTAGTTTATACATCTTTCTAGGGTTCCTTTCTGGTCTGCAACACCACATGGAATTATTATTACTGGAGTGTGTTACCCAAAGGAGAACAAGTTCAGGCCAATGTCAACATACCAGTTACACAAACTATTTATTAGCTCAAAGATCTACCTAAATCTTAGTTTTCAAATCAAAGAAACAGAAGTACTAAAATGGCTTTAATAAATCGCCATCCCTATATTATATACTAGGATCCCAAAGGGAAAAAAAAATGCACTAAGCAAAAGAAATAGGTCTCTCTTCCTTCAGTTTGGACTTGCAAGAGTCTGATTTTAGAACGGCAGAGTCTCAGGTGTGGGTGGCCCAGTCGGTTAGACATCTGCCTTCAGCTCAGGTCATGATCTCAGGGTCCTGGGATCGAGCCCTGGTCTTCTTCCTCTCCTTCTGCCCCTCCTACCCCGCCCACTTGTGCGTGCGTGCACATGCGCACTCTCTCTCTCACATAAATAAATAAAATCTTTAAAAAAAACCCATCAAAGTCTCTTTTCTTTAGAGAAATTATCCAATCTTTTCTAGACATGACTCCAATGGCATAATGAAAAGCTAAAAGATGATTGATCTTTTGATGATCAATCAGATGATTGTGTTCTAGCCTTTGGAGTCATCTCAGCTCAGTGTAGGTACTTACCTCCTGGGAATGCTTCTGAATTTTAGAATTGCCAGCATTTTAGAACTGTGTTGTTCTAGAAATCTAGAATTTTAGAATCTGCCAGGTTTTCTCCACTGGCTGCCTGACATGAGAAGCTCACTGTGCACAGGAGATTCATGGCATGGCATTGCCTCCTTCCTCTCCTGCTTTTGGGAAAGTACAAGTTTTCCCCTACAAACTGCGTCCTCTCTGCACTCTTGTTCCTCTCAAATGTTCTCATTAATGAGCAAGCATACCTCGGAGTTGGGAGTAGGCAACACAAGTCCACTCTCCACGACCATTCCCGACACACGTGCACCTCATCATGTGCCCCATATCGTGCTGTTTGTCCCACTGATCTCCAATGCGGTACATGACCCCCTCGTTGGTTGTGCAGATTTCCTCATGGGCTGTGTGGAAACGAAGGGAGAAATGATCACAAGACCTAAAAACGTACACAATATTATCCGTCCAGGTGGTTATCCTAAGAACTCTCACTTGGGAAGCAGTCTGGAGTGCCTCAAAGAAGTCTCAGTGCTGCTCTGGGCATGTGTAGAGTTTTGAGTCCCAGAGAGAAGCAAACCTAGTCCAAAGGTGAAGTATGTTATGGGGAATAATTGCGGGAAAGGTGGGGGGATGTTAAACCATGATAATACCTACAAGTCCACACAACGGGTCTGCATTGTTCTAGAAGACCAATGTTGTCGACTGCTCCATAACTTTTTCTAGTTTCAGTTTATTCTATCCCAAAGGAAAACTATGCATTCGGGTAGAGAACTGCAAGCAAAAGCATGGTTTTCTTCTAAATCCAACAATCTCTTTTGTTGAAAGAAATGAGAGTGAATGTAAGTAGTGTCCTTGGGTTTCTCTGCCTTATACAGACACTTGACAACACTGCAAGTCAGGTTCTACAAATAGAAGATCATATGTAATCTACGGGGTTCTTGAGATTTGAAAACAAAAGGTATTGGTATTGGCTCCCCTTTCACCATCCATACCAACTAGATCCCCCTTGAAACCGGAAAATATTCCATTCTTGTCAGAAAACCTAGAGTTTGGGCCATTAAGTATTTCATAAGTGAGACAGAGTATTCTAGTTGAACCACAGTTATGTGTAAATATAGTAGGTCTGTGACTACAGCAGTTAGCCATGAAATGTGTTAAGATACTCAGCTGTGTGTTCCTTACAAATGACAAACCTGTGAAAAATTTGCATTTCCAGACATTTTAAAAAGCATTTTAATGTATTTATGATTTTTAGATATTAAATTATATCAAAAGGATTTTACAATTACATTATTATATACTATATATAACATATAGTATATATACTATATATAATAATATATATACTTACACAGATATGGAAGTATATTTCATGAAGTTTTGTGCTGTCCGAAAATTAAGACTGAATGAATGGGTGAACTAGGAGTAAACTGGACACTATTCTTCTTACTATGTAAATGGGTGTCTACCGGGCTTCATCTTACCAGCCATGGGGCAGAATCCAAACTTCTGGTCAGCGTCGTAGTTGGGCGTGGTTCCACACCACTTCATGTTGTCCCTCCTGCCCTCAGAAGTACAGTCCGTGTAGTTGTGGTTGTTGTACAGGAAGGGGAAGTGGCACAAGGCACCATTGGAATTCCCACCTCGAGTCTGAACCAAAACTGCCCAGAAGAGGACACAAATAGAAAGACGAATATTACAAAGGAGCACAGAGGGGCGTAACTACAGGGAGGTTCCAAGCAGGCCGGGTTTCTGGAGCTAATTCACAGGGAATCTACCCCCCAGAATCAAAAACCCCTGATCATAGAGTTGCAAGCTTCCTTGGCGTATTCACCTTCACCTTCAGAACAGATTTAAATCCAATTCCACTCTCATTTTCCCAGCCAAAAGAGAAAGATCAAACGGTTGCTGTGAATAAAACATAGCTTTAACCAGAAGAGCAGCAACGGCTCTCAGGCGTCCATCCTTTGTATTCTTGAGCCCTGTGGGATCACCTATGGATTTTAATATACCCGTGTCTTTAATCACATCACAATCCCAACTGTGTCCCAAAGAACTGAACTGCACACTTTCCCCTTGGTGTCGTTTCCCAGGGGGACTGGGGAACACGGAAGGATCTTCATTCAGCGGCTAAGTCAGCTTTACGTCTCTTGGGTCCAGATGGAACAAAAGTGCTACTTCTCCGGCAGCCTCCAGATGATGGCTAGGAGGCTGGCCAATGAAAATAGAGAGGAGAAACAGCCTTTTCTCCCTGCCGTGTTCTCCCCTGGGGAGACTCACCGGTGTGGTCTGTACAGAAGGAGTATTTCTGGTCTTGCTCATAATTGGAGGTGGTGCTGCACCACAGGTGGCCATCCTGTCGCCCTTCGGTGGTGCAGGAGTAGAACGTTCTGCCATTGTAGGTGAATGGTAGCACACACGGTTCCCCATTGGAATTGCCACCGTAAGTCTGGGTGACGGCTGCAAGCATAACCAAAAGGCTCTCGGTAAATAAGGCTGCACTTCTCTCCCACTGTTAGCTGCTTCTTTCTAGCTTAATTGAGAGGGAGCGTGTGCCCTCAAGTGGCTAGCAGAGATCACCAGCTAGTTAATGCCAGTCCAAACGTGTTACTCAGGAAACCTGACCCTTTGCGCCTAGAGGGATGCCGGAGTTCTTTTGCCCGTGTCCTTGGTTTCCACCTCTGCTATCATGCCTCATTTTCCCCATTTGTAACGGTATGTTAATACAGGCTCATTAAGAATGCTGGTTAAGGTATCTGGAGGGATATAGACGACACTGTTGGTACCTTGATAATTACACATGAGGTTATTCTAGGGGAAAAGTCAAGTGTACCGATTGTTCCCGTTATCATTACTACCACATTGCAGCCCAGAGAAAATGCATTAGGCTGCTGAGGGAAGTTTACACCATGAAGCTCCAGAAATTGGTGATTTAGAGTCTAAAATAAGGTTGATTTGCTATTCAGAAGGCCACCCTCCTGTGACAACATTTTAGACAAATAAAGATAATACATAGCAGCTGAATTCCCACTACTGGAAAGAAAATACATAGATTAAAAAGATTAGAAGAAAATACATGAAATACCAACCCTGGTTGTTATCACAGGGTGGAAAGATTATAAACTTTTCTGGTTTGTTTTAGTGTTTCTTTCTTTTTTTTAATTTTTTTTTTTGTAGATGAATGTATTGCCTTTCAAAAATTAAGTAATAAGAAGTTATCAGTACTATTTTTTGAAAAGTTGATGCAGACCTGTCTCTTGGCAGCTGACTCCATTGCCCAGGCAAGTGCAAAGCATTTGCTTATTTCCTTGTGTCTTCAGCCACTGCATCCCCACAGAGTAAACCACACCACTGTCTGTGACACAGTGGCCGTACGGAGCAGGCTGGGGGTGAGGCTGGGGCTGGTAAATGGCCGTTTGGACATCTGTGAAGGGGCCAGATCCTAAGGGTGTGAGAAAGGACATTCATAAAGCTGGATAAGAGAAAACAACTAACCCCTTCTGGCCTTGGGATCTTCAGGGTCCCATACAGATCACTCTGAAATCCATGGTGTTACTGACCTGGAACTGGAAAGAAATGCCCCTCCTTTTCTGCATTAGCTTCTACACTCAGCCTAGGAAATAATCTGTATGAGTCCACCAAATGGTCGCCATCTTCCAGCTCATCTGGAGCTATTAGGATTCTAAATCCTAGACATTATCCTGCCACTCAACAGAGCAGATGCCCTCAACAATTCCTCACTCACTCTAGGAAGCTCATGGTCCACTCCTTCATAATCCTCCACACCTAAGTTCCTCCCACTTTCTTCTTTGCTCTATGCTGCATCTCCTTAATTCCCTCATGTAACTTGTGCTGTCTTCATGTCTCTCCCCTCTCCTCACCCTCGCTCTCTTAGCAGCTCCCATAGTTCAATATCATTGAATATTTCTCTTCCCGATATTGTTTTTGAGAAGTGCCTACCACTCTGTAAGAGACCGATGGTCATCTGTTTAACTCTGAGCTCATCAGAGAATACCCTAGAATTCTCTAGAAGTTGCTCCTCCTTCCACATTTTGTTTCTCCCCAGGATTATTTGGAAAACCAAACAATCAATTAGTTGGTTTCCTAATACCAATCAATCAATCCTCTTAACATAGCTTTCCTTTCAGAGTAAGACAACAGAATATGTTGATTTTTTCTTTAAGCTTTTGGAAATCTGTTCTTCCAAAGGCCAGGCCCACAGAGGAAGAGTCAGAACTGATGCCAGGATAATGGGTAGACTGAATTCACCATCTACCTAAGTGTTGTTTTACACAAGAACCCAAAGACACTTCACAGACAACAGGTCCCAAGGTCACACACACGGGGGAGATGGCATCTGTATTAATATACTCCACTGAAAAGTCACAATGCAAAGGAGTAAAGATCCTACAGAAGGAGGTTCCATTTTGTTTATCCCAATGTTTCTCAAATTTTTTGAATAACAGAACCTTTTCCGTACACTATTCATAATATTAATAAAAATAGACATTTATTGAATCTTTACCCCGTTAAACCCCAACTACCCTCTTAAACTATTTCGAGAGATTGAGATTTGTAATTGTTTCTTTTTTTGGATGGCAATAATTTCATCGATAATAATCAAGTAACTCAAAGAGACTATCAAATCTCATCTTGTTCACCTTCGGAAGTGCTCAGAACAAGATGAAAACTCATCAAAAGGAGAAAAATCTAAACAAATAATTAATATTTTTAGCTAAATGACTGACTGATAAAAGGCTAAGCAACAATGCTAGTACATTATGTAGTGAAAGCCTGATGAGAACATATTAGGAATGGAAACAAGCACACACCCTCAATCATCATATTTCTGTCTTCAGACTCTTACAAAACAAGCTACAATGCAAAGATCTTATTCTTGCACTAGAAATAATGAAAACTTATTTTTTGTTTTAAATGCTTAGACATTGTGTCACTCATTCTCATCTCTAGTCCTCCTCTGAATTTCTCAAATTGTGAATGCCAATACATGAAGAAAATGATTGTGTATTATTTTATGGAATGCAACAAAGTCTGCTGGAGCATGGAAACCACACATAAAGGATTCTTTCCACTGCAAAGAGAGCTGAATGTCAGGACAAGGAAATATATTCCATTTTGAAAAAGAACAAATGTGCTTTTTTCCCTTGTCCTAGCAGAGGAATCAAGTAGTCATGTAACTCATCATAACTCATTCATTTCCCTTTAGGTATTAAAAATGCACCTGCATGGGAATGTATATGGGTGCATATATATCTCTAGATAAATTGTGTAGGTTTTATAATATTAGCATTCCTTAAAGGTCTGTTTAATCTCTTCCCAAGACTATTTTTTTAAATTTTTATTTTATTTAAATTTAAAAACTGATACTAAATAAAGTCTTAAAACCAACAATCTGTAATCTGTAAATGAACTCAGATTATTAGCAGAAACCCAGCAACTCATCCTCAAATGGCACATCAAAGGAAAGATGGATTTACAGAAACATGTTTTGAAATGCCTTCCTGTTTCCGGCCCCGCTAGCTCTGCGCCTCACCAGTGGACGTGGTCTGCACAGACGCGTGTCGTTCGCACTTCCACTCCCCTCGGCCGTTGCCTGTGCAGATGCACTGGAGCAGGTTCCCCCGATTATCCTTCTTGCTCCACGTCTCTCCAATTCGGTAGGATGTCCTGGTGTCCTGATCATTGCATCTGTCTGTTTCAGAAAGGAAGCATTTAGATGTGCAAATCAGGTCAAGCTGGGAAAAGGTGCCAGGGTCCACCCAAAAAGAAGAAGGTCATAGTTTAATGTTTGGTGAGCTATTGTTTGCTGATATGTTTATATGGGGCTCCGGTGTCACCGGATTCCATTTGTTCCACCAGAAAGGGAGATGTATGATTTTCTATGATTTAGTCTTCTTTCACTTCCCTGTTTGCCAAAATACTTTTTCGTCATCTTTCATTTGTTAATGTTTTTAAAAAAATTGTTTTCACATTGGTCCTTTGATCAAATTCATTCTCTGGCTTTCTATTTTCCCCTCTTTCCTTTCCAGGCTCTCTCCGATTTCTCTGGGGAATTGCTGTATATGACCATCCTTTCAACAGGAGACCTTCCTTAGAAAATAAGAAACAATAGGGAGGCAAGTAGGTTTCAAAAGGTCTCCCCTAGTTGCCCCAAAGAAGCTATAAAAAGATAACAGCATCTCTTCCTTCATTTGTTATGTAAGAAAATTCAGGGGACTACCAACTTCTTTGATTAAAATGTTCTCTTTTCTCAACACACACCTACTTAAAATCCCCAATAAAATGGCTTCTTTTGAACTGCTCAGTGGAATGGAAAAAACTAAACTGCCATCAGTCTATGTGTTTAATTATCTGGCAAATAGATTGTTTCAGTCATAATCCAGTTTTGCCCGTATGCTACAATGAAAGCAGAGAGAATTTGATTTGTGTATGAATCAGAAAGTCACTGCCCTGGGTGAGAAAAAATAATTAGATGGTTGAAGTAAGTCTATACAAATACACACCCACATTGATCTACCACCAGAAGGGAGGTCTGGATGAAGGTATTATGGTTGCTGACAGCTTTTCTCCAAATCTCCAGCTAAAAGGATGGGCTTCCCTGAAGTCCTGAAGCCCCCCCCCATAGCACATTCTCAGTATTTATCTTGAAGCCCTTAATACTGGACCTTGTAGGAGATGAATATGTCTCATCTTCTCATCTCCCTGACCCACTTACTAAGTGCTCTTCAGAAGCTGGGCTAATGTCCAATTCAGTTTTGTGTTCCTATACCATCCTGTACACAGCGGGGACTTACAAAATTTCATGGAATGAACGATTTTCTTTGAGGAACTTTTCTCAAACTTGTTATTAGAAGAGCTTTAAATAATAGATGCGGGTTTGAGTCATCGACACCAAGGTCTTGAAAGTCTGACGATCATAATAACATTTAAAATGCAAAAGATCTAATGAACCAGCAAGTTTCTGGGAAAGACTGTCAGAATTATGATCACTTTCCGTGAAAGACTTACTTTTTTTATTAGCAAAGAATTCAAATTTGGATAATGAACCTTTTAAGATGGTTAAATACTTTAAACTAGATAAAGAAGATAGGTTCAATATATTTAGATTTGATTTAGGATTTATTTATAACACCAATTGTTAATGGCTGTATCGCTTCAATAAGTTCTGTAGTTGCTATTGGTTTGAAAGTTCAAAAAAGGAGCTTTGGGTCCCCAAGGCAACAAGGGCCTAAAGGTAAACTTGGAAGGAGCAGAAGACATACCAGAGGCCAGCTTCTTTATGGCACTAATAAGCCTATTTGGGAGCTTCAGGTAAGAGACACTGTGTTTAACCCCAGGTGGACACATAATTTTAGCCTATAAGTACTTTTTATTTTCATCAACTTTGCCAATGAATATGCCTTATTTAAATTTCAAACACAAAAGGAGACCTAAGACTTTAGAGCTTTGCCCCATTCTATGTCAATAGTATCTACATGCCCAAAGAGGTCTTTGCATGTTATTTTAATGATTTCTTTGCTCTTGATACTTGGGAAACAGCTCAGTGATAATTGATTAAACATTTGCAACTAATCTTCAGGTCCACAGCACATTTGGCCTTCAAATGAATATTTGGGTTCTTTCTTAGCAGCTGATAGCCTAAGACCTTATTAAACTTTTTCCTTTTCTTTGAAGAAACAGAGTAAGTTGATTGTGGGGTTTTTCTCAACATCCAAATGTTACCAAAACCTGCTGGTGTATCGGGTGTGTGCCAAGTGATATCACATTACAAGTCTCTCTAGGAATCCAGAAAAAAATACCTGGCCTCATCTTGAGCATAAAGAGCTAAAACATACTTCTAGAAGTACAGGTGATACGTCCACTGCCTTCTCCCAGACAAGTACAATCCACCATCATCCAGCCTTGATATGGCTTTTCCCAGGTCTCTCCAACGACATAGGAAGTCCCAGCAGCGTGATCAAAACATTTCTCAGCTGTAGGGAAATTTGGATGAAAAACAGGAAAAAAAAAAAGGGTTATTTTGAATTGTGCAGTCCCCTTGTAATTTAAAGGGTATCATGTAAGCAAAAATCCAGCCACATTTTTTTAAGTGGTACTCTGTTCAAAAAGAAAGGCACGCCCTGTAACTAAGCACATAGTAAGTAACCAAAGCGAAAGAAAGATCCAGCCGAGCTGGCAGGCAGAATTCCTGTTCTCCTAATAAGCACATGGATGGGTACATTCAGCTAGGACCACTGTTCACATCATTACTGGGGTGCAAACGATCTATGTATGTGTTCGTCTGTGGGAGACTGCACAATTCTAATCTTAATTACGAATGCGTAAAAAAAAAAAGACAAGAAAGCTGTCGAAACTTTGATTTCTGGAAAAAGGGCTACAACATGAAGCCAAATAAAAGCCTTTGAATTCATGAAGAAGAAGGAACACAGTAAAAGTTATAGGCAGAAACTTAGATTTGTATTTACAGAATTCAACTGAAGACTGAGGCTAAAAGAAGCTCAAAAGTTTTCATTGTGAAGAAAAAATCACTAAGGTGTGACAGAGGACACACAATATCGTTTCAGTCCAGCATGTTTCAAGAAAGATGTATGTCAAAAGTGCCATTGCTGGGACTTCTGGGTGCCTCCGTCAGTTAAGTGTCTGCCTTTGGCTCAGGTCATGATCCCAGGGTCCTGGGATCAAGTCCCATAATGGGCTCCCTGCTCAGTGGGGAGCCTGCCTCTCCCTCTGCCCTTCCCCACCCCCCACTTGAGTGCACCACTCTCTCTCTCTCTCTCTCTCAGATAAATACTTCTCTTTAAAATGCCATTGTTTTTTCTTTTAAATAATTTACATATTGACTAAGGGATATCTGAGACCACATATCAGACAAAAGAAATGGCTTTCTCCTAAGTCTTTCAATTCTATCTTGTGCTTTTGAAACAAAATTGAGATTTCCATCAATGCTTAGTACTTTCTGATCTGATTCTTTCGGGACTTCAGGACTACGAAGAATCCTAATCCTTCAGGGTTATAACCCATTTCAGTATTTGAAATAAAATTTCCATTTCCTTCTTTTTTGAATTGGAATTCGGATCTTGTGTCCACACGGCTTTTGGTTCACCCAACACTGTGACCGTGCCTCCCCACGTCTCACTCGTCCCTCAGAGACACACACCTACGGGCTTGCAGGTCCATTCTCCCTTCCCGTTGCCAAGACACACACACTCTAGCATGTAACCGCCGGTCTCATGCGGTCTCCTCCAGGTATCCCCGATCTTGTAGGACTGACCCCCTTCATGGCAACGGTCTGTTCAAGACAAAAAGCAAATGTTAGAGACAGAGACAGAGTATTTAAAAAAAAAAAAAAGGAAAGAAAGAAAAGGTCTCATGTTCCACCCATGTACTAAGTAGGTACCTGGGTTGGCCAAAGTGAGGACACAGAGAACGGCTTTCCCATCAGAGGCAGGGGAAAAGTTAACAGGGCTGGTCACTTTGGGTCATTCAATTAAATGTCTTGTTTAAGCATGATGGGAACAGAAAATTGAATGGCAAAGCAAGAGGCCATAAATCCTGGTTCCTCAGAGAGATCACAGGAAATTGGGTCCTAAAGCAGAAAAGAAAGGCTGGCAGGCATGACCTCCCCACGGTCACGCAGGTTGAGCCTGACTGAATGAAAAGGCCACCTCACATCGGGCATAGCTTTCCAGCTTTCTGGAGTGGGAGAGCCCACATTTTACCTGAGGATAAAAGCGTCATATTAGTGGAAAGCAAGTACACGTCTACCTCTCAGGTTAGGAAATCTGGGTACTCTTCTCAGCTGCTTAACACAAAGGCTGAATGCCCATGAGACTATAAACACTACGGACCACAGACTCTTAAGACTGCCAACAAACTCGAATAAACCCTAATGTTAATTATGGGAAAAGCTGATTGGGTCTGTTCATAAGGGACTGCTTTGTTTTTTTGGACAGAAGCCCTTCAAGTAACTTCCACTGAAAGGATGCATTAAACATAGAGTCATAGAGTCCCTTGGTAATCCAGTGAATCATAGTGGAAAGATTGCCTTGACCAAACTAGAACTGATGAGAGTCAACACAGTCCCCAAAGGTCCTTGGAAACACCAGTAGGCTACTCATTCCATACTACCCCTGGGGATAGCGAGATTAGCTTCCTGGGTAAAAACTATAGGTTTTAAAGAAACCACACTGTATCTATGAGATGCAACAGGTCTCTGACTCACAAGCAAGAGCTGACCACACAATGGCTAATTCACTCTTCCAGACCATCTTCCTAATCACTGAAGATAGTCACTTAATCAGTCTGGCTTGAAGAAGATGCCGAGGTAACAAAGAACGGACAACTCCCCTGAGCATTTCTTACTGTAATGGAACTCAAGAGGTCCCCTTGGTACTCCTAAGTCCACATAGACTGTTTCCACCTGTGCACAGTGCACAGGGCATCTTCCAGAAGCACAGGGACCAGCTGGGCGGCCACAGAGGAGCAACTGGTCCTCTGGGTGTAAACCATGCATGACAGAAAGTGACAGCAAAGGCAATGGAGAAATTCGCATATATGATATTTTAGCATCAGTTCACAGAAAGTCTTTCTTACTTGCAATGGTACAGCTTATTCGCCCTCGCCCAGCTCCGATGCAGGTACAGTCCCAGATCATGGAGTCTTTAGGGCGCTCATAAGTATCACCCACTCGGTAAGTGTTCCCTGTGTACTTGTCAAAGCAAGTCTCTTCAGCTGAGGAGAGAAGGAAAGTCCATGTGAGCCTTGCGTATGTAAAAGCTTTTCTATCCCAATAATCCCAACCAAAGAAACACAAAGTCTTCCATTCCTAGTAGCACGGTATAACCAAGTATGTAGCCAATTAAAATGGGAGATCTAGATTCTACCCCAGGCTTTAAGGAAGCTCAGGGAATTTCTATTGTAAAGGATTCTCAGGCCCTTAGGAAAAAGCCATAGTAAGCCCTACTTTAGTAGGACTGGCTAGACTGTGAAGGAAGGTTTCAGATTCTGATCTCTGACTCAGATAGTCAAACCAAGGTCCACAAGAAAAGCAAACAATTTGAAGAGCCCCACCACCCACCAAGTACCATCATTTCTTAATCCTACTATTTCTATTCTGGCCTCATCAGTGCTTCTCTGGAGGAGTTGCTATAATTACAAGAGAAACAGAACAATGGTCCTAAAAGAATGGGCACTTTGAAGAAAGTGGTTAGTGGTTTTTCTGCAGCTGACAAATCACTTTACCGTTTAGTGCCCAAAGAGTTTCCTGGCCCATAATCTTACAGTTTAAGACCTGAAATTCCTTTCGAGTAAATTAAAATTTTATAAGCAATTTCTTTGGAGGGAGAGCATAAAATCTTCCATTTTCTCATCAAAAACTTTGGGACAGTAAAATAAAAAGAAGACTCTAGGAACTACTTTGGGACCCACTGGTTCTTCTGTTTTAAAGGGAGAAGTAACATGTGAAAGGCGAATAGAAGCACTTATTAACAGTTTTTAAAGAGGAAATGACATACTTATGTTGGGAAAATTTATAACTAATGCTAAGTTTAATTATCAGGCACCAGTTCTCCAAACATTCAAAGATACTAACTGCCAGGCTTCCATGACTTACGTTCGGGTTTGCTCTCGCAGTTAAAGCCTCGGCTCCCTCCATAACAAGTACAAACCAAGGCATTTCCCAGGTAGGTGCGTTCCCATTGTTGGTTTATCTGGTAGTGTTTCCCATTGTCGTAACAACCAGCTATAAATGATTAAAGAAAAGAATGATTACATCTGCATCCCCTCTTTTCTCCAAAGTATGGAATTTTTGTGCACAACTAAATTGATGAGACTAAGCAACAGACATATAAAAATAAGTTATTCATCAGAACATCAAAATTCAAAGCAATATTCCATGAAAATATATAGAAATTAGCTATCTAAAGAGTTAACCACAATTTATACACATAGATATTTAGGTATTCCTTTTTTTTTTTTCCTTTTAACTTAGCTAAATGTTATACACAATGATGTCATTTCCATCTGGCCAGGGGTCTACATCAAAGGAATGGAAACATTTTGAAAAGCGGATACCTGGAATTACATTTTAAAATACGCAAGGATCTTCAATGCTTTGGGGGGGGGGAATAAATCAAAATGGACTTTAAGCAGTTTCCTTTAGCCACGGCTAAAGGAGGGTGTGTCTTTGAAAAACTGGAAGAGAAATTCCCATCTCTCTTCTAGGAGAAGTATCCTGAAGGGCCCCCAAAGTACTGTGAACCAATTACATCTCTTCAAGTTAGTTAGGAACCACATAGCTATCTAGCCACCCTCTCCTCTTCCCCATTTTAAAAAATCTATTTAACCGATCATTTAGTGACAAAGAAAATTCGAAGCTTAAGAGCCACACTAATCCCAAATGTTAAGTTTAAAGGCATACATTACTTTCCTCTTTAAAGGCAAGCTTGGATGAATGCTTAGGAGGACGACTTGATTATGTAGAGTTGACAAGAGCGCTGCGGGACATTGCAAAACCCCTGTCCTCCAATGCCTTCGTTTATTCTATCTTTTGTGTCCTGAGTCGGTGGCTCTCATTAAGGCGTGCACACACGCCGCACACGCGCGCGCGCTCAAAACTTCAGCCCAACTTTGGTTGGCTTTAGGTCCCATTCCCGCGACAGACTGTTTCAGCCCGCGGTCAGTACTCACGCTTGCTCTGGCTGACAGCCACTGGGGTCTGGGGCTGAACGATTTGCTGAGTCTGCCTCTTGCTCTTCGAGGCTCCGGTGGAGGGCACCGCTGTCCCCAGGGACAGGACGGCCAGCAGCAGCAGCCGGGGCCCCGGACCCCTGAGCATCTTGAGACCGTGCCGGGAGAGACGCCCTCACCAGAAGGCAAGTTGCCACCAAGTTTGGCTCCTTTTGCAACCTGCGGAAGGACTCTAGTTGACGTCCCCAAGAAAGTAGGGGCCAGGGGACGGGGAAGGGGACGACTGGAGGGAGAGAGGGAAAGGAGAGGACGAGAAAAGTTGTGGCTGCCGGTCCCCTCTCCCGCGCTCGCGCCTGGGGCTCCCTCTCCTCCCCCTGCAAAGCGCAGCCGGCGCGGGCGGCCGAGCCCCGAGCGCCGGGGTTTATATGGGGCCGTCCCCTCCCGTCCCCCGCGAGGCCCTGGGCGCCGCCGAGGAGGGACCGCCGGGCTCCCCCCACCCTCGGGCCGCCGCCGCCGCCGCCGCCGACCGCGCGCCGATTGGCCCGGGCTCCCGGTGACGTCAGGGGGACTGTGGGTTCGCCGCGAACAAAAGAGATGCTGATCGCCCGCCAGGACTGGGGCTGGAGAACTTTTTTTCGGTTTCCTTTGCGGTCGTCAAACTTTCTTGGGGCTGAGGGGGAGGGATGGGAAGCGGCTGGAAAGGAGTAGACTGGGAGGAAAGGGAGGGGCTGGAGTTGTGCGAGGCGAAGGGGTATGCACCCCTTCTCTCCCCCCCCCCACCCCGGCTTTCCTTTCCTTTCCTTTTTTACTGGGAGGTAGGGGAATTGAGGAATTGCGTCACCTCTGGAAAAAAAAAAAGTCTGCTCACTGGAGTGTATTTTGGGGGGGGAGGAAAAACCATAAAGTAGCCACCACCTTGCAGCTGTAGGAATGTAGACTTCGCAGTCCCAGGGCGGGGCTGGCTTTCCTCCTGTTCCCTTTCTTTGGTCTAATGCGCACTGACTTGGGACTCACTTTCTTTGCCTTCACAGCTTCCCGTTCAAGACCTCTCCCCTTCTGAACACTGTACCTCCCTGGGTCTCAGGAAGGGCTAGTTGGGGAATAGGGAGGAAAGCTACTTTTTTTTTTTTTTTTTCATGAGCTTCTACTAAGTATCTTTAATGAGCTTCTACTAAGTTCTTCGGTGTGCTTGGAGAAGCTCGGGGAAACTCAGAGAACGAGTTTTCTTTTTGGAAGGACAAAGCAGCAGTTTGCTTTTTAAAATGTGCAAGAAAGACATAACTGGGGAGGAGGTGCCTGTTTCCACTCAAAGTGAAATCAGTGGTGGACGATCTGAAACCAGGAAAGTTGGAAGGGCCGTGGAGAGAGAAAGGTCTTCATGTCGTTGCCCACGTTCACCATGCCCGTTACACACAAAACAGAATCTTGTTGACTCACTAAAAGCTAAGAAAAGACCATTTACAGCTTTCCCTCCCATGGTCCCTTCCTTGCTTTTATTTGGCAGTTTCGTTTAGTAGACATCAGTTTCATGACAATGCCCTTCCCCCAGCCCCTGCTGCCAATTTTTTTTTTTTTTAATACTTCAATTGTTATGTATTCCAAGAATGTGGAAAGTTCCCATTTAAGGTTTCTCCCTCTTTCCCTCTAAATGCAGGGGGTTGAAAGGGAATCTGAACAGACTCAGGCCATTTAGCAACTCATCACATCGGATCTGTTTTCAGACAAACACAAGTCACACTGGCTTTAGAAGATCTTCAAAAGGAAGACTCCACAATTTTCTTCACTGACTCCCACAAGACCCCAACACAAAGCTCTGCCTTCCAGTTATGTTAGTGGTACAGACTTCTTGTTTGCTTTGAGAACTTATGAAAGCTACTGGCAAAATGTTTATTTCTGCTTATTACTTGTTTTCTCCAAAAGTTCCACCTCCAGTAACTGCCACAGGGTAAAGAACTCTATGGTCTATAAAATGCCCAACACATCAAAGACACAAAACTAACATTTGTTTTTATTAATGCACGGATTTAAAAAAACCCACAGCAAATATCAGTTTCTTACAAATAGTATAAAATAACTTCATGAGTAATCTTTGTGACCAACATTTCAAGTTGAGAGAGTGCCATGGATTTCCCCAAATTTAGAGTCCCGTCTGGGCTAAAGGTTTTTTTTAATTTTCTTTTTTTTTAATTTTTCATCATCATTTGACAAAGCAGTTTTCTCTTTCGAATATAAAAGGGCCCCTTGTAAAATTCCTAGTAAATTTCTGGGAAGCCAGAGGGAAGGTTACCTGGAAATCAGGATGTAAGCAAGATAAACCTGAAGCAAAAGCCTTCTTAAAATACATAGATTCTAGGGGAAGGAAATAAGTGGTTAGAAAAATATTATTTTGTCAACAAAAAGCATGATAGTTTGATATATTTACTGTACTAAAAATACTTTAGAATAATATACATATGAGAGCTTGGAAGAAAAAGGACCATCTTACATTTCAGAAGAAACTTTTATATTTCAATCCTGTTGAAAAATAATTTAAGGACATAGCATTTCTCTATAAATTATAAGCAAAAATATAAAAACATTTGAACTTTATAGGACTGTATGGAAGTTTACCCTTTTCCTTGAAATTTTTTGTTGTATTTCTTAAACTTTGCAGAGATATTTCCTTAGTTAAGATAACAAGGCTTACTTTGGTATTCTTTCATTATCAAAATCCCTTGTAACTATGTAAGTCTATTATCTCTAACTGGAGAGATAATTAAATATTGAAGACCTCACTGACTCAGTTTGAACTCAACTGATATGCCTGGGGTCCAAGACTTCCTTGCATTTCTTGAGAATGCTGGAGACTATTTTGACAGGGTGTGCTCTCTTCGGTAAGTATTGTCCTTCTACTTGTGGGATATAACCTTGAATCTGTTTCTTTTTCTCCTCTCGGTTTGGAGAGGGAAGTATGACAAAAGAGAAAGTAAATTCATAGGTGTTTGGGGCTTGAGCTGGGCCCAGGAGTTAACTGTAAATGGGCACAAGAAATCTTACGGGGGTGATGAAAATAAATGTTCTAAAACTAGATTATGATGGTAATGCACAACTTGGTAAAGTTGCTAAAAATCTTCTTAGTGGAGTTGTACACTTCAAATGGGTGAAATTTTATGGTATGTAAATTACACCTTGACAAAGTTGTGTTTTAAAAAATTGATTAAAAAGTAGTATTTCTTGGGGCGCCTGGGTGGCTCAGCGGGTTAAAGCCTGTGCCTTCAGCTCAGGTCATGATCTCAGGGTCCTGGGATCCAGCCCCACATTGGGTTCTCTGCTCTACAGGGAGCCTGCTTCACCCTCTCTCTTTGCCTGCCCCTTGGCCTACTTGTGATCTCTTTCTCTCTGTCAAATATATAAAAAATAAAGCTTTAATTTTTAAAAAAGTAGCATTTCTTCATTCTTTTTATTTGTACCTCTTCTGATATTGTTTCAAGGACACACACACATTGTAGCACACACCAAGCGGCCTCATTTCTTTGGTTTTTTGTGAGCAAGTTGACCTTTAATAAGTAGTGGATTCTTTCCTCCACACCTGAAACTCCTTTTGAAACCCAGTATTTGTGTGATGACATGTATGTTTTGAGACAGAACATATCCTCACTTAGAACTATGCCTTGTTTCTCCATGGACATGCCATGGTAATAGGATTTCCCTAGAATTTAGAAGAACTTAAAATTTCAATAACAGAAAAGGGCACATGTATCTTTGTGGTGTGGAGCGTGGAGTTGTTATTTGGATGTTTTGTTATTAGAGGAGGTTATTGAGGATTATGAGTAATTATGGAAACCTGAACTGAATTGACTTCATTAGTTGAAGATTATGGCGAAGCACAAAAAGAATTTCTCAGATCCAGTCATTTAAAGAGGACTGAAATTAAAACAATTTAAGGGATAAATTTTAAAAGGCAATTTTTCTCCAAGTGAAAATGAGTTTCCTTTCACAGCAATACACACATTGCAGACAATACTCTTCCTAGTTGAGACCCTTGTCTATTGAGGAAAAAAAAAACTAACCCCTGATAAGAAATAACTCCTTGACCCAAAGTTTACTTAAAAGGAAGGTAGGTTGTTTTTTCTGAAAACCTTTGGCTTTTATCCTGTTCTTAATCTCTCTGAGTCTGGTTAGAAGGGAGGCCGTTAACTAGTGACCTTTGGAACTTTCTGCCTTCAGAGCCCTTAGTAGCCTGTAGTGTCTTTTTCTCCCTGAGGGCTTTCTATAGGAAGGCTAGATGGAGATCAATTGCAGCGGTTTTGATTCTTATCTTGATTGTAGTTTTTCAGCAAGAAATCCTTCCCATCTTCCTTTGAAAATGGCCAAGCTTGCAAACTGCTACTCATTAAATACAGGTGTGAGAAGGAAAAATACACTGCCCCCTGGGCAGCCCTCATGAGTAGAATGTCAGAGTAGTTTGTCTACAATTGACAGGCACCTACAACCAGGGAAAAATACCTGATAAAGGCTTGAATTTATACCTTGAAAGCTAGCCAGTTTCCACTTAATAAGCATTTTGTTTATATTTTAAGTTACTTCGTTTTTTAATCAGCACTTTTAAAAAGCCTTCGTCTACGCCCTTTGTTTTTTAAGGGGAGGACTCTTTTCCCTTTAGAGTAACTCCTGGAAAGGCTTTGCAAAGGAGTCTAATTCAACCAGTAAAAAGGAACTAACCACTATGCAACTGGAACACTTCACGGAAACTAGGATAGAGAATTTCAGCTTCCCAAGATAGGTAATAGTTTCTCGGAAAATTTTTATTTTTGTATATTGCTCCTTTTTCCAGTTTTATTTTATGTTGGTGGCTTTAAAGATTGTGGGGTTTTTTTTTCAAGATTTTATTTATTTATTTGAGAGGGACAGGGAGGACACAAGAGCACAAGAACAGGGTGAGGGAGAGGCAGACTCCCCACTGAGCAGGGAGCCTGATTCTTGTTGGATCCCAGGACACCAGGATTGTGACCTGAGCCTAAGGCAGCTGCTTAACCAACTGAGCCACCCAGGTGCTCCTAAATGTTTGTTTTGAAAGGCTGATTTTTTTTTTTTACAAACTTAAAATATTTTTTAAAAACTTAAAGGATTTCCACTGTTTAAATTATTTTCTATTCTTACACATTCATCTTACACATTCATATACTTTCAGTATCTCATATGCAGCTAATCACGAAGTTTGTGTCAGGTGCTTAAAAATAACTGTACACATTATCTCTGAAATAAACTTTCAAGCCAACAACATAATACTATGATACAGGTAGTCAATAGATGTTCTTTCTATCCACTTTTTTTATTGTTTAAATAGTTATGATACATTAAAGAGATGCAACTGAATCATACAAGTAAAAGTATAAATATATTTCTAAATCTATGTTGAACCATTTTCTAGATAAATTTAAGATACTCTCTCATTAAATATAAAAATTTTACTGAGATTCAATAGATATTTAAAATCATTACATTGGGGCGCCTGGCTGGCTCAGTCAGAAGAGTGTGTGATTCTCGATCTTGGGGTTGTGAGTTTGAGTTTCATGTTGGCTATAGAGATTACCTAAAAATAAAATCTTAAAAAAAGAAAATTCTAAAATCATCACTGTGTCAAACATGGAAAATGAAGGCAAGCTGAAGTGCCCACATCAGGTCATAAAGATTCTAGCACCTGAAGAAAAATGCGTTTAGTTAGCTAGATTTCATTAAGCACTTACTTTGAGCCAGACCCTCAATTAAGTCCTTTTTCTATGTGGATTTTGTTTTTTTTTTGTTTTTTTGCTTTTTCATTTACCCATCAACAATCCTCTGAGGTAAATACTGTTCTCCCCTCACTCTTACAGACAAGGGTCTAAGGCTTAGAGTGATGTTCTCTGAATCACCAGCCTTGTTGAAATTATGGTATCAATTAGTGATCCCCCCCGGCATAAAGGTATGGGTCAAGCAATTGGCTCAAGAATTGAGTGAATGATTTCTTCAGCATGAGACTCATTTCTTCAGAAGATGTCACACACAATGCTGCTACCCAATACATCATCTGTGGCATCCAGGGCCATTCTTTTGTGAACCAGTTGCCTTCAAACAGTCTGACTGTGTTTTGATATCCTGCATGGCACGTGGAGGACTGTTACCTTGGACTCCACAGGCCTCCAGGCACGGTGGGACAGAAGCTCTGTCGTGTTTACTGTGTGCCCAGCACAGAGCATAAGTACTTGGCACGTATGAATGAAAGGAAAGAAGGGTAGATGAGAAGAGCTCTCGAATTCACATTTAGGGATTATTTATCCAGCTGGTCACATTACTAAGTGCTCTGCCTATGTTATTTTAGTTTACTGTCAAAGCAACTGCCAGAAATAGATATAAATAGCCCCATTTTTCTCTCTGAGGCTTTGAGAGTTTGAAGATGGTCCTTAGGCTTGTGCAGTAAGAGAGGGACAAGGCTGGAACCTCAGTCAAGGTCTTCCTGACACAACATCCGTATTCATGGCCAGGATGCACTAGGCTTTCCCCAAAGAGATTTGCCACATATGAGTTCAAAGAAATTTGGAAACATTCTTGGATGGTAACTTTTTTTTAGTTCCCCCAGATCTCCATGCTGTGCCCTTCACTGCCTTGCTCTGCACCTCTGGGCTGACCGTTGGACTATATGGCAGAATCCTCGGCTTCTTTTGAAGCCTGCTCCCTGCTACAGGGCCACAGTTCACGTGGCAGCTGCCTCTCTCTAGAACATCCTCAGAGGGGGCAATAGTACCCCCAAGAGGGTGAAAACTGGTTCTTGAGGTGTGGGTAGGGGTTAAAAAAAACAAAACTAAAAACAATTCGACCCTACGTGATAAAATCTTATTCCTTCGTTGTTAATTTATTCTTTAGGTAGAATTTGAATTAGATTTAATTTTTGGAGGGAGAAAGGAGGTTGAGGTAGAGGTAATAACTAAAAAGAAATGGGGAGGAACACTCGTCTGGAGCCACGTCTCCTGCCAGACTGTTCTCTGAGGCTCCAGCTCTCCCTGGCTTCCTCTTATGATGGCAGCTCTAGAAGCGACAAAACTTCATGCCTTGCCAGTCCCTAGGAGTCTCCAACACCTCTTTATTCCTTGGCCATGCCCACACCTCTTTACCAGGGCCTTCGCCAAAGGACCTTTCTCCTGAAAGACTTCAGGGGAAATCATTTGAATTCTATTTCCTCATGAATTCTGACAATGCAGATTACAACGGTTTCCAATGATGACTTGACTAATTCACATAAGCTATGGTTTAAGTTGTAAATTACAGCCAAATAGATTTAGGGCACATGAATTCTTTTCCAAACTTAGCAAATAATATGACTCAGTGCTTTCTCCTTGCATTTCCCATGTCTTGGCCTTTTTTTTTTTCTTTTTGTTTTTGGTCTCTCTCTCTCTCTCTCTCTCTCTCTCTCCTTAATATATACTCCTTAACTACTCTATCTTTCCCAGCACACAATGCTCTCATGATTGGAGCAAATGATCTAATGATTATACAACTATAAAGAACTATACAACTATTTTTAAGTATATAGGTGGTAACTTCCCGACTCCCTTGGAAATAATTTGATTTATCCACCAAGAAATTTGTTCATACAAAGAAGACTCAAGAGCCTTACCACGTTAGAAACAGAAATTTATCTTTAAAAGTCCCTTGTGAATCTACAAATGTCATAAAGACTTTTACACATTTTTCATAGATGTAAAGATGAATTTTGCTTTTGAATTCATTTTAGATACTGAAATAATTTAGCTGAGGGCTTGCAAAATCAAGGAAAACTTATTCAGATTTCTCTGCTTCCATGAGCAGTAAACTCCAAGGTCTTATCGATATTTAGTGTACAGAAATTCCTTACGTGGAAACAAAACTTTCTTGGGCACACTTGATGGATCAGTAATCATTTAAGCCTTTCAGAGACTCTCCATCAAAAACAATCAATAGTTTGTCATAGCTTTAATTTTAGAATACAACATAATATTTAGGAACACAATTTTTCATAAAACGGTTTGTAATTCCTATAGTGTTCTGTTGATTTTTCGATATACTCATCTTTTAAAAACTAGAAAATCCTTTTCTTTTTAGGTTAATTTGGAAATTAAAAGTAATTATAATGTCTTTGTCAGCTCTATGTGATCAGTTATAGCTCATCTTAAACATACTTGGTAGTTTATCCTCTATTTTTTACAGCATCGTAGTCACATTTTTGTCAATTATGAGCAATTCTAGAAAGATTCCTGATAGCTTACCTACTTACACATTCAATTAATCTTCCCATTTCCTTTGTCCAATTAAATTTTCCCAGGCATCCCTTAAAGCAAAATAATATAAATGTTTACGGACCCAAATTATAAGTTCATTTCAGTTTGGAAGGGAGTGACACTAACTATGAATTATAATTAGCACATCGAGTTTGTTCTGATACTTTCTAACCTCTCTGAGGAAGTGAGTTTTTCAATTTAGGCACATAATATATCAAATTAGAATGTAGTCTCCTTTACTTATGAAAGTCTTTGTCTTTTCATTGTGTGTTTCTTCTTTTTTTTTAAGGTTTATTTATTTATTTGAGAGAGAGAAAGCGTGAGCACACAAGCAGGGTGAGAGGCAGAGGGAGAGAATATCCAAACAGATTCCCGCGGAGCATGGAGCCCGAGGCAGGGGGTTTGGTGGTGTTCAGTCTCACGCCCGTGAGATCAGACCTGAGCTGAAACAAAGACCAGGCCGCCTAACTGACTGAGCCACCCAGGCGCCCCCATTGTCTGCTCTTTATCAAATTTGTTGTTTAATCATGGGTTAATTAAATTGCCTAACGTTACAACCTAGACTTCCAGCAAAGTGAGATTTGGGTTATTCCCAAATAATAACAGATTATTTAGAGAGAGCTGTAGTGATTGAAAAACATGGACATACTGTTTTCTCTAAAATGTTCCCTTAACATTTTTTAACAGTTTAATGGTATAATTGACACATAGTAAGTTGCATGTCCTTAAAATGTACAACTTGATAATTGTCGGCATATGTGTACATCCCAGAAATGATGACCACAGTTAAGAGAGTGAACATATCCGTCACTTTCAAAGGTTTCCCTGCTCCCTTGGATAATCCCACCCTCCTGCCTTGTCTATCCTTCTAATCTGTTTTCTGTCACTGTGGATTAGTTTTCACATTCTAGAGTTTTATATAACCACAACCATGCAGTATACATACATACATATATATTCATATATATATATCACATACATTCATATATGTCATATATATCATATATATTCATATATGAATATATTTATATATATATATTTGTACCTGACTTCTTCAGTCAGTATAATTATTTTGAGATTCATCTATGCTGTTTCTTGTATTGATACTTCATTCTTTCTATTACTAAATAGTATCCAATTAAATAGATAAACCACGATAGATTCATCTCTTCATCTGCTGATGGACATTTGGGTGGTTTTTGATAACTAGAAATAAAAACTGCAAATAATATTTGCATGTAAGCATTTGGACATCTATTTTCTTTTCTTTTGGATACATGTTTAGAAGTGAAATGACTGGATCATATCATAGGTATACTTTTTAACATCTTAAGAAAATGCCAAATGGTTTTCTAGACTAGTTGTACCATTTTATATTCCCACCAGCAATGTATGAGGATTACATTTTCTTTTTTTTTAATTAATTAATTTATTTGACAGAGAGAGAGAGATCACAAGTAGGCAGAGAGGCAGGCAGAGAGAGAGAGAGAGAGAGAGAGGAAAGCAAGCTCCCTGCTGAGCAGAGAGCCCGATTCCGGGCTGCATCCTAGGACCCTGAGACCATGACCCAACCCGAAGGCAGAGGCTTTAACCCATTGAGCCACCCAGGCACCCCAGGATTACATTTTCTTAACATCCTTGCCAACACTTACAGTGATCCATCTTTTACATTTTAGCCATTCTAATAAGTATATAGTGACTTCTTTGTGATTTTAATTTGCATTTTCTTAATGACTAGTGATGTTAAGCATCTTTCAACGTGCTCACTTGCCATTTATGTATCTTCTTTCATAAAGTGGATCTTCAAATCTTTTTCTCATTTTTAGTTTTTTTTATTGAGTTTTGAGAACTTTCTATGTATTCTAGATACAAGTTATCAGATATATGCTTTGAAAATATTCTCTCCTGGTGTATATAGCTTGTCTTTTTTTTCTACAGTGGTGTCTTTTGAATTGCAAAATTTTCAAATTTGATTACGTACAGAGTACAGTTTTTTTTTCCCACTTCATTTCTTTTGGGTCTCTCTCTTTTTTTAAGATTTTATTTATTTATTTGACACACAGAGAAAGATCACAAGTAGGCAGAGAGGCAGGCAGAGAGGAGGAAGCAGGATCCCTGCTGAGCAGAGAGCCTGATGCAGGGCTAGATCCCAGGACCCTGAGATCATGACCTGAGCCAAAGGCAAGAGGCTTTAACCCACTGAGCCACCCAGGAGCTCCTGTTTTGGGTCTCTTAAGAATCATTGTCCTTTGTTGCCTGATGCCCATTGTCTTGAAGACCATGGTTTTATATACTTTTTCTCTCTCTCAATTTCCCTCTCTCCCTACTTTTTCTTTGTTTCAGGTGAGATATAAATTTGTTTCCTATGGTCCTATGTTAGCTGAAAGTGGGAATCCTCTTCAGTTTTCAGAGATTTTAAATACATTAATCAATAAGTTGAAAAAAATACTATGCCTTCCTTCAAATATAGCTTGAAGTTCTATTATGCATTTTTAGTTTTGTGTCTTTTATTTTGTGCCCAATAAAAGTATTGCTTTTTTTTTTTTTTAAAGATTTAATTTATTTATTTGATAGAGAGAGAGAGTGAGCACAGGCAGGGGGAATGGC
Source organism: Nasua narica (assembly GCA_028533885.1). Taxonomy (NCBI): domain Eukaryota; kingdom Metazoa; phylum Chordata; class Mammalia; order Carnivora; family Procyonidae; genus Nasua; species Nasua narica. The sequence goes on from CM052810.1 coordinate 155,349,705, forward strand.
AGGCAGAGGGAGAGGAAGAAGCAGGCTCCCCACTGAACCAGGAATCCAACGCGGGGCTCAATCCCAGAACTCTGGGATCATGACCTGAGATGAAGGCAGATGCTTAACTGACTGAGCCATCCAGGCACCCCAAAATTATTACTTTTGACAGTTTTTTTATTACATAGATTCTTTCACTATTGTCTTAATATTTCCTTTTAGTTTATAAGACATGATTTCCTCTTCTACCAGTTTGCTCTTTGAAAACAAATTTTATTTCTCTTGGAACATGATGTCAAAGACTGCAATTGGAAGAAAGTCTAAGCTCAAACCCATGGAAAAGACACCACAGGAAACAAATGCTATAACTATAGCTTCTCTAGCTATTGAATTAAATAGTTATTAAGCTAATTGGTAGATAATCTTGGCATCTATTACCATTTAATATAACTAGTGTGTAAATAGGTGATATAAATTGGGTTCTGCGTGAAGTTGTTACTGATGATTTTTATCTCTATGTGCAAGTGAGAAAACCAATGAGAAAATGATAATTATTAGTTGCAATGATAATAATTTTAGGCCTTCTCTGATTATTCTAGCCCAATCTGATATTTTTCTTCTCTTGTTGATTATACTTATATTCTTTTCCACGTAGACTGGCTCCTTAAAAAAATAAGTTTACAGGGTGTCTGGGTGGCTCAGTTGGTTAAGCAACTGCCTTCGGCTCAGGTCATGATCCTGGAGTCCCGAGATCGAGTCCCACATCGGGTTCCCACCTCCACGGGGAGTCCGTTTCTCACTCTGACCTTCTCCCTTCTCATGCTCTCTCTCTCTCTCTCTCCTAATAAATAAATAAATAAATAAATAAATAAATAAAATCTTTTAAAAAAATTAAAAAAAATAAGTTTACATAGATTCTTTTCTCCCCAATAGTACTGTAAACTCTTTGATGGTAGGCATTGAATTACTCCTACTAAAAAGACTAAATTTGGGGGCACCTGGGTGGGTCTGATGGTTGAACATCTGCCTTCGATTCAGGTCATTATCTCCAGGTGTTGGGATCGAGTCCAATGCTGGGCTCTCTGCTCAGCAGGGAGTCTGCTTCTCCCTCTCCCTCTGTCTTTCTCCCAGTTGGTGCTTGCTTTTTCTCTCTCTTTCTCAGTCTCTCTCGCTCATGAATAAATAAAATCTTTAAAAATAAATAAATTTCTATTTTTTGAGGATCTATAAGGACTATGATGGAGACTATCCAGCCAAATCCATTTTCTTCCATAGTTAGTCTCTTTGTGCACAACTAGACTACATTTTATAGTCTCCTCTGCAGTTAGGAATTGCAATCGAAATAGTTCTCACCAGTGGAATGTGAGAAATGACGTGTCCCTACTGTGGGGTCTGGGACTTAATTCAATGGACATACCTCCTCCAGATTCTTTTATTCCTTTCCACCAGCTGAAATGCAGGCATGGGAGACATCCAGCTTTCACCATGCAGATGAAGAAAATTTCTTGGAAAAAGGTCGAGACCTGAATCATCATGAGGAGCAGAGCCTCGCCACTGACCTGGACCATTCATACTGAGACTGTTGCATGAGAAAGAAATGCATTCCTTTATTCTTTAAGCCTCTATGTGGTTAATCATATTTTTCCAGTAGCCCAAATCCACCTTAACCGATTTGGTTGGGTCTGTCTCAGTCTTCCTTACATGGCCAGTAGTTGAGTAGTCCTGTTGCTGGTGACTTCATGGGCTTGGTTTACCTGCTTTGCACTGCTGTTTGCAGTTTGGCTTGTTTTTTCTATTTTTCTCGCTATCCATATGTACACAGAGAATTTTCGTTTCTGTGATAAACTCGTCTGATATTTTACCATTTATTTATAAATAACAGATTCGGGTCATCCATCAAATATTTCTGAACCTCTGCCTAGAGCACTGTTTTGGGTTGAATTGTTTCCCTCTAAATTCAAATGTTGAAGTCTTAACCCCTAGGCCCCCAGAATGTGACCTTATTTGGAAATAGGATCTTTACAGAGATAATCAAGTTAAAACTAGGTCATTAGGGTAGGCCCTAGTCGAATACTATGGATGTCCTTGTAAAAAGGAGAAATTTAAGATAGACCTACACAGGGAGAACACCATGCGAAAATGAAGGTAGAGATTGGGGTGATGCATTTATAAGCCAGGAAATGCCAAAGATTGCTGTCAACCCACCAGAGCTAGAGGAGAGGTCTGGAATAGACTTTTCCCTCTCAGCCCTCAGAAGGAACCAACCCTATGATAACTTTATCTTGGACTTTTAGAACTGGGAGACAATAAATATCTGTCTGAGTAGCTCAGTTTTGTGTCTCTCTGTGTGTGTGTGTGTGTGCGCTTTTTGTGCTTTGGTAGGCAGCCCTAGCAAACTAACACACACGCCAAAATATTAATGCTAAGAAGAACGTAGCATTGAATTCAGATTAATAGCCAGAGCTCTAGAGGAATGACATAACATGGCCAAAGGCAAAATCTTAGTCACTGCAGGTCCGGGATGGTCCATGCTCTTTCCTACAGATGTTTCTGTCCAGGAAAGAATGTTTGCATTGCGTGTAGGCAACAAAAGCAAGCAAGATATAGGTCTTACTCTGAAGGAACGTAAAATTTAGTAACAAATTGGCAGGGATGAAAAAGTTTGATTCACATACTATTGGCAAGTGTGTTCATTAAAAAATGTATGCATGTGTACAGATTTGGCAAGTGTAAATTGGCTCATTCTTTTCAAAGGGCATTTTGGTAACACTCAAAATGCACATTACTAAAACATGGTAGACAGAGCACATGCATTTCCTCTACACATTCCTGAAACCACACTAGAATGATATTTCAGAGAGAAAAACAGTTAAAAAAAAAACCTGCAAGAGTAAAGAGACTAAAAAGAAGACAGCAGATAAAAGAAATCAACAACATTTTGGAAGAAGGCAAGCAGATGGAGAAGTGATAATTAAAGTCACAGAATAAATGGCTACATGCCAATAAGAAGGAAGCTGAGTTATATTCAAGAAATATTCAAGAACATTTGTCAATAAGTAGAGGCACCAGATACCTCTGAAGATGGGGAAGAAAAGGACTGAGAAGTATTTGGACATCTCTCTATAAGGAGAAACTTGGCACCCTCTTCAATCTCTCCCCTATTCCACCCAGCCAAGGACCAATCCACTCCTTCTTCACCTCATCAAGGCGGGTGCCAGAAATTTGACTGATTGTATGGATAGAGCCAGAAACACCAAACACAGTTGCAGGAAGACTGGTAGAGGCGAAACCAGGACTGAAGCGAGAGGATTAACTGAAAGTCTGCATGCTTACTCTCCGTGTGGCAGATGGGAGAATTTCTCTTTGGACTGAGTCTCTTTGGGAAGGGTGATCTGTAGATACAATGAGATAGCCAGACACCAACCCAGTCACCTACAGTGATGCCGGTCCATCAATAAGCTCCATTATGGACACAGAGCTTCCAATTAGATCTTTGGTGCCTTGATTCTAAATCTAAATAGATAGCCAAAGGTCACCAAACATTTAAGGAAAACCTCTGACATGAAGAATGATCAGAAGGGACTCACAGAAGACAAAACAAAAAGATTTAGATTAGTGACAATGCAAGAAGTAGAAGGAAATGAAAAAATAAATGAAATCCTGAAAACCAGTGACTGTAGAGAGAGAAGAGATTTATTGTATGAATAAAAAAAGTATTTATATATGTATGGGCATTCAGAGAGCAAGAAGTAACACTCAAAGAACTAGGGTAACAGAAACTCTGGATATTGATTTTATTAGAAATTATGATGGAATTGGGAAGATGAGAGAAAAGAAATTGTGTTTAAGGGAGTGGGTAGGGTGATGGAAGAAGGAAGGATGAGGAGTGATGGGGTAAGAACAGCTATTTTTCATTATTTACCTGGACCTAATTACCTCTTGATACAGAATAAAATTATAAAAAAGCAAAATAATAAGGAAAAAGAACTGTCAAGACACTTGATTTAAACTGAATTATTCTAGTACTGGAGATAGATGTTGTACTTTTTTCTAATTCAGTAGCTTTCCAAATTAGAAGGACAATGAGAGGGCAGGACAAGCGAGAGAATTCCACTACTCAAGTCACAAACTGTCTTTGGCAAACAAGATTTATTTCAGCTCCCTGGGAAGGAAACAAAAATCTTGTCCTAGAGCTCAAATACCTCAACGTGTCCTGACCAAGAGGACATTTGAACAACGAGGGGATGGTAGACACTAGATGAGAAATCCAAAGGAAGGACTTATGATTATTTCTAGAATGTGCTGATGATCTGATGTATACCTATGAAAAATATTCAAGACTATACCATAGCTATACTTTATTAAATGAAATTAAATAAACACTAAAAACAAAATGCATATGCCTTTTAATACAGCAATCCCAAATTCCTGTCTTTTTTACTCTTTTTTTTAGATACCTAACCTAACCCAGAAATCAGCAAACCTAGGGGTCAACTCCAGCCCATCTTTTGTTTTTGTGCAGCTTGTAAGCTAAGAACAGATTTTAGATTTTTAAATGGCTGAGAAAACCAAAAGAATAATATTTTCTGATATGAGACAATTATATGAAATTCAAATTCAGTGTTCCTAAGTGAAATTTTACTGGAATACTGCCATACCCATTTTTTAACATATTGTCTATGGCTGCTTTCTTGTTACAGTGACAGAGTTATCCAAAGAGAGAGACCATATGAACCACAAACCTGAAAACATTTATTATTTGTCCATTTAGGAAAAAGTTTGCTGACCCTTGATGTAGACCATCTGAGTGAAGTATCTTTCCAGATTACTATACTATTTCTTCTAATTTTTTTAGTTGTCCACACCCAATTAAAAAACAGTATTTTATATTCTCCACTTTATTATGTCTTTCCAAAGGAATTCACATTAATTTTCAATGAAAATGCTCTTTTTCACACTTCGATTTCAAAGGTTCAAAAATATTTAAGGGGTGCCTGGGTGGCTCAGTCATGGGGCATCTGCCTTTGGCTGGAGTCATTATCCTAGGATCCTGAGGTGAGCCCTGCATCAGGTCTCCTGCTTGGCGGGAAGCCTCCTTCTCCCTCTCCCACTCCCCCAGCTTGTGTTCTCTCTCTTGCTGTGTCTGTCTCTGTCAAATAAAAAAAATAAAATCTATAAAAAATATATTTAGGGGTGCCTGCGTGGCTCAGTGGGTTAAAGGCTCTACCTTCAGCTCAGGTCATGATCTCAGGGTCTTGGGATCAAGCCCTGCATCGGGCTCTCTGCTCAGCAGGGAGCCTGCTTCCTCCTCTCTCTCTGCCTGCCTCTCTGCCTACTTGTGATTTCTCTCTCTCTCTCTCCAATAAATAAATAAATAAAATCTTTAAAATATATGTATTTAATTAAATTGCATGGTTATAAAAACTAGTACAAATGGAATAAACAGTTTGGTACCCAAAAACTGACTCCTACTGACGGGAGCAGAAGAGTGTAGGTGCGCCGAACAGGACCATTGGCTTTGAGCATGCGTGGCATCACTGCTGTGTTCTATGGAGAGAAAGCAGAGTGCAAGTTAAGGTGGTGCACAGATTGAGTGGAAGTTGTTTAAGAGATTTTACATTGAAATTGTGGTCCGGTTATTTCAGTCGTTTAGTTTTCTCACTCCATCTAAAGTATAAACCCTAAAAGGGCGGGAGGTCCTTCTCACATTCCTTTATATCCTTTCCGCAAGTATGGAGCACTGAACGCAGCTCAGCGCCAGTGTTTAGGGAAAGCCTTCTGGTGGGAGGTTAGATAGACATTGACGCTCCTGCAAGCCAGAGGTGACAGTCCCTGGGGTAAGTCAGTTCTCACAGGCACATGGAAAGGTCTGCTCACCTACTGATTTTAGGCCCTCGATCTGTTTTGATTTGTGATGCTGTATTTCTTTTTTGCCATTCTCCCAAATGACACTTCAGCGTTCCTGATTCATTTTTATGCTTTCTTGTCTGCCGCTTCAATATTGGATTCTTGCCTAAGCAGCAAAATTCAAAGAAAAGTCTCCTGTCAGAATTGCTGATGTGAAAGAAGACCGTAAGGTTCAAATGACTTCATAGCACATAAAACAATGCGAGTGAAAATGGACACATTATTTATCGTTCACGACCAGGATGGCGATGCGGCGGAAAGCTCGCTCAGTTTTGGTGAGATGGGAGAGCTTGCTGCACGCTATCTAAAGCTTGAGTTACAAAACGTCATTAATACTGACAACAACGACAAGAAACTGTGTTGAAGGCCCATTGTTATATATAATTTGCATAATTCTTGCCTTAATTCTCTTCATTTTTATTTACTGGGGCATATGATTAAGAATCTATAGTCGTGCAGCCTAGTCTAAAGGTCCTTGTTATCTTAAGAGGAAAATGCTTTTGTGTTGAAAATTAACCCAACATTTTATATATATGTATGTATACATATATATGTGTATATATATACATACATAAAATATATATGTATGTATATATGTACATACAAGGTATATATCTCAATGTAGAATTACTCAATATGTGATGAACTGGCAAATGTTAAGTATGTGGAATCCGGTATAGGAAGGACTGATAAAAATTAGGTTATTAATTTTATTCTTCATTTGCCTTATGATTTCAGAAGCACTGATTTTTATTACCGAATCACCCTCTTTTGTAAAAACTGGATTAAATTATACCTGTCTACGTCATTAGTATATTGCAAAGATGCATAACAGTGGTCTGCAGAGTGGCATGTAAGGTAGCTTTTGGTTTTGTATTTATCTATTAGCAGTTTTATATAATTGACACTGGTCCTTGATTTATCAGTACATATATGTGTGTCATCTTGATTACACTTAAGAAAAAAAAAACTCTCTGGTCCTCAGTTTCCTCATATGTAAAACAAGTGTGTTGAATTAGATTATTTCTTACTCTTGGGTTAAACAATTACGTTGTTACAAAGCAGCTCTTATCAATTACACTTTTTAAACTTCACTTTCAACAATGGGTGAATATAAAGTAAGGGCACATTTATACTTGCTAAATACTCTTGTACATATTTTACATATACCCAGAATATTGGAATATATATTTTAGCAAGGGATATAGGCTTTTATCCCAACTTGCTTTGTTTCTAAATAAGAGAAAAGGTGAGGAAATAAAGCTTTATCTCTAGCAAGAATAAAAACTTCGTTTCTCCCCTCGGTTTAAGTCATTGGAAACTCTCTGTTAATCTACTTCGTAATTTCCTCTCCTTGGGTTCTCTGGAGGTGGGCAGTGCAGCTCATAAAACAACCATCTCTTCCCTGCCTGCATCCTAAAGAGATGGCCAATGGGGGCTAAAACAGGAGAAGTGATCCACAATGGGACTGACATGGGCCTGCTAATTGTGCTCGGAATTAGGGAGGCTCATCTGCCGATTGAAGGCCCCACTGGACTGGAGTGACCCACAGAGGGCACGTGACTGTCCCAGCAAGACCAGATGCATTGAGGAACCGAGAAACAATAAAGATCTCAATGACCAGGCTCCACAGCTAGGGGTTCACAGTTCAGTTGGCTTCCCTGGTTATTCTTTCCAAAATTTACCAATTCAGTAAGTCACTTCACTTCTCCAGAGGAAAGACAAAATGAGAAAAAGGTCAACCAGAGTTAACAGGACTGTGCTTATGGAAAATCATCAGGAATAGGATAAAGATGCTTCTTTTCTAAATCTACAGTCATAGTCATTACTAGCTACATTCTCTAAAAATAAATCTTTGTGATTTTTAAAAAAAATCTTAGCAATGCCAAGATATGGCATGTAAGGCAATTTAATGTCACTTTCCAGGTCGATTTGTCTATAACGAAACCACTCTTGGTTCTACATTTGCTGATGCTCTTTTCAAAGAAATGTGTGCACATGTTTAACATTTATCTTCAATATTAACTGTGTTAGCATTACTATTGCTTATTCTGACATTTTAGTTTTAACATTTCTATTTGGAGGAATTAAAACACCCTTGACTTCGAAGGCACTATAACTCATTTTCACAGTCTGAGTTCATGTGAGTGTTTCAGAAGAAATTTGAGAAATGGCTTTGCATGAATTTCAAGAATGAAATTACTTTGGAGACAATGTTTAAGACTATACCACTTGGAAATTAAAATCCTACTTATGGGAATTGCTTCTGTGGAAATATATGTCAGTGTACAATGTAGAATGTAGTTTGATAGAATGAGTGTGTCGGCCAGAATTTTCAGTGACTGGATAAAGACCTATAATGAAATAATAACTAGTAAGTTAAGAACAAAATAGGTGCAACTTTAAGTAGTTTGACTTTCATGACAGTGGATAGAAATTATAGGGAGGTAAGATTTTTATTTCAACATAAGGATGAACTTCTCAATGGTAAGAGCTATCCAAGACTGAAATGGGCTGTCACAGTCACAAAAAGTCTATACAATCACTTGGTGATGGTACTTGAAGGAGAATCATTCATGCTTGTATTGTGTTGGGTGACTTCCAAATTCTCTTCTAATTCTAATATTCTGTAAAGCTCTGGAAATACGTAATGATGTCAACTCTTTCAAAGTTTTTGTTTTCTTTTATATTAGTTAATAGAATATACAAAAACTAACTATCATGCCTCGCTTACAGAAAGAGAAAAGAATCAGGAATGTTTAAAATAAGTTGGGGGAAGAGAAGACCATTGGAAATGAATTTTCACAAGTTAAAGTGTTAAGAATCATATCCATTTTCTAATGAGATTAAAAAAGATTCTTGCAAGTATGAAGTATCTTATTCTATTAGTATTCCTTTATTACTTCTGAAAATAGTTTCTATGTATAATCCTTAAATAATACTGGAAATGGTCAAAATTTTGTTGGTAAAATTACCTGGCAGATTCTAAAATTTATAAGAGGAAACTCATGTATGAAAGCTGCCCAAAGAATGGACACGACTATTTGGAAGTATGGTCCTGAGGATTTGCTAAGTAGATAGATTCTACTGTATTGGTTTTATGAATTAGTGTTATAATTTTAAAGTTTTATAAATTAGACACAGCTTCTTTTTATCTAGACGGATGAAGCAACGTTGATTTAGAGTCATCAAGGCAACAATGGTGAGAACACATGACTACTTTCTTTATAACGTCTTGGAGTTAAGCTTCACCAGAAACTTTTCCTCATTTGATAATAAATGCCACACCTTCAGTGACAACTAGGAGGAGCTGTTTGGTCTTGACTCTTTTCAAAATCCTCACTGTGTCAACAAAACCTTGTATCTACTTGCACCGAGTTCTCCTTTTGAGTCTTATGTAAAGAGTAAAGAAAAATATGTGCTTTGTAAAGAAAACACAATTGCTGGGATTCTTTCTGCCAATGAAGATTCTTCTGCCCTTTTTTGTTCTTAAATGCTTTCATGAGCTATTTTGAAAGGATGGTTTGCTGAATTTTCAGCTCAATCAACAGTTCTTCGGAGTTCTGTTTCTGTGCATAGGAACTCACTACACTCTTCAACTGCTCTTTTACTTTGTAGAACAGAAAATTTAAGTTTCAATCTATGAACATTCCACTCCCCCCACTGAGGTCACACTAAAACAAAATCCCGATATCACTCTTCCTAACTGAGTCATATACCCTTTGAATTTTAAAGGGTCATCATTGGAAACCTAAACATTGCAGTGTTCACTTATTAAGAGAGCATTATGTAAAAAAAAAATATTGGAAATCAACATACAGTTTCTGACCTCAAATACTTAGAGATTACATTTGAGAACAGACAAAAGCTTAACTGTGTCTCAACATTGGTAATAGCAGTAGTTAGAAACAGCATAATTAGAGGTAGAAGACATTTTCTCTGGTGTAAGACTGATGAAATGATCAACATATACACATGTTTTGATGTGTGCATTTTGGAGATTAAAGGATAGGGAATGAGATATGTATGTGTGTGTATGTATGTAGGTATGTATTTACTGATTTACTTACTTACTTATGGCTGTCTTCCTAAGATGTCAAGGCTCTAAGAACCCATCAGCCAAATAATATCAGATTGAACACATCCAAATAGTATTTGTTTGAATCAAATGAAATCAGTATTTATGTAGATAAAAACCAGCAAATATTGGCAATTTTATATGGATCATTCAATTAAAAAAAAAAAGCCTGCCTTAGTTTCTTATTGCTGTATACAAATTTTCACAAAATTTAGCAGCTTAAAACAACATTATCTGACAGTTCAGTAGTCTGGGTGTACTTGATTAGATTCTCTCGCTCGGGTCTTACAAGCCCCAAATCAAGGTGGGGCAGAGATCTTTTTTGGAGGCTCTAGAGAAGATTGTGCTTCCAAGCTCAGTCAGATTATTGGTAGAATCCAGTTCCTGTGGTTGTTGCTGGGTGCTGGTTTCAGAAACTAGAATCTGCTCTGTGGTCCTTGGATGTGGCCCCTTCCATCCTCAAGCCAGCAGTGATGTAGTGAATCCTTGTGCTTCAAATCTCTGACTTCTTCTGCCACCAGCCTGAGAAAGCACTGTCTTTGAAAGGGCTCATGTGACTGATAAGGGCTGCCCAGATAATCATTTTGATTAATCCAAAGTCAATTGATTAGTGACTTTAATGGGAACTGCAAAATCCCTTTTGCCATGTAACATAAGTAATTGGGGCTTGATAGCTCATCATATTAGAGTGGGAAATCTTAAGGAATCATTTTAGACCTTTTTTCTACCACATATATTAAAAATGACCCCAAATGTCTTAGAAGTTAAGTCCTCAGTTGCCATGACTGTGTTATCTGTAAACTGGGATCTTCCTTTGTGTACAAAATGTCCACAAGAGGATGGGGTCTATTTTCAAAAATGACAGACCTTGAAGGATTTTTTTAGTGCATTAAATGTAGTTAGTGTTCTCCTAACACACTTCAATTTTAATCTTAGTTCTACTCTAAATTATAAAATAATACTCATTATTTCATGAGTCATCATTAAAAATAGTTGGAAATGAAAATTTTTAGCCATCAGAAAGCTTCAAATCAAAACCACACTGAGATACCACCTTACATCAGTTAGAATGGCCAAAATCAACAAGACAGTAAACAACAAATGCTGGAGAGGATGTGGAGAAAGGGGAACCCTCCTCCACTGTTGGTGGGAATGCAAGTTGGTGCAGCCCCTTTGGAAAACAAAGAAATTAAAATAAAAACAGAGCTATCCTATGACCCTGCAATTGCACTACTGGGTATTTAACCCAAAGAAGCAGATGCAGTACAAAGAAGGGCCACACATACCCCAATGTTCATAGCAGCAATGGCCACAATTGCCAAATTGGCCACAAAGGCCAAACAAATGCCCTTCAACAGAGGAGTGGATAAGGAAGATGTGGTACATCTATACAATGGAATATTATGCCTCCATCAGAAAGGATGAATATCCAACTTTTGTATCAACATGGACAGGACTAGAATAGATTATGCGGGGTGAAATAAGTCAAGCGGAGAGAGTCAATTATCTTATGGTCTCACGTGTGGAGCATAAAGAAAATCATGGAGGGCATTGTGAGAAGGAAGGGAAGGGTGAATGGGGGGAAATCGGAGGGAGTGATGAGTCAGGAGAGACTGTGAACTCTGAGCAACAAACAGGGGTTTGGAGGGGAGGGGGGGCGGGTTGGGCGAGCCTGGTGGTGGGTATCGAGAAGGGCACGTATTGCATGGAGCACTGGGTGTGGTGCATGAACAATCAATCTTGTAACATTGAAAAAATAAAATAAACATATTTGGGAAAAAAATAGTTGGAAATGTTATGATAAAAATAAATTAATCTCAATAAAATAAATCTCATTTTGCAATATATATATGTATCTAATCATTACATTGTACCCCTTAGACTTAGACAATGTTTTATGCCAATTATATCTCAATAAAGCTGGAAATGAAATAAAATGACAATAAATCCAATGAGAATCTGAGAATGTGTTCTAGAGAATCCATCCTATATTTTTAACCTGGCACCACTTTAAAAAAAATAGTCAAGAATATTTCCCATGTAAAGAATGAAATCTTGCCTTTTACAATGACATGGACAGAGCTAGAAAGTATCATGCTAAGCAAAATAAGTCAGTCAGAGAAAGACAAACACCATATGATTTCACTCGTATGTGGAATTTAAGAAACAAAACAAACAAGCAAAGGGGAAAAAAGAAAGAGAGAGAGAGAGAAAAAAACCCAGAAACAGACTCTTAACTATAAAGAACAAACTGATGGTTACCAAAAGGGGCAGTGGGTGGGGGGATGGGTTAAATAGGTGATGGGGATTAAAGAGTGCAATTGCTGTGATGAGCATCAGGTGTTGTATGGAAGTGTTGAGTCACTATAGTGTACACATGAAACTAATATTACACTGTATATTAGCTAAGTGGAATTGAAATAAAAACTTAAAAAAAAAAGAACTGGAAGAGTTGAGCAAGGGAGGAAACATGTATGTAATAATTAATAACAGCAATTCTAACAGTAAAAAATAAGTAGCCAAGAGTTGAAATAATTAGTACATTTATGGAACTGAAGAAATTACAAAAGATCTCTGTTTCTTAAATTTGAAAATAGTGTGCATTACTCCTACTGGTAGACATAATGATATCTAGCAGATTTCCACTTCTGTTTTAGTTGAGAGATTAAATTCAATAGTACCTGAAGTGTTATGCATGCCTCACAAGTTGTAGGGGGCTATGCTGTGGGAAGAAGAAAATACAGGATATTTTTTTGAGAGCCTAACATTGCAGTGTAATAATAAAGAAAACAATGACAACCATTTATTGAGTGCTTACTATGTGCCAGGCATTGGGCTATAGATAAGGGTCATAGACTGAAGTGCCGTGAGAGGTTGTGTAGGGGAGTAGCTGGAGATGTGGGCTCAGGAATCAAGCTCTCTGGGTTCAAAGCTAGGCTTGATCACTAATTACATCATCGTGGACAAGGTTTTTTGCCTCTTTGTTTCTGGGAAATAAGCATCATCTTCAACAACATACCTGTTGAGTGGGTTAAATTAGATCATCTATCAATGAAAAATAACAGTACCTGGCACATAAAAATTGTTCAATGAGTAACACACTTAATAATATTATTAGAGGAAAAAGAGATGAAAGAAAAATGGAAGGAAATGTATACAGTAGAGTACAATAGAGTGATCAAGAAAGGATTTATAAAGGAGATGAAGCTTGACTTGAATGGAATTAAGTTAAATTTTTATACTGTTGACCCTTGAACACGAACATCTTGGGTCTGAACTGTATGAATCCACTTATATGTGGATTTTCCCTCCATAAATACAGTACAGTACAGTTAATATATTTTCTCCTCTTTATGATTTTCTTAAAAACATTTTCTTTTCTCTACCTTACTTTATTGTAAGACTATAATATATAATATATGTAACATGCAAGATATGTGTAATTGGCTGTTTATGTTATCAGTATGGTTTTTGGTCAACAGTAGGATATTAATAAAATTTGGGGGGAGTCAAAATTATACAATGATTTTCAACTATGTGGTGGGTGCTACTCCTAATCCTACATATTATTCAAGTGTCTGTATTCTAAATTATTTCAAATTTACAAAATTTGTAAATTATTATTATTCTCTTGTTTCTTATTATTCTCTTATCTCTTATTATTCTTATTCTCTTATTTCTCTATTTTGTAGAAATAAGAAACTGAGTATATCTGCTTCTTTGGACAGTAAATGGCACTAGAGGCAATCCACACATTCTGCTTGTTGGCAAATACTAGATCTGTATAATTTCATTTTCTTCAAAGATAAGTAAACAAGTGTCTAGTCCATTCAGGCTATATAACAAAATACTACCAACTGGATGACTCCTAAACAAAAAAATTTATTTCTTACAGTAGGCTGAAAGCCTAAAATCAGAGTGCCAGTATGGTTGGATTCTGGTGAAAACCCTCTTCTACATTGTAGACTGCCAACTTCTTATTACATCCTCATATAGTGGTAGGGACTAGGAATCTCTCTGTGGTCTCTTAAAAGGTATTAATCTCATTCATGAAAGAGGGGCCTAATGACCACCCAAAGGTCCCATCTCCTAATACCATTACACTGGGCATTAAGATTTAAGCATATGAATTTTGGGAGGACACAAACATTCAGACCATAGCAACAAGCAAACAAACCAATAAGGCCCACTGGATCAGTAGGCTACCATGTTATATTGGATAAGCAGACTTGTTCCCAATACATGAGACTTAACCCAGGAAATTGATAAACTAAGTTTATCAATTCATAGACTATGAAGGAATGCTATATATGTTTTTCTTCATCATTTTATTGGCCCAAATGCCTTAATCATTCCCTTCCAACAAAATCTAAGTCAAGATGAACAATGACCAATCAGTAAGCCTCAACCTCCAGTCAGAAGAATCGGAAAGCAACACAGCTATTTAGATCACAAAAAGCTAAGTTTATAGCCATCCAGTCCATCCATTCTGCTAAGAACCTCTTGTTTGTATATTTCCTATTCAAGAACTGACTAATCCAAGACTGGCCCTAGATGGCCAGTCCATAGACCAATTAACCAATAGCCAATTAACCAAATAACAATCACCTCTTTTTCCAGTATATAACCCTATGATGAGATAAAGGGTTAATTGGCTTTGACTTTCCTTGACTTACCTTGACTTTCCTCTGAGGAACCATTTCTTCTCCACTTTCCATCCATGATTTTCAGGCGTAGCTGACGTCAAGTGTGGGATTTCAGCTTGATCTGGGTAATCAGAGCATTGAAATACCTTAGCCTTTACTCCTGGTTTGTGGACTCACAATCCAAAGTAGGCCAATAAAATCTTTCCAGAGAATTTTAAAAGAATTAATTAACAATTGTGCTTTCTTTTAGGGTCATTAAAATGGTATCAGACAAGCTCTCAGAGCACAAACATGCCTGTTGTTAGTGCTTACGCCAGTGTGTGGGTAAGGAGAGGCACTTTTCATCAAATAGGGGCAGAGATGTATATCAAAAGCCATTTGGCTCATTGTCTAAGAACATTTTGGAAAAGAGTAATCATTAAAGGGAATTTTCTCTAATTATCATGAAACTCTAATAAGCAAAATGTGTGTGACTTTATAACCAGAGAATAAGAACATTTATTTAAAAAAGGAAAGAAATTGTGCTCTTTTGTTAAATTCAGTGGTTGTTAGGAGTTTTTATTTTTCAAATAATTTTAGTTAATGTATAATAATGGAAATCCATGCAGCAAAAACGTTTCCTTTAAGTCATTTGACAAAGGGGAATAGTCCTGAGATGATATGTGAAGAACCAAAGTCAGGTTAGGCATTCTTCCTTTCTGTAGAAATCTCTTGAGTCTCACGCTTTTGGGCCAAATTCCTGTAGCCAGTCCCTAGGATCTGACTGTCTCTAACTACTTCTCTCCCTAAGGCATACTCATTCCATGAATTCATCTGATATCCTGCTAAGTAGACTTTAGAGACTATTTTAAAAAGATTTCATTTGGGATATGTTTCTAAGAAGTTAATAATTACGAAATAAAAGAAAGGGAGGAAACCTAATTTGATAGAAAACATCCCCAAACAACTGGATATGGCAGGTGTTAATCGGTCCTAATGCAGACTGTGGCTAGTTAGGTCCTCAGCCCTTTATTCCTAAGTTGATCTTTTTTCTGTGGGAGTGAGCGGCCAACCAAGCTGAGTCACCACAGAAAGGAAGAGCTGTCAGAAGTTTTTCTGGCCTAACACCATCAGTTTACAGAAGAGGGGACTCAGCCTCAGAAAATGAAGTCTAATAAGTGAAGTTAAAAGAGAAGAGCTTTCCAGGAAGGAAAACCTACTTGAACAAAGGCACCAACTTGAGAAAAGTTTGCACTCAGGGACAACATTTTTGACAATGAATTTGGATGTGGCTTCTGAGGCTGGAGAAGTGGACTGTGAACTTAGGAATCGTACATTATTAGGTCCAAGTTATAGAAGAATTTCCAAGTCAATGTAAAGAGTTTTTCTTTCTTTTTTGAAAAAAAGATTTTAGGGACATCTGGGTGTCTCAGTCAGTTAAGCCTCTGCCTCTGGCTCAGGTCATGATCCCAGGGTCTTGGGATCGAGCCCTGCATCCAGCTCCCTGCTCAGTGGGGACACTGCTTCTCCCTCTGCCCCTCCCCCTGCTCGTGCTTGCTTTCTCTTAAATAAATAAATAAATAAATCTTTAAAAAAACTTTATAAAACATACAAAAGTGGATAAAATCTGATAACGAACCCCATGGAGTTATCACCCATCTTCCGTAATGATCAAGTCTCGGCCAATTTTATTCAGTCTGTGTCTCCACTTCCTCCCTCCTTTCTATGCCCCAGGTTATTCTGAAGCAAATCTCAGCCATAACATCAATTTATCTGTAAATATTTCAGTATATATCTCCAAAGGGAATAAAGGTTTTTAACTATCCTATAGCTAGGAGGAAGCCTTTGAATATTTGTAACCTGGGAAGCAACATGTTCAGAACTGTGCTTTTTAGAAAGGCGATTCTGAGAATTTATGTGTGGGATGGGTTAGGAAGGAGCGGGGCATGGTAAGCACTTCATATTCCCCATTGCTATCATCACATATGCTACTTTAAAATTAGTTCCTATTTTCCAAGTTTAAAATATGCTGTATGGTTTTCTACGCTGGTATTGAAAGTAGAAATAATTTATATGTTCTTGGCCAATGGAACTATTTCCCTTTTGGAGGTTTTGTCATCTTGACATTTCAGTTTCACGGTTTGTAATTCTTTTATTCATTGAGGTGTATGGCATTAATGTAAGTGTGAATTTTTCTATTTCTACTTATATATTAAATATTCATCTTTTATTTTATTATATTGCTCATAAGGACATTCTGAGTACTAGCTTGATGTTTATGGGAGGAAAAAAAAGCTTTCTTAGCTTTAAAAAATTGCCTTTGAGTTCCTTGTCTCTATAAGTAGCAAAATATATCACATAAATTATTCAGGTGATATGAAAATAAAATAAATACATTTCAAATGGCCATATAAGAGATCATTTCTCTGTGTATCGAGCCCTCTTTCACATAAACACTGCAAAACCATGAAAGATTGAAATATTTTCTGAATGAGAAAACTTTCAGCATGAGGCACCTCACAGGGCATTGTGAACAAAAATTAAAATAAACCCTGTCTGGCCCTAGGGTACATGGTGAATATTTAGAAGTTGGGAATCCTCATTTTGGGGTACACTTTTCTCTTTAACCCCATCATCTCAACATGCAATAACAGTACTAGAGAGTAGATAAGAGTGTCTGTCTGGTCAGCTGAGTAGGCTGTCCTTTCACATTGCTCAACGATTTCCAGAGTATAGTAGAGGCTTTTAGGTCCTAATTCCATACAGTATATCTTCTGCTTTTAATTTAGCCTTTGAAGATAAACACAAATGGAAAGACCAAATAACTCACTTTCCAGTCAAAGCGCTTACAGTTTCCATCTGGCTTCTTATGTATTACATAACAGCCCAGTTTTCATACCAGTGCTTATCTGTCATATATTTATAATCCTAAATGTCACATGATCCATTGAGAAGAAATCAGAATTACACATGATTGCTATATTAACATCCTCATATTTCCTACTAGAAACTTTTCCCAATTGGTTATTTCTATCAGTTGTGAGGAATCATTGGAAAAAAGCCCAGAGGCACCTGGGTGGCTCAGTAGGTTGAAGCCTCTGCTTTGGCTCTGGTCATGGTCTCAGGGTCCTGGGATTGAGCCCCGCATCGGGCTCTCTGCTCAGCAGGGAGCCTGCTTCTCCCTCTCTCTCTGCCTACCTCTCTGCCTACTTGTGATCTCTCTTTGTCAAATAAATAAATAAATGAAAATCTTTAAAAAAAAAAAAAAGGGAAAAGCCCAAGAAGAGAGCCAGCAAATTCATAAAATTGTAAAAAAAAAAAAAAAAAAAATCTTTGTCTAACCATCACAATAGCTTATTTTTGAAACTCTCACTTTTCCAACATATTTTTCCCATTTTTAATCAATCAGTTAAGCAATTAAATTTTTAGAAGAATTTTGCCAACAGCACTTATTTATTTTTTAATTTCAGCTTTGTTGAAGTACGATCGACAAAGAAAATGGTAAGATATTTAAGCATACATCATGGCAATTTGATATACATATTCATTATGAAAAGATTCCCCCATCTAGTTATTAACACATTTTGAGATGTATTTTTAAATCAAAACACAAGACGGATAGATGACAGATAATCAAGAATTTTCATAACCAATTCTTTCCTAGGTGCTTGCAGTTTCAGACAGACCAGCAGGAAATGATAAGAGCATGTGGTAACTAGTATAATTTGTCAGGCCAATAAATACATCATGCTACCAAAAAGTCTGTCTTTGACTGTGGAAGTCATGCATGTCTTCCGAAAAAAGAATTCAAATTGCCTTACAGCATCTCAGACTTAAAAACTCAGAAAGGTGCCTAAAGTTTTCCCAAACTTCTAATTAACACCGAGGAAAGGCAAGAAACCCAAGTTCTCAGTACTGCTCACCCGCCTGGTGAGTTGCACTTGGCCATGTTGCTGATTTTTATGTTTTCAGTGCCTCACTTTTTAAATTTTCAAATAAGGTAGGACTTTAATCATAAAAACAATTTTAAAAGAGCACACACATAAAAGACGGTAATTGCGGTCCTTTTTATTTACCTAAATCTGGGAAATCAAGATTGCCAACAACGATTCAGCCACAAAATGTATTGACTGTCCATTTGATAAGTTGTTCTTGCTGCTGGGGATCCAGTAGTGAACCAGCCTGCCTGTCTGCTTTACTGGGTAGAGAGGGGGAAGTCAGACACCGAGGAAAGTAATTTCATCTTCCTCAAAAGGCAGAGGAAAAGGGTCTGCGGGACTGAATGATAGGGTGTGCTAACCAAATGTGGGTAGTCAGAGAAGGCCTCCTAGAAGACCTGAGGCAGAAGTTGAGGGAAGAACTGGGGAATAGTAAAAGGCCGGAGGTGGAGGAGAGGATGATGGATTCATGTGATTGAAAGGAGATCAGCATAGTTGGGGCAAAGCAGGGTGGACGGGATTTTTTTTACACCATTGCAAGTGTAAATGGGTCAAGTTTGTGCCTCTGGGAAGTCCATCTTGGCATATCTGCAATCCATTTGCAGAAGTGCTTTGGGCTTTGGCGAATCAGTTGGGAAGTTTTAGCTTGGTATTCAGCGGAGGACTTGGCATGAAAGGATGCTGACCAAGTAAAGATGGGGCCCGACAGGAGAGGGCTGGGTGGCGAAGGGAGGTGGGAGGTGAGAAGGGAAAGTCCATGTAGGCAACACATTCAAGGTCAACCAAGGTCAGAGATGCCTTGTTAAGGATACCTAAGTATCTTAGGGGCAATGGAGAACCATGGAAGGGTTTTAAGCAGGAGAGAAGTTTGTCTGGAAAAGGGAGGAAGTCATCCAGAGATACCTTTAAGAAACCCTCTTGTAGGTGGTATAGGTCTGGAGCTCAAAGATAGGTCTGACTGCAAATCCAGTTCTTCCGTTTCATGCTGATTCTAGGAAACCCTGATATTCTTTCAATACGTTCTTTTTTGTCTACAGTAGCCCAGGTTGGTTTCTGCTGCTTGCAATAGAAGAACCTGAACTCATGTGATAGTATACAAGTATTCGCCCAAGATAGATATTCATTTTAATTTACTGAATAAAGAAACAAGGGCAAAATGGTCAGAGTTGACCGACACTGCGTCCCTGTTGGGAGTCCCTGGAGGCGCCTGGCCTGCGAGGCCTCGCACCCAGGTGAAAGATTAGACACGTGCATGCTCTTTAGGGGAAAATGAAATGTAAAATATGCTCTCGAAAATGGATCATATTCATTGTCATCAAGAATAAAAGTTGCAAAAAATACAGATTATGTAGAAAAAAATTAGTGTTAGCACTATGCCTGAACTTTATTGAAGAAATAACTATTGTGAAATATCAAGTCACATATTAAACATACAGTTAAGGGCGCCTGGGTGGCTCAGTTGGTTAAGCGACTGCCTTCGGCTCAGGTCATGATCCCGGAGTTCCGGGATCGAGTCCCATATCGGACTCCCGGCTCTGCGGGAGGTCTGCTTCTCCCTCTGACCTTCTTCTCCCCTCTCATTCTCAGTCTCTCTCTCTAATAAATAAATAAAATCTTTAAAAAAAAACCATACAGTTAAAAAGCTATCAAAATTTTTGTCTCAGTTTTATAGTAATGACTATAAAAACTATAAAAACTTTTTTTTTTCCGAGTACCTAGGAATCTAATTTTTAAAGTTAATATTGAAAATTTTCCATCAGTTAACATTTGATAGGTATGGATAGAACTCAAATTAGCTAGACTATCTCACCAGGGTAAATAATGTCATTTTACTTGGCTTCTTTTCTTTTATGGCTTACACCATTTTATTTTTTTTTAATTTTTTAATTAAAATCTTTTTATTATTCGAGTATAGTTGTGTATAACATTGTACTTCATTTTTATTTTACCCGAGTTTTTTTCAGTTCCTGTGATAAGGAATAAAAAAATCAATTTCTTATCAACTTGTCTTACTTCAGTAGATTAATTTTTCGTTTTATCCACTTCATGACCAAAATGGCAGCATCCCTATGAAAAATCTCTTACTACGCTCATTCATGAAAAGGGTTGACTAAAATTAATGAAGTGAAGTCATTCAATTTTGACAGTGACTTTCAGAGGTAGGATCAACAATGTGTAAATAGCCTTAAGAATCCATTGAATTTTAAAGAAAGAAAGAAAACCTATAAAAGCACATAAAAATTTATGAACTCTAGGGGTTATCTGATTTACATATGATTTCTTTTCAGAAATTCAGGCATAAGGGTAGCTTATTTCTCATCCCCATCTTTTGTTTATTCTTCCTGTTCCTATGCCTGATTACGTGTGGATTCAGTCTAGACATACCAACCATTAAGCAACCAATTTCACAGTTGAGTTGTCTGTCTTTAGATTTCCTGGTCTCTTAAGCTCTATTGTCTTCTTCCCTTGTGATCTCCAAATTATGTACCATGGTGGGTATGCCATTTCAGAGATATGACTCAGTGGTTCTGATGCTGGTGCAATACCCATCCTCTGCTGCGCCATGCGATTTTCTTTTGCCCAAAGCAAAATTCTCAGTTTTACAACTGAGTCTTGATAAGGCAGTCATTAGGAACCTTTCCTATGGTGACAGGCATCGCGGTACTCCCCAAATGTTAATGAGACAGACACAAAATCAGTTTTACACTCTTAATGCTGTTAATTTTTAACTAATGTGCCTTTTCTTCTGACACTTTGAAGGACGCATACTTAATTTTCTATCACGTTGCTTTCAGTTCCCATTAACCTCTTAAGCTTGTGCTAATAGTTTGCAACTTTTTAATTTACATTTTATCTAATTCAGAAACAAATTAAAAAGCAGATGTTTTCATGACTGCGATTCAAGAAAAGCAGCCCATCCCTAAACAATATTGGTCGTGTCTCTTTCGATGCAGGGGTCCAAAATCTATTTAGCCTGAGCAAAAGAGGGAATGTGTTGGCTCCTCTAACTGAAAAGTACACAGGCATCAGATCCAGCTGGATACAGATGGTTAATATGTGGCATCAGGATCCCTCTCTTTCCAACACTGCTGACTCTGCCTTCTTCAAATCGGCTTATTTTCAGAGAAGACTTTCCCTATCTCCAAATACAGTGATGAGATGTCTATCAGCAACTCCAGGTTTCTCCTCTGCTAATTTAGTAACTCCAGCAGAAAGAATGCCTCTTTCCCCATTGATGGGCTCTTTCAGGGGCTTAGTGAAAAGCATTGTTCTTTCATGCCTAGGTTCTGAGTCAATTGAGAAATAAGACGAACACTAAGAGGCCCAAATATCACCTTTATTACTAGCAAAGGCTATCAGTTGGCATTAAAGCCCCATGGACTTCCTAATAGGAACCGTAGGATTGGGTATATTTTTCTACCCAGTCCTGGATCCAGACAGTGCTGCACTGGGCTGGGTCTCCCAAAAGGGTCTTGGTAAGCAGGCCAATCTGGTGAACATACCAATTTATTCTTCTCAAGTTTACCAGTTAGGTAAGCCACTCTTCCTCTGAAAACTTGGGCGGGGTTTGGTGAGAGGGAAGAAAGGCCAGGACTTCTCTGCTGCCAGTGGAGCAACTTCAATATGGAAGGAAATGTCATGGATGTGGAGAAAGTTTCTTTCCTGGGTCTTAGTTCTCTCAACCCAGTGAATTCATCATCGAACTCATTGGCAGCCAAGAGTGTGGCTATTGCCCTCCAGGGCCAGTCCTGCTTCCTCCTTTATGGGGCCATTCCCAATATCAAGCACCCCTCCACTGAGGATCCTTCTGAAACCTCCAGTGGACTGGGTAGTTTTGATGCCAGAAAGCTCTGAAGTGGGTCAGAGAAATATATTAATTCAACTAACTCTAGAACCAGTTTGTATCCAAGGCTGCTAAATCTCTCACTTTCTAAGGAACCCAAAGGGTTAATGGGACATAGAAGATTTCCATAGCACTGACCTCACATTTATCATTTGTAGGAAACAAGATAATACTCAACCCCCTAAAGCAGTCATCCCCAGCAAAATGCTGTACTCAGAACTGAGTATTTAGTGTTGCCAAAGAGCATTACAGAGACTTAGAGATGTCTGAAGAAAACAGAGTAGAAGAAAATCTTGGTTTTAGCCTTGTCAATACACGGCAGTCTATACTGGGTACCTGGAGTCCACAGCCCGATAAGCATTTTATGATGAAGAGATGATCCTGGATTATCTGGGTGAGCCCAATGCAGTCACGAGGGTTCTCCCAAGAGGGAGGCAGGCAGGTGGGAATCAGAGAAGGGTAAATGATAGAAACAGAGTTGGGAGCGATGCCATTGCTGGAAGATGGCCAGGAGTGAAGGAATGTGGGCGACCTCCAGATGCTGGAAAAAGTCAGGAAAAGATTCTCCCCTTTAGCTTTCAGAAGGAGCACAATCCTGCCAACAATTTGACTTTAGCCTGGTGAAACCCTTTTTGGACTTCTGACCTCCAGAATTGGAAGATAATAAATTTGTGTTATTTTCAGCCACTTGGTAATTTGTCATGGCAGCAACAGGAAGCTAATACAATCCCCCATGTCTGTGGTCTTTCCCCTCACCTGTGCCTATCACTGTATGACACACAGGAAATGCTTTATGCACTCATTCTATTTACTGTCTGTCTCTATCTACCAGAATGTTATTTCATGAGGGTGGGGAATTTTTTTTGTTATTAAGCCCGCAAATCTAGAACAGTCCCTATCATATACTGGATTCCCAATAATGATTTGCCAAAGATAAGGATTAGTTGTCTTTAAAAATCCTATCATATCATATGAGTCTTAATTGTTGTGTTTTTTCTTTTTCTAAACAGCTTTCTATTTTTTTTAACTTTTTGGTAAGAATGTTATTTTCTTCCTTATAATAAAGAATTCCTTTCTGCATTTTCAGCTCTTTCAAATGTAAGACAATTGGTAGCAATCTACTACTGATTTTTTTTACAGTTACTTTAGATGAATATTAACAGTTTCATTTACAAAGCTTACCCCTATGTTCTAAATGTTTTGAAATAGAAATTTTTTTCCCACATTTCAGATTTTTTAAAAAAGGACTCATGTTCCAAAAGCATTAGTAAATTCAGAAATTATGTTCTTACCTAATAAAGAAAGCAGTCTTTAAATTCCTGGCCAAGTATCAATTTCCTGAATTCAAACAGCTTTAAATCTAAGGATCTCAGTCTTCCAGTGAAAATTCCAAAACATGTTTCTCATGGATTTAGGGGAAGCAAATCATCTTAGAATAAGGACTTTCCTACCACCCTCCCTCCTTACTTTTTGACACTTTAGGTGCAGGAAAATGACAAAGTGTGCTATATTCTGATTTTTATGAAATCTGCCATCATGTATTTTATCATTATGACCCTGAGTCCCAGGTTGGATCTATGGTATCACACTTCCTGCCCATGCTATTGAAAAATATTACTTTTCCCTCTACCTTTGGAAAGGACATAAGTAGTAACTGCAGGTAATCATTCTGCCCCAATGTTTCTTGGAGTTGTCAGTGACTCTGCATGCCACCCAGCATTAAAGAAGCAGTCATCTGCATGGCTATTCCTTCCAGTAATTTAAGAATATTTATTAAGCACCCATTCTTATGGGAGGTGCTAGCAGTACAAAGATCATAGCCTCTGATCACCTTGAGTTCTCAGTCTAGTGAATATCTTCCATCCTGTTTCCAGAGAACCAAACTGGTAGAGCTTATTGGTATATAATGAATTCCAAGAGGTAAGGAGAGAAATGTAGGAGAAAACTGATGAGAATGACTGGTTAACTAGGGAATTGATTTTTCAGATAATGATTTTTGAGTATACTATTTAAGCTTGTTTCACAGAAAAAAAAATACAATGCTTCTGCTCCAAGATGGCCATAGGAGCACGTATGTTTGGATCCTCTCTTTCCCCAAATTCCCATAAAAATGCAGAGAAAACTCTGGAGCATTGCTGAGGCCAGGAAAGAGCACTGGTTCTTATTCAAATTGAATGGAATTTATGAGAGATACTATGCAGCTAAATTGGGCTGAGTGATGGGCTAAACAACCAGGTTGGTTTACTACAGAAGAAGGCAGATGTACAAGTAGGTTGGAAGTACCCCCCACCTCAGAGGGATAGGAACTGGAGGAAAGGTCATGGGGTGGGGGGTGTGCTTTGAGAGGTTTTTGAGGTACAAATATCTGCGAGCTAAGTGATCTTAGCTCACACAGAGCATGATACCTGCCATGACTCTTTTTCTTTTTCCTTTTTTTTTTTTTAAAGATTTCATTTATTTATTTGAGAGAGAGAGCGCGTGAGCATAAGGTGGGGGAGGAGCATAAAGAGAGGGGGAAGCAGGCTCCTGCTGAGCAGGGAGCCCAACTCAAGGCTCAATCCCAGGACTCTGAGATCATGACCTGAGCCAAAGGCAGACACTCAACCAAATGCGCTACTCAGGCGTCCACCTGCCATGACTCTTAAATTATTTGAATTCACATTTGCCGTAGATGGCCGTTTCTAGGCAAAAAGCCAGGGCTCCCTGAGCAGGCTCCTAATGAGGACAGTTGTGCTAGTCAGAAAGTGGGAAGGCTGCTCCACTAGCTGCTATCACTTCAACTAGAAGAGAAGTTCTCTCCAACCGAAGGGAGCTCTTGGAGATAACTGCTTTTGCCTTGGCGTTCCCTTCTTAGTCACAAGCTAATGGGTCACCAATCAGAGAAAAAGCAAAATTTTCAGGGTTCTTTTCTTGTTTTTTGATCAATGATTTGGACAGGTACACGTGCCATTTCTGATGAAAGTGTTTAAACCCACAGCAGTGGATAAACCTCTCAGTGCTTTTGTAAGGATGGGTAAACAGGTGAGAATTCTCAGCTGTCAAAAGGAGGGGGATCATTCTGAGAAAGATCTGTTCTTGTGAGATGGTGATTGTAAAAGATAAGGTCAAAATGTCTAAAGGCTGACTTTCCACAATTGATCGAATAAATTCCAGTGTTTCATTACCATAGAAACGGTAGCCATTAAAAAGGATATTATTAGAAATTTTTATTGGCATGGAAAGAGATTCACAATATACTACTAAGTTTAAAAAGAGAGAGGGAGAGAGACAAACCAGGTAACAAAACAATAAAGTAGGGGCACCTGGGTGGCTCAGTCATTAAGCGTCTGCCTTCAGCTCAAGTCATGATCCCAGGGTCCTGGGATCAAGCCCCACACCAGGTTCCCTGCTCTGCGGGGGAAGTCTGCTTCTCCTTCTCCCACTCCCCCTGCTTGTGTTCCCTCTCTTACTGTGCCTCTCTCTGTCAAATAAATAAATAAAATCTTAAAAAAAAAAGCAGTAAAGTAAAAGCATTGTGTTTATGTGCGTGGATGGGAGGCAGGAGTGGGCATTGTCAGCAATAAGAAGAAATACTGGAAAATTATAAACCAAATATATAAACCAAAATAATTAATAGGTAAAAAGTTAATACACGTGCTAGAATGCGATATTAAGATAATTTTATAATCTTCTTTTTGGTGATTTGTAGTTTTAAAATTTTTTATAAAATCATAAATAGTCACATTTCTCTTATGTAATTATACAGAGTAAATATTGCTTCTTGGAAAGCTTACTTCCAAAAAAAGTACTGGACTGAGACAATTTTATAGATGCGTTCTTAACACTTAACAGAGATGAGTAGTTTTCATTTTATTTAAAACACTCTATAATGCAGGAAAAGACAAAAAGTGTATGGATTCATTATATGCACTTATCATACCCCTATATATCAAAATGTAACAAAGAGCCAAAAAAAAATCAACCATGAGCCAATTTCACTTGTGAATATAAAGGAAATTTTCAAAAATGCTAAAAAAATTTAAAATAATGATTGCAATTTGTTTCCAGTATTATGCTAAAAGAATAATATGCCATAGCCCAGTGGGATTTATTCTAAAAATGCAAACGTTGGGTCACCTGGGTGGCTCAGTCATTAAGCAACTGCCTTCGGCTCAGGTCATGATCCCAGGGTCCTAGGATCAAGCCCCACATCGGGGTCCCTGCTCAGCCGGGAGCCTGCTTCTCCCTCTCCCACTCTCCCTGCTTGTGTTCCCTCTCTCGTCCTATCTCTCTCCATCAAATAAGTAAAAAAAATATTTTTAAAAAGTAAAATAAAAATGCAAACATGTTTCAATACTAGCAAGTTTGTTAATAACATGTTGTAACAACAAATAAGCTATTGAGGTATCAGTAAAGTTTGAAATGCATCCGGTTACACTTAATGTTCAATTTGTTGAAAACAAATAAAAACAAAAACAAAATATTTAACTCTCAACTTGGACTAGAAGAACAGTTATTAAACATGATACAGAATGTTTATCTTAAGCCAACACCCCAACATTACATAAAACAATGAAATAGTAAAGACATTCCTGTTGAGAGAATATTGTCATTAATTGCAGAGATAATATATAAAAGCCAAAAAGTATCCACTGAAAAAGTTACATTAGTAAAGTTTAGGCAGTTGGCCGGTAGCAAAGTAGAATATATAGAATAGAACTATAAGATTGGACAGAACAGTAGGTTGGACCTGAATTAATAGAGTAACTCAACCCCACTTACACATTTTAAATACTTAAATCTTTATGGTCGTTTGATTTGTTATTCCTCTTAGACAAGTAACTTTCTTCCTACTGTTTCTTTTATTAAATCACACTGAGGTAATTGGCTTTCCCAAGTCTGCAGGGGCAGGAGTTGGAGGCAAAGGTAAGCACTGACGTGCTTAAAGACAGGCTTGTGGAAGTTTAAAGCTAAGACTTCAGAGATGAATGATCTAGTGATTCATAGAACAATAGAAAATGGCTTTTGCACCAATCTTGCACTTTTCTTGCAAGGTATGTTGTTAGGCTTTTTTCCTTCTGGCCCCAACTAACTTTGACACCAACTGGGGGTCCTACAATTCGATTCAGTTTTGACACTAAATACGCAGAGTTAGCGTCAGACTCCACGGGTTTAAGGGCTCAGTCCCACAAGGCTGCCCTTCCTTTAGATGTCAGTCAAAGCTACTGGGTCTCTGGGTTACTCACACTTCTGTTGATGTGGCTACAGATTGGAGATCCCCCTCCCACCCCATTCAGGTTTGATAATTTGCTAGAATAGTTCACAAAACATGGGGAAATATTTAAGTTAGGTTTACTAGTTTAATACTGTGTGTGTATATGTGTGTATGGGATATATATGGACAAGGGCTATAAATGCCAGATGAAGAGGTACACAGGTGAGATCTGGAAGGATCCTGAACGCAGAACTGGAGTGGGGTGCACCTCCTTCCTGGTACGGGAGTGTGTTTGACAACTTGGAAGCTCCCAGAAACCGATTGTTTAGGTTTTTTTTATGGAGGTTCATTACATAGGTATGATTGATTAAGTCATTGGCCATTAGTGATTTAATGCCTACTACAGCCCCTTTTTCCTTCCTGAAAGTCAGGGGGTGGGGCTGAGAGTTCTGACCCTCTAATAAGGAGTTGGCCTTTCTGGTAATCTGAAGGCATCTAGGGTCCCCCAGCCGCCAGTCATCTCATTAGCATATAAAAGACACTTTTATCACTGGAGATTAAGGACTGGGAACAAAGACCAAATATTTCTTTTGTATTATACCACATACATTCAAAGAAGAAGGAGGGCTTGGTCATAGCTAACCCCAAACATGGATTGTGTTGCCAGTCAGGCAATGGGGCAATGGTGGGCTGCCATAGTTGTCAATGAGAAGAGACTACAGCTCAAGAGTGATGCCTTCAGATGTGGTGCATACACTCTATTTCCCTCAGAAAGTCAGTCCTCTAAAACAACTAAATAAACCAACTGTAAGAGCAAAAGTCTAAGTTTTACCTGATATTCTCTCCTGACTCTGAAAGACTCATGCAGGGATTTCCACACTCTCTGACAAAATCCCTTATAAAATAGACAAGGGAGAAACAAAAGAAAATGTTAGAAAATATTTAATTAATTCTTACTAGAAATGATGAGGATATTTGATTTCTAACGAGGCGTGAGGTCAGGAATCTTGTCCTAGAGGTGAGATGTGAGGTGAAGGAAGCAATAAATGGCTGATTTAAATGGCAGATATAAAAACCAGTGAATTGGAAGACAACTCGGGAATTCTCCCATTACTGAAAGAAGATTAAAGAAATAAATATGAAGAAAGAAGAGGTAATAGACTTGGAAGGGAGATTTGAGAGGTTCAGGATATGCGCGAAGACTTTCAAGAGTTGATGATAGAAACCCAGAAAACTCAGTCAATAAAGAATTGCTTTCTGTAACAAAAGGGCTAAAAAAATACTGGGCACATTAATTATCTAACTCCACATATAGTCATAAACATAGAATTTTTGAATTTCAAAGACAAAGGAAATTCTTTAAACAAGTAGTTAAAGGTATCTGATGTCAAGATGCAGAGAAATTGTATCTCCATGGGAAAGACCCCAGGGCCCGAGAGGAGTGGATGGTGGAGGAGAAACAGAGTTTGAAATGTGTAAAGCTGAAGTGAGTCTCTGACTGTTTCAACTGTGCCACTTTGTATGAAAGAAACTAGACAGTGATTTTCGCAGATATGACAAGGAGCCAAAAGAATTATGTCACATTACCAATAACAAGTTGTGAAATTAAAGGTAATTTTCGAAGCTATCAGTAATAAGAAACCAATTTATTTATTTATTTATTTATTTATTTATTTATATTATTTATATTTATTTATTTATATTTATATTTATATTTATATTTATTTATTTATTATTTATATTTATATTTATTTATTATTTTAAAAGACTTATTTCTGTCCTACCCAAATTCCTTTGAGGGTTGAACTTTTCTTTTTTTAAAGATTTTATTTGGGGCGCCTGGGTGGCTCAGTGGGTTAAAGCCTCTGCCTTCTGCTCAGGTCATGATCTCAGGGTCCTGGGATCGAGCCCCGCATCAGGCTTTCTGCTCAGCAGGGAGCCTGCTTCCCCCTCTCCCTCTGCCACAGTCTCTGCCTACTTGTGATCTCTCTGTCAAACAAATAAATAAATAAAATATTAAAAAAAAAAGATTTTATCTATTTATTTGCCAGAGAGAGAGAGAGAGAGAGAGAGAGAGAGAGAGCACAAGCAGGGAAAGTGGCAGGCAGAGGGAGAAACAGGCTCCCTACCAAGCAGGAAGCCAGATGTGGGACTTGATCCCAGGACCCGGGGATCGTGACCCAAGCTGAAGGCAGACGCTTAACCCACTGAGCTATAGGCATCCCAAGAAACAAATTTATTTTTTTTTTAATTTTTATTAACATATTATGTATTATTTGCCCCAGGGTACATGTCTGTGAATCATCAGGCTTACACATTTCACAGCATTTGCCATAGCACATACCCTCCCCAATGTCCATATCCCTACCCCCCCACCTCCCAGCAACCCTTAAGAGTCTCTTATGGCTTGTCTCCTTCCCAATCCCATCTTGTTTCATTTCCCTTCCCCACCCTCCCATAACCGCCTGCCCTGCCTCTCAAATTCTTCATATCAGAGCGATCATGTGATAATTGTCTTTCTCCGACTGACTTATTTCACTTAGCATAATACCCTCTAGTTCCATCCACGTCGTTGCAAATGGCAAGATTTTGTTTCTCTTGATGGCTGCATAGTATTCCATTGTATATAGATACCATATCTTCTTTATCCATTCATCTGTTGATGGACATCTAGGTTCTTTCCGTAGTTTGGATATTGTGGACATTGCTACTATAAACATTCGGGTGCATGTGACCCTTCAGATCACTACATTTGTATATTGAGGGTAAATACCCAACAGTGCGATTGCTGGGTCGTAGGGTAGCTCTATTTTCAACACTTTGAGGAACCTCCATACAGTTTTCCAGAGCGGTTGTACCAGCTTGCATTCCCACCAACAGTGTAGGAGGGTTCCCCTCCAAGAAACAAATTTAGATTGACTATGCTATAAGGATTCTCTAATGCTTCTCCATATTGAAAATGTTATTAAAAAATGAATATATTATAGATGTATACTAGGCAATTAATTAATATAAATGCTGTGTTCTTTTCTGGGTTCTGTGACATTTGTAGTATTCATTCATATTTTAAGATTTTGTAATTTGTTATTTCTCATCCTGAATAAAAATTTGTTTTCATACCTAATTTTTTATCGTACAGTAAAAATGTGTATTCTTTTTCACAATTGTGTATTCTTGTTTTTAATATTTTATTTATTTATTTTTCAGAGAGAGAAAAAGAGCACAAGCAGGAAGAGTGGCAGGCAGAAGGAGAAGAGGGCTCCTTGCTCAGCAAGGAGCCCGATGACACAGGACTATATCCCAGGATGCTGGGATCATGACCTAAGCCGAAGGCAGATGCTAAACCACTGAACCGCCCAGGTGTCCCCACAATTGTGTATTCTTTTTCTCGGATAGAACTCCTAAAATTATATGTTTCAAGTCTCCTCCCCCAATCTAGATGCCTCCCCTGTATATTTCTCAGGTAACCTGCCTGTATTTCTCTATCCAATCAAGAAATGATTTAATGTAAAGAAATAAAACAGTACTTTAAAAGAGGAGAAGATTAAGAATTAAAAACATTCTGGGTAATATCGAGATCAGAAAACATGTTTACTGTCTAAATAATTGTTAATATACTTATCAAACCTAGTATAAATGTAAAAAAATGATGCTTGAAAGAAAAAATAATATGCAAAAAGGTTATCATAGTCATAAATATTGGATCATTTCCACAAAATGTGGTACAGAGTGGGAGGAGTTATGAAGGGAGGGCAGGTTACATTTTTTATCTTCCATAAGCTTTGTATTTAGATTCTGTTTATGACAGTATGTGATTCTGTTTGCTATAAAATGGGCATAATATTCTAAGTATGTCATAACTGGTGCATTATGAGAATTTACCAGTCAGATTAGACACAAGTTGTAACAATTCATAAGCTTACCTGGTACATACAGAAGTAAGAGTATCTTGGCTATAAATGGTCATCAGTGGTAGAAAAGATAGAAATTTGCAATTTCAAAATCATTAGATTTTTTTTTTAATGTGAATTTCTTTGCCTTCAGTGAATATCCAGTCACTTTTCAGTGAGAACATTGGCTTTGGGAAAACAGTAAGTATTCAGTGGATTAAAAAGTTCCTATCTTTGATTTGCTATCTTTAGGCCCAGCAAACATACAGATAGAGACTCATTATCAACTCTGCTAGATTGTTAGAATACCAGTGCTCAAAACATAGTAAATACAAAGCCTCTGGTGCCTTCAGCACTGGCTTCAAAGAGAGGGGTTGCGGTAAATTTCTGTGAACTATTGAAGGGTTGATTTCACTGTACAGTCACTTTCTTCTAGGAATGAAAGTAGAGCTTTTTTTTTAAAAAAAAAAATCATACATCTTTCACAGCCTTGACTTTGTTCTTTTTATTACAAGTTCATTGGTTAAGAAAAAAGTATTTCCTAAAATCAGCAAAACCCAGTAAACAAAATTCCTGAAACCTCAAACAGCACTATTTCCTGGTCACTCTTAACTAATTTATGCATTTTTTTAAAGAAAATGTTGGAATAGTAATTGGAAAAGTAGTGAACCTCAGACATAGAACTCGGAAAAAGTGACTCTTTCCTATTCAAGGTATAAATTTTAATATTTAGGACCTCGAAGTTCTATATTATATTTCTTTGTTTGTTAGTGGTTATAGAAAACAGAACTCTAGAAATATGTTCTGTCTTCCACTTGGAATCTCATTTCAGTGCTTTATCACTTGGAGGTTGTTGGCATAAAGCTGACATCACAAGTATTCATTTTTTCTGAGCTTGACGATGGCATATTTCTCTTCTTTTTCACTTAATTATGAACTGGGTCATAATGGTCAATTATGCTTGCTGCTGGATATAAGGGTGTATATGTGTGTTTGTGTATCCCATGTCTGTTTCTGTGTACAAAATCTTCAAGTAACTTAAGAGTGTGATAACCAAGACTAATGTTTCCAGCTTCCAAAATAATTTTTTCATGGGCCTGTCATTTTTTTTGGCTTTTGCTTAGAATAGTTTAGTTCCGTTGCTTGGGTACAGTTGATTGAATGCAGTTGCAACAACTAATAAAAATCTGTTCTAAGTTAGGGGCATTTTATATTTGTACTCCATTGTCTCCAATATGATGCATTATTTTCAACCCAGAATTTAGTGCCTTTACAAATCTCTCCGTCTGAAGCCTTGACTAAAGATGGAGAAGATGAGGAAAGCATTAACTCAATTCGAACTGAAGCATAATTTATTAAAAATATAATAGTCTATAAAAAGTTGACAGAAACAGATTCTTTCTCTTGCCATGTTGAAAAGAGGTTAGGCTCCCTTTCTCTAAACAGGACTTCCTGTTAATGGTGGGATCTGACCAATGGAGGCCCTGGCAGGAAGTTGGGTGTGAGGAGGAGTGTGAGGTCAGGGCATTTATGTCTCCTGTCTGCCATGTTGCTAAGGAGTAGCTTTGTTCCTCTACCAAAGGCCACAAGTCCTGTGAGGAAACCTCTCCATCCAGTTCTGTGCCTGGGCTCTAATACCCTCCCCTCTCTTGTGTTTTTAGATGTAGGACAGGTTACCATTTCCTTCTTTTGCTGGTCTCCAGGTACTATACTCATGTCTTCTTGCTTCTCTGAAACCCTGCACACGTCTTTGTGAAAAGTGGTTTTAATTCAACTATTCTCAGATTTTCCTATGTAAGTGTACCTTCTGGTTTTTGCCAGGTCCTTGGGTAAGGCAGTATTTTTTTTTTTAAATAAAAAGAGGCACTCTGACCAATATTAAGAGTGGGTGAGAGAGAATAGAGGAGCCATGGAGTATTGACTGAAGTTTCCACATAGCTTCTTCCTACCTCCCATCTCCATTTGCGCATCCTTATCCTCTCTCCCTTCTTCCAGCTTCCGGTTTCCTCATGACCAAAAGCCTTTTATTTCCATTCTGTAAGAAATCCCCTCTACTCTGGACTAAGTCCAATACTCTGAATATAGCATTCTCCCATCTCCTGAACTCCTCAACAATTTTCATTTCCTATGCCTCATTTTCTCAGAACACCAATGTCGATTGATTTTGATTAAATAGGGAAACAATTTGATACACTAATTTATGCTAAGATACAATATCTAATGATGCCTTAGTCATATATAGCACTCCATGGAGTTCTGACTTTCAACAAAGACTTCCAAAGATAAAAAGTCTTATCTCAGATTATATAACATAAACAAATGAGTGACTCTCTAATGGTGAGTATATCACCCACAAAGGTGGAGAGTTCCTTTGGTGAACTATTATGAGGCAACCAATACAACTCTTGGGTCACATAAAAGGAGTTGTCAGTTCTATTTTGATGTAAGGTTTGCACTGAGAAGCTGACCGGTAGGTATAATGTAAGGACTACGCCAAAATGAGACCATTTTTCTTCCTTGTGAAATGGAAAAAAAGGAAAGTAAAATGCATATTAGCAACTTTGATATAAGAAATGAGCAGATACTACAATAATTCTTTCTGTACATAAGGAATCTCTATTTAAATATGGTTTGGGCATGATTTAGTGTATTAAAACTTAAGCAAAAGTCCAAAAGTATGGAATTTGATGTGCTTTGGATGAAGTCAAGAACTTCTGGATGATTTGGACCATTTTCAGAGCCATATTTCTTTTTATTCCCCCAATATTGAAAAGTTTGGGATGTCATTGATACCTATAGCCCCATTCCCATGGTTCACACTATTAAATATTTGATGTCATTCATTCAGCACCCAGAGTGTTTTTGCATACCATTTCTTTCTTCATTTTTTTCCTTTAAGTATAGTTGACCCACAATGTTACATTAGTTTCAGGTGTACAACATAGTGATGCCGCAAGTCTGCATCTTATGCTCTTCTCCCCACAAATGTAGCTCCCATCTGTCACCGGAAACACTATTACAATAGCATTTCATCCCTGTGACTCACTCATTCCAGAACTGGAAGTCTGGACCTCCCATTCCCCGTCACTCATTTTTCCAGCTCCCCACTCCCCTCCCCTCTGGCAACCATCAGCTTGGTCTCTGTATTTATGGGTCTGTTTCTGCTTTTTGTTTGTTTTAGATGCCATTTCCTAAGAGCTTCTGCTGACGATGGCTTTCAATTCATACCCAGAGATTAATGGATAGATCTCACTAGGTCTTACTTTAATCTAGTTAGATGAAGGCATGGGTGCAAACTGTATCTCAGAAGATTTTGTTAAGATAGTGCATATCAATTCGCTTGCATGGTGGAAGTTCAGTAAGACCCTTCCAGTGTCAATATCTGATCTCTGGTACCCCAAATCCTAAATCTCTCAGCTGGCCTAGAAGCAGGATGTAGAGAATAAATAGCTGGGTCTCAAGATAGTGGTGTGGAAATCTGGGGGATAGATCTGGGTATGAGTCGGTGAGAGGCTTGCCAGGGGAGAAGCTTAAAGAAAGCACTGTCCTTGACAACCTTCCCTAAAAGCTTCAAAGACTGGCCATCGATGTTTCAGTACAATATTTTGCAGTGTTTCTTTTAACATTTCCCATTCATTTATTCAGCAGCTGTATATATTTTTTGAGTTTCCCACCAAGTATGAGGCATTATTCTCTGTGCTAAGGATGCATCAGTGAGGGACAACAGAGACAATAGTTCTGACTTATGGAGGGCAGGGGCAGGGAGAAAAACCATGAACAATAAACATAATCATTACGTAAGCTATATAGTAAGCTAGATGACAATAAATGTTAACTGAAAAGAAAGAGAACTGTGGAAGAAAGGAGGCTGGGAGTTTGGGGAGTTATAATTTACACTGAAGAATTGTTGGGTAGGTGACAGTTGAACCAAGACTTGGAGGAGGTGAAGGAAGGGGCCTGGGGGCCACCCCTTTAACATAGACCTAACAACTGTTAAATCAACATGGTAAAGCAGCTCTGCCCATTTGAAATATAATGCAAACCACACAGGAGGTTTTAGATTTTGTACTATTCACATTTTAAAAAGGAAAAGGAAATAGGTGAAATTAATAAAAACAAAGCAGTTCTATTTTTGATAACAAAACATATCCCAAATGTCATTTCTACATGTAACTGAGGTCTAGAAACAACATTAGGTATTTTGCATTCTTTTTTTTTTTGTACTAAGTGTTTAGCATGGGGTGTGCATTTTATAATTACAGCACATCTTGATTCGGACTTCACACATTCAAATGCTCCATAGACACACTTGGTTAGTGGTCATCGTATCAGACAGTGGAGCCTTAAAGAGTATGAAAAATTGCCACTCTTGAAGAAGAAAACACTTGAGTGAGTGGTCTCTGCTTTCCCATCTCTTCAAGTCAGGCTGGTGAGCAATGGGGAAGATGCAAGCTTAATTTGGGGTGGGGGAAAAATCTATTGCGAAAAAAGCACCGGGCAGTTTTATTTCTATTTTAGCACAATAAGGATAACCCATTCTGTCCCCTTTGGGTTAGCAACTTAACATAAAGGGTCCCGTTTATCCTCAGACATTTGTATACATTTTCTGCCAAAAACCTTTCTTTTAGGAACTGTGTCCCTGAGAGACTGGTTTTGCTGAATTATCCATTCAAGGTCAAGCCTTCGCGGTCTTTGTTGGTAACGTGGATGATCACTTTACACTAGAGGTTAAGGGTATAAATAGGAATTTTAAGAATGCAATTGTATTCTGAATGCCTGAATTCTGCTTATAAGGCATCCAGTTCAGCAAGAGCAAGGAAGAAATAAACCATACATTCATGCCATTTTTGTAGTTACTAGTAAGATGAAGGACAGCTGTTACTAGTTTCCCCCTTCTGCCATCAGATTTTAAGTCCCAGAGGCTAGAAGCAGGTCTTCATGATTTTCTCTTTTCTTTCGTGGTCTCCATAGAGGAGCACATAGATGATATTTCATAAATATTTATAGATTGCTCCAGCGATTGGCAAACTTTTGCTCTAAGGGCCAGATCATAAATATTTTAGTCTTTGAGGGTCATCCAGTCTCTCTCAGCTCCTCGACTCCTTTGTTGTAGCAAAAAGCAACCCTAAATAACATGTAACAAGGGGACATAGGTGTGTTTCAATAAAACTTTGTTTTATTGACACAAGTTTTTATATAAGTAATAAAACTTTATTTATGGACTTTGTTTATGGACACGAGTTTTTATATAAGTAATAAAACTTTATTTATGGACATACAACTTTACATGTCACAGAGTATTGTTCTTTTGATTTTTTTCCAACCAATTAAATATGTAAAACCCATTCTTCACTAGGGCTGTGCACCAACAAAGGGCTGGGTGTAGTCGATGAACCATACTGGGCCAGCACCTGGCTTACAGAGTCCTCATTTTTTGCTTCTGCCTTTTTCCTTGCTTTTATTTCCTTTCTTCCTTATTTCCTGATTCATTCTCTTTTCTCTTGCTTTGGCTTTCCTTCATCTCACTGTTGGTTCTCCTATATCTGCCCTTCTTCCTGATCTTTCTTTTCTCCCCTTCTTCAAATATCACAGCCACTTTCTTCTCTTAGTTTACCTAAGCATTGTCACCTGATGCATTTACCTAAGCATTAGGGGGAAGGATTTCCTGAAACGCTGGTTTAGTAACAGGGGAAAAAAACTATAGATGGGATTGAAATAATATTTAAAACATAGAGCTCTGAAGTTATTATATTATGACCTCCCCTTCTCCTTCTCCTCATTTTTATGCTTCTCCATACACTGAGTGCAAGTGTGAAGAAGGAATAAAAGTGACTTATATGTAGGTATTGACAGAAGTGTTATTACTAATATGGGCAAGTATGTGGGTGGGTAACGGTTATTCCAGTTGTGCTATTTATTTTGCATTAACCTGTAATAATTGGGCCTCTCAGCTATTTATTCTTTCACTCCTTCCTGCAAATTCAGACACCGATTTGAGAAAATTATCTTGACTCACTAACAATTTTGCCATTGCTGAAAGTAAGGTTTTTTTTTTTTTTTTTTTTAATTTCTGACCACTCCAATTCCTAGTTTCTAATTTTAAAGATGGACTTATTCAAGTCTTTTTTTTAATTTTTACAACACTTTCATAAACAATTTGCCTCAAATCTACCAGGTTTGAGCAACAGCCTTAACATTCAGTTACCAGGGCAATTTTAGAAAGTACAGACACTACAAAGACAAAAACAAACAAAATAACCTCCACAAAAAAACCCTCCTTTGGTTTCTGTCCACAAATGTTCAGAGCATTTGTAAACAAAACAGTTGAAAACACCGTTTCGGCACCTTTTTCCTAAAACAAAAGCAGCAGATTTTCCTTTCTTACCTTTTCTTTTTTTTTACAAAATTACCAACTTAACAAATATGATTGAATTTTACTCTTCTCAGCAGGTATACAGAATTTTGCCCATAAATCTAAAATGCTTTTGCCTTTCTTCGTTTTTTCTCAGCTGCCCCAATTAGGTGTTAGAATCAACAACCCTCCTTTGATAGAATTCTTTTCTTCCACTAAGTAATATCCTCTGAATTAAGAGTAGGGCAATCAGTGTCTTCAGCTATACTTACCATTGTGTTAGTCACAGAAATCCATCTTTTTAAGATATTTCATGATTTTTCTCCCTTAATTCAGAACATTTGATAGAATGTGATATACCACCAGTAGCAAAATCTAGACCAAAGCAAAATATGTACAAGAGATATGAAAAGCTTCATCATCATCTCATCCTCGAATGTACACTCAATATGATTTGAAGCATTATTACAGCTCTTACCCTCTTTGGAGGATATTATCAATTCACTGAATCTTACCAGATCATCTCAGTCACATGGATCGCCAAAAAATGTTGGCTATGATCAAATCTGATTGCTCAAAATTCAAGTTCAAAGATAGAATGATTATGCTTTGGTTGCATAGCTTTATTTATTTATTTTTTGCATTACAAACAAATCACATTCATTAACTTGATAATATTTATAATATCCCAAAGGTATGAGGAAAATACTAACATTGATATTTTCAAACAAGAAAGCACAGGCATCCAGTAATAATGTTCGTCATAATTTTTAAAATTTGATTCATATACTCTTTATATTTCTCCCTTAGTTCACTATAAAAATATTTTTAAAGACTACAGACATACAAAAAGATACTGTCTCTAATACACATAACTTTGCCAGTCATGTGTCCTACAATCTTCCATATATTTATTTATATGGTGTGGCCAATGTTAGAGTAAAGAGAAAAGGACTTAATTTCTTTGAATCCAGAAAGGAGAAAGACAAGTACTTTCACGGGCATCCTCCAAGAAACAGAGGCTGAAAGGCAAGCCCCCCTAATAGTGGCATTGCTCTGTCTGAGCAAATTAAAAACAATCTTCAAAGAAACTAGTAGACTTTTGTGGCTGATTGTGTTTTCCAAAGATTGCTGCACCAATATGTATACCATTGCACAAGTTCTTCCCACAAAGTCGCACTGACCTTGCCACCATTCAGAGGTGAGTTTTGTTCCCTACCTTGAACTTGAATACGTCTTTCTAACTTCTTAAACCAATAGAATGTGATAGGTATGACCCTACATAATTTCAAGCCTGGGCATAGAAGGAAATCCAACCTCTGCCTGGTTCTCTCTTCCTTTCTAAGGGCACCTGCCTTTTGGATTCAGCCATCAAGTTGTAAGGAAGTCCAGGTCATAAGAAGAGGCCACATGTAGGTGTTCTGGCTTAAAGTTATATTTAGCTGACAGTCAGCATCATCCATGACTTATAAATAAACGAGTCTTCAGATAACTGCAACCCCCAGCCTTTGAGCCACGTTGGCTGATAACAAGTGGAATAGAGATGAACTATACTTCAAGCTATCCTAAATTTCAGATATATGACCAAAATAGGTGTTGTCATTGTTTTGAGCCTTAAAATTTTGGAGTAATTTGAATTATTTATTTATTTATTTTAGAGAGATAGGAAGCGGAGGGAGTGGCAGAAAGAGAGGGAAAGGGAGAATCTCTGGCAGACTCCCCACTAAGTGTGGAGCCAATACAGGGCTCGATTCCACAACCCTAAGATCATGACCTGAAATGAAACCAAGAGTCGAACACCTAAACTGCCTGAACTGAGCCATCCAGGCTCCCCTGGAGTAATCGAATATGTAGCTATAGATAACTGTAACAGCCTTCAACAAGATAGTACTTTGACGTTGTAAAAATTACATTGCTTGTGTAATTTGAGTTCCATTCTATCTCAGAACTAATGCTGAACCATAGCAATCCCTGACATACTTCATATATCTCCCCTTTGAAGGAATATAGAATTCCCTTTTGGTGATTTCTTTGGAAATAGAAACAAGTGAGACCACTTCAGAACAGGAAGTCGCCAGAGAATTATTGCTTCTGGTTTTTGTGAGTCCTCAGAACTACCAAAAACGTTTAACTGAGTTACAGTAAAATGCTTCCATTAGTTCAACTCTTGGAGGAAAACCTTCACAGCTAGCAATGTTATGACGCTACCCTTGTGTACCTATCAGTAAGCAAGAATGATTTGATCATATTTGATTTATCTCTGTAATTCTTGCAAAAATAATTTTGGGGTGCAGATGAGTAAGCAATGTGTACAGAGAGCAGTAACTAAGTTATGTTCTTATTTTTTGTGCAAGTCCTCAGGTAGGCTGGAAGCATATTGGCAGTAGCAAGTTTAGAATTATTTCCCCGTGTGTAACTCAGTGGGGTGGCTCCTATGGTTAACCTTAGAGTCACAGAATGAGCTAGAGAAATCTGTCAAGATATGTGGGCCAGCTCCTCAGATAAACACTTCAGTTAACTTAGAGGTCAACATCATCATTTTAGCCTGACTCTCCAATTTTGGCAGCTTGGATACGAGTCTTGTCCACAAAACCCTTAAACTTGATTGATGTGAATTGTTTACAGCCCTCTACAACAACTATATGGTATGGCTGAAAACTTATTGCCGGGAGTTCTAATGATTCTGTGGTTAATAACATAGTTCTTCCTATGATGTAGTCCTGAAAATTCCATATGAACTACTGAGCAGACATACTCTTCATAGAATAGAATGTAATCTACATTGTTCACATCTAACTCATTTTCAGTTCACTAGGCAAAGCTTCAAGGCCAAGCTTTCACACAAGATACTCTCCGAAAGTGCCACAGAATGAAAGATGACCAAGACAATGTAATAACCATCTAGAAGGAAAGGCAGAGAGCAGAGTATTTAATAGTATGGACACTGGAGCCCATCTGTCTCTGACCCTAATTGTGTGATTCTAGGGCAAGTTCTAATTTTCTAGCATTAGAAAATTAGTCTTTTTTTGCCCCTGTTCCTTCATTTCCAAAATGAAAACAATAACATTGTAATGTTTAAAGGATTAGTCAATGTGCAGTGTATAAAACAGTGCTTGGTATTTAGTAAGTGCTAAGTAAATGCTATTACTATTATGTTGTGAGTGAACAATTAAATGTCTCGAATTACTCAGGAATTACTCTTTCACCATTATAAAGTATTTTAGGGTTCTCAGCAGTTAATTATACAATTTGTTCAGATGGAAGATATGTTTCAAGCACATTTTTTAAAATCAACACTTTTTCTGGAAGTGTCACAATCTCTTCAGGAATTTCTATGACAGTCAGCTCTGGACATCAAGATTATGTACGACTTTTTCCATTACACTCTAGGCAAGCAGAAAACACATGGTGACCACCTAGTTTGTGGCTTCGGTGCTGCATAGATCGTGATTAGGATAATTAAGGTAAAAGCCTGCAGTTAGAGTTGTCAATAATGTTTGTATTATGTTGGTGAAAATTGAGGAGTGGGGAGATGTTTGACTTTCGAAAAGAACTCAAAATGTAGATAATATTCTTTGAAGCCCTTCTTGGAGGCAGCTATCATTAGCCTTTGAACTATGTATAGCTTCCTCACCATAAGCAGAAGAATCATTGGTGGGGAATTCTGATTTATTCTCAGCATAAGAAACTGATTCTGGCTGGGAAATGAATGATGATATAACATCCCAGAAGATAACATTTTGCTGAGACCTTCTCCATGGAGTGATATTTCCAATAAGTAGTGAAGTGACCGCCATGGCAATGGCAGACTTTTGAGGAAGAAACATAAAAGAAAGTGCAGAGCCCTAGGAAACTTCAGTCTTGCTTAGCTTTAGATCACATCTGATATTGCATGTACTTGTCTCAGTTGGCTAAATGCTGAGAGCAGGGACAGAGTAATCCAAGAAGGTGTCTGTGGAAGTTCTTGTTCCAAAACTTCCCTCCTTATGTGGATGCCCAATATGTCCTCCTTTTATGAGATTAGCAGCACTTTTTCCATCCTTGAAGAAACATTAGTATTTTACCATTATCAGTACTTATGGGAAACTTTTTGTGAAGCCAATATTATTCTCAGTGTACTTCTAGGTTTTTCTGTGGAATTCAGCTTTCTTATTGTGCCCATGATTAACATATTGTTTATTTTTTTATTTTTTATTTTTATTAACATATAATGTATTATTTGCCCTAGGAGTACAGGTCTATGAATCATCAGGCTTATACATTTAACATATTATTTAAGTATTAGTACTTTTTGTTAGCCATGTGTCCATTTTGTTCTCAGATACATTCCTTGCCCTTCTCTGTGTTGAGGGAGTACCGTTTCCCAGGTTCCCTTGCACTCTGGCATTTGGGTAGGTTTGGCCAATGGGAGACACAGATGAGAGACTGGAGATCAAGAAGAAAGGAGAAAATAAGATATTTCTCCTCTCTCTTTCTTCTGACCAATATCTCTAACAATGTATGTCTCCTCTGGGCTCCAACTCCCATTGAGTTGTTTTCCATGGTTTGACTTGACATTTGGCCTTTGCTTTGGAATTTTAGTAACATTGACTTCTCCCTTCCTCCTACTTCTACTTTGCTGATCTCGGGTTTTCTCACCATCTTCTGCTTGATTTCTCAGATCTTTGATTGCCAGTGTAACAAATTTCCTGTGTTAAATTCCTCTTTTGGAAACATCTAGAGTAATTTCTGTTTTCTGACTGGGCCTTACTGATACACACCTGTAGAACTTTGTAAGAAGTCTGAACAACACTCTAGAATGCAGAAAATTTATGGATATGAAGAATAGCAGGAAGTCTAAATGATATAACTGAAACTATTTCTGAATCGTTGATTGCTTGCACATCTACAGTCATGCCATTAATGATCAGCTATTGGTAGCCATAGACAACACTGTAATGCAAGTTTGCAAAGTAATGTAGGCCAATGTATACACTACATTTGGGGTCTTCTTAAAGTCTTTCTTCAAAGTCCTTGTATAGTCTCTATAGAGCTTAACATAAAGCATTAGTAACAGTTGGGGCACCTGGGTGGCTCAGTTGGTTGAGCAACTGCCTTCAGCTCAGGTCATGATCCTTGAGTTCCGGGATCGAGTCCCACATCGGCCTCCCGGCTCCATGGGGAGTCTGCTTCTTCCTCTAACCTTCTCTCCTCTCACGCTCTCTCTCACTTTCTCTGTTTCTCAAATAAAAAAATAAAATCTTTTTTTAAAAAAAAGCATTAGTAACAGTATAATTAGATTAGTCCATAGTATATACAGTGTATTCAATGGTACATTAGTTGACTAGAACCTCAAATATCTCCTCTATACTTTTCTTTAGAACAGAAAGATCATTTCTGACTTGGAGTAAATTATTGCAGAGGCTGAATGTAGATAGAATGGCATACTTTCTAGTGCAATTTTTCAGAGATGTCATGAGAAATCTGTTACCTTTTTGTTGAAGCTGGGACTTCCCTAGAGTGTTGAATATCTTGGAAATTAATTTGTAATATTATGAGAGAGTTTCTTCCCTCTGGTATATTTTATTGACAAATGGAAAGGTATCTATAACTATAACACAGTTTCTGGCATATCAATTGTTGGATTATTACAACCTTGAAGAATTATGATGAGTAACCATAACAGTGGTATGAAAGGGCTTGGAGAAAATATTACAAAAGGATCTCAACCATACCTTTAAACCATTCTTATAGCATCACCTCTCATTTACTCTGCAAGCAACCACAACCTAGCTCTAACCCTTTAACCCCCACCTTGTTTTCCGCCTCTCTAGTGGAAGTGTCTTGAGGCCATCAAGTTAAAGACCTGCCAAGTTAAATCTAATCCTCTTTTCTTAAAAATGTCTTTCCTTTAGTGTAGTTTTTTTGAACCCCACTTCATTCTAGAGATAACTAAGGATCTCATTTTCTCTTCTCTGAACAATACAATGGCCTTCTAATGTGTCTCCTTGCTTCTACCACATTTTCTTTCCAATTTATCCTCCACATTGTCACAGCACAGAAGGCAACATAATGCAATGAAAGGATCACAGACTTAAAGCTAGAAAGACCTACATTCAAATCTCAGCTCTTCCATGTAAGTGGCTTGATGCTGACCTCAATTTTGACATATCTTGTAAATATGATACTAGAACTTACCTAGTGGATTTGTTTTCATAATAAAAAAAATAATGTCTATCAAATGGTTTGGACATAATATAAAGTCATTTTGATTTCTTAAAAATCAATGCAGTTATTCACATATCTCTCTTCTCCTAGTCACAGAAGAAATCTCAGCCCGGCACGCATAGCCCTTCACAGGCTACAGCCTCTTTCCGGTCCTAGCTTCTGTGCCATCATCCCACATTCTGAAAATACAGAAGGGCTTGCTCTCTTCCACAGTCTGCCTCTCATTTATGGCTCCACATATTTGCATATTTAGTTCTCCATCTTCAATGTCCTTTGCCTTCCTGTCTGAATGGCAGGCTCCTAATTTATTCCTCAGAGCTCTATTAAAATATTATCTTTCAGTCCTCTGCCCTCATTCTAATAGATTTTGAACAGTTTATGCTGTTAAAGGGGTCTCCTATTTTGAAAATTCTGTCCTTCCAGTGCTGGAATTTGCAAACACAGTGAGTTTGCAGCTTTGCTAATTCAAGAAGTAGATAATCTATAAAACCCAGCAGATATTGTGGAACTTACTTCCATATAGTCTGTTAACCCTGTTGTCAAGGGTATGCTATTTCCATGCATTATAATAATTCTTGGTCTGGTGAAGATACAACAGTTATTCACATAGAACTTATGATGGG
This sequence comes from Nasua narica, assembly GCA_028533885.1. Classification (NCBI taxonomy): domain Eukaryota; kingdom Metazoa; phylum Chordata; class Mammalia; order Carnivora; family Procyonidae; genus Nasua; species Nasua narica. Next base: position 155,394,342 of record CM052810.1, read on the forward strand.
AATGCAAATTTTAAGGAAAACAGTTTGTCAATGTTTACCTGATCTGATACTTAAAATATTCATCCAGTGATTTTATTTCTAAAAATCTACTTAAGGAAAATAAAAAGATATGTGTATGCAAATTTATGCATAAATGTGTTCATCATATAATGAAAAACTAGATAGTTCTCAATCACCTGAAAATAGGTTTTAGTTATATAAATTATAATACAGATATACAACAGAATACTATGTGGTCATTAAAAGTTAGACTTGAGTATTTATAATAAAACAAAAAATCCTATGACAATGTTAAATTTTTAAAAAGTCACAATACAAGGGCATACTTTCATATGATTAACATTGTATTGAATATACACATAAAAAAGGGACTTGAAAAAAATGCTGAATGTTAGTGATTACCTGTATTAATCAGAATGGGCTACCTGCTATAATAAATAACCCCTCAAGTCTCTGTGGATTAACGATAGAAGTTTATTTCTTGTTATGTCATAGTGCAATGTATGGTACAATGCAGACCACCTCTTCTCCATGCAATTATATGAAGATCTAAGCTCTACTTATCTTCTAGAGAAAATACATTCATTAAGCAGGTCAAGGAAAGTGGTGTCAGAGGTATGACCTGAAATTGAAACCCATCACTCTGTCCACACATCATTAGCCAGGACTCAGTTATATGATCCCACGCATGTACCTGAAGTTTTGAGAACTGTATTCCCAAGAGTAAGAAAAGGAAATTTTATCTAACATTGCCTTCATCATACGCTTTTGTCATAATTTCTATTTCTTTACATTTTTCTATATTTTCCAAATTTTCTCTAGTAACTATGTATTACAAGAGAAAAATACATAATTAGAAGGCCTCAGAGTTTTAAAAGAAGCTACTCTTTTAATTTCTATGACATGAATTTATACCATGTAAAGTACTTTCTTTGACACTCAAAAGGTTGAATTTGATTCAGACAAGAGTTGCCATTGCAAAATTTCACTATGTGCACCATGATAAGAAATCCATGCAATATGAACAGTTCTTTGAACCAATGAAATTTAAATATATAAATAGCATTGAGAACTACATTGATTATCTCACAAATTCATCAAATATTGTTTAAGAAAACAGAGTGTTAAAAAATATAACTTTATTTATTTAATTTTTTTTAGAAATGGAGTGGGGTGGGACAGAGAGAAAGAGAGAATCTTAAACAGGTTTCATGCCCAGTGCAGAGCCCAAGGCAGGGTTCAATCCCACAACCCTGAGATCATGATCTGAGCTGAAATCACGAGTCAGATGTTTAACCTACTGAGCCACCCAGGGACCCCAAGAAATCTAAATTTCAATCAAGTTTTTGGTAGAAAGAGGTAGAGAAGTAGAAATATCTGATACCCAAATCCTTGAACCTCAGCCCTCTGTTGCCTGTGCAATAATTCTATTGTTCAATTATTGAACAATAATTCTATTGTTCCCAAATTGTCCTTAGCCTTAACCTATCCACATCAGCCCTTTTCTTATTTGGGAGCAGAAAAGAAGTAGAGAGAGAGGATGTTGGATAAGTGCAAGTGCCCCTTCCTTTGATGATGGATTTAATTGATGTCCAGAGGCCAGCATATATTCTGGTTAGTATTGAAAATGTTGACTTCCTAACTGTTGAGGTGATGGCGATTTTTGTTTCTTTCCCTCTTCTTTTCTTCTCTCTCACTCTCCCCCTCCCTCCCTTTCTCTCATCTACCCATCCATCCATCCATCCATCCATACATCCAATCCATCTAAGAAACACTGAGATTCTACAAGTAGCTAGGAACTATGCAATGTAACTCCATTTTTGGTCTCTTATTTTTATTTACCACATGACGAATGAAAGTCTTTCTCAATGTGCATACAGAAAAGCAGGTACACTGACAGAAAATCTTTCTATTTACTCTAGAACAGCCATTTTAAACACAGGATCTGCTCAGCTCCCAGAGTGGAGGTAACATTTGCCTACTATTTCATAGCATTGAGGATGGATTTACATTGCCTGTGGGCCACCCTTATTTTTTTTTTTACTTTTTTATTTGCAAGCATTGGCTTCAAATCTCTGTCAAAAACAACCAAAAAAATCACACAGATCCAAAATGGTGTCACGTAGACTGAGTTTCCAAACTGGTGCTTAATACGTAATCTAACTGCAGTTTTAAATTCCTTCAGAAATGTAGTCTTAACTGGTCAGTCTGAAATTTTTCACTCAGCACCAGTGAGTCTGCTACATGGCTCCTCTCCATTGCCCAAAGGAAGATGAGGTCATCTGCACGGTAAGACCCCTGGCTTTTCCCCATAGAAAGCCCTGGGACAACATTTTTATTTTGCTAATGACTTTCTTGCCCCCGTAGTCTTTCTTTCTCTCTCTCTTTCTCTCTCTCTCTTTCTTTATTTCTCTCTCTCTCTCTCTCTTTCTTTCTTTCTTCCGAGAGACAGCGTGTGTGGACCGGCAAGTGGGGGCCTGGGGGAGGGGGAGAGAGAGAATATTAAGCAGACTATACCCCAGCGCAGAGCCCAATGCAGGGCTCAGTCTCCCAAACCTAAGATCATGACCTGAGCCAAAATCAAGACTTGAACCGACTGAGCCACCCAGGCACTCCACCCCCACTATCCTTCTATAGCAACCTTCCATTTCATACAACTCCATGGAATGCCTCTCTAGTTGCTAGATAGGGTTCTGCCCGGTCGTTTAATAGCACCAATTAGATCCTCAAATTTACTGTGTTGAATTGTGTTATTTAACACCACCGATCTTCAAGTTCTGAAAAATGTGGCATAGCGGTTAAATAAACAAACAGCAAAACCCAGTAGGTCTACTGCAAGGCAATGACTACTCAAAACACAACACAGCTTGCAACTGAGAAGTCTCAGAAAGACTCCAGTCCATTACAATCTGTGTTCATGTAGTTCATGGACACCCTTTGTTTCCATGTTATTTAAGGAAAATATGTCAAGAAAAAAAGTCTTTAAATAGAAATGGGATTAACACTCATTTTATTCTATAATACTCTACTTAAAATTGGAAAAGTCACATCCATTACCCTTCTCAGTTTATCAGATTGAACGACACAGATTTTATTACATGTGACCTCTTGGGTCATTAGAATTTCACAATCATTAATTTTTTCATTACCCTTCTTTTTCAGAGGAGAAAATGTCACTAGAAGCATATGTGACATGTTTGGGAATCTCGTATCAAATGTACAAAAGAACACAAAAAACATTAGTTTTTATATTTTAAAAAAATCTCTTAAAATGTTGTGTTAGTTTCTAGTTAAAATTTAAAACTCTTGATTCAATGCTTAAGTCAGTCATGCCTGACTAAATGACAACTGCCATTTCACCATCCCTGTTCAGTCTTCTTTTCCTTCTATTTAAATCACTGTGTTTATATGGTGGGTTATGTCTGCAGAGCCAGGGGAATCAGGACATAGGATTTTGTCATATGTGTTTAGGGTTATTTGATCAACTACTCCACATTGTATTAAAGCAGAGAAAATTGGATTTTCTAAATTGCCTGGTAAAATGGGTCAAATTCTCTAGGTGGTTTTTTGTTTTTTGTTTTTTGTTTTTTTACCACGTTCTCCTGTTTCCAGGAGTCTAACTCAGGGTTTATTCAACTCTATAGGTGTGCTGATGGCTTTATTGAGTATACACGGTAAGTTATGCACTGTACAAAAAATTCACTTTAGATTCAGTCTCTGGCCAGCAGGTTCATAGCCTTTATTTAGCACTGACACTTACGAGGAAATAGAAGTAACTGCATTTTTACTGAAACTTCATTGCTTTCATATACAGGAAAAGAAATTAAGATTGTTTTTTTCTTTTGGTTAGCATTTCCTGGTGGTGATCATTCTTCTTTTTTTTTCTTCCTTAGATTGACTTATTTGTTTGAGAGAGAGAGAGAGAGAGAGAGAGCACACACACACATGCACACACGTGAGTGCGGGGTGGGGCAGAGGGAGAGAGAATCTCAAGCAGATTCCCCAATGAACATGGAACCAGATCCAGGGCTCAATCCCATGACCCTGAAATCATGACATGAGCCGAAATCGAAAGTCAGATGCTTAACCTTAAGACTGAGCCACCCAGTCACTCTCTTGGTGGTGATAACTTTGAGCACACAGTAAGAGAAATAAAAACTTCCTTATTTCACAAAAGCATTCTTAATAATACAGATATGCTCCTTTTAAATGAGTATGCTTTAAGACTAGAATTAACCTGGTGATACTTGAGGCAAGTATCAATGCCCACGATTTGAGGTCAATGTTTTCCAGAGGGGTTCAGTTATGTGAGAGACCAATGTCTAATTTATCTCCAAAGAAACAGTCTGATTTGCCTCACAAGATTATTTTCTAATAACAACGAGTGAACTGTATTTATAAGCGGTTCAGGAAACTTAACATAAGTCTCTGTTGAAGTTGAGAGACTGGAATTTAAATACTTGGTGTTTTCTGGCATTTGGTGTTTTCTGGATCATAAAAGGCAGTGTTAATTCTCTTTTTAAATCAGATGCATTTTCTGATTATCTATCTCCTTGTTCCCCTGTGATGAGCAGAGAGGTCTCCTCACAAGAAGACGGATTTTTCTTCCTCTTTTACCTTTGACTGGCTTAAAAACAACAGAAGTATTCGCAGTTCTCCTCAGAACCGAGCTGGCTTACTTTGGCTTATGTTTTTATTTGCTCTCTTCTCCCCAGCTTTGCCTTCTTTGTGCCTGTTTTTCCCTTTCCGCCTCTTCTGAGTCATCTGTTGACATAACTCGGTGCAAAGCCTGGGGTTTGAAGAGCTTTGGACACCGTGTCCAGGTACACAGAGATTTTTGTCTGATAACGCCACAAACACTCGGCCCGTAGACTTCCTACACGCGAGACATAATATTTTCAGACAGCAATTTGCCGAGCAGGTTGGCTGTGAAGACGCCAGCCTGCCAGCGGCCTGTCAGAGCTGCGATCCCTCTCTCTAGTCCTCGGACTTTCAGGCTTAGTTCTCACTTTAGCCACACTAATAAACAGCTTCTTTTTGAAGTGCAGAGTCTGGGAGATTTTTCTCCCCCAGGCTGTGGAGAGAATTGCTTTATTCCAAACTCTATTTTTTTTATTTTATTTTTTAAATTTTTATTTATTTATTTGACAGAGAGAGAGAGAGAGAGAGATCACAAGCAGGCAGAGAGGCAGGCAGAGAGTGGGGGAAGCAGACTCCCCGCTGAGCAGAGAGCCCGATGGGGGGCTTGATTCTAGGACCCTGAGATCACGAACTGAGCTGAAGGCAGAGGATGCAGGGCTCCATCCCAGGGCCCTGAGATCATGACCTGAGCTGAAGGCAGAGGCTTTAACCCACTGAGCCACCCAGGCGCCCCCCAAACTCTATTTTTGATGAAATACGACTCACCAGTGATCTTAGAAATAAAAGCTTCTCAAATTTTTGAACTGTTGAAGTCTGAGGTGTCGTGACATCTTCTTGGTCACTCAATAACTTTATTTCCTGGGTTCTCTATGGCTTCGCGTTTTGGAAGTTATGTGTAACTAATACCATCGTTCTTTTTGATGTTCTCAAATGTGAACAGTGGTGACTCTTCTGTCTTTGATTAAATTACCCTCCCCCATTTTTACTAATTTTTCCCCACTCCATTCAAAAGATGGATGTAGATATAAAATATAATGAAGGAAGGAAGGAAGCAGAACAGGGAAAATAAAGGGATACCAAGAGGAGAACAAAGTAAATGAGTAGAAAATATGAAAGGGAAATGGGATAAGATTTCTACTTTAAAATATGGGAAATTTCACTAGGTGTCATTAGGCAATTTGGCTTCTTTCATGAAACAAAACAAATAAAACTGCTAAGTTTCCAGAGAGCAATTATCTGCATTTTAAGACTGGCAAAAAGATATGTGATAAGAAAGAACTGAGTCTCTCTCTCTTTCACACACACACACACACACACACATTCACACCCTCCTGTTTGGTGATCAACACTTAACCATGTAAGAACAAGTGGTTTCAAAGGTAATGTTTCTGAGTCAGCAGAATTATTCTGCCTTTGATTTAGGCTAAATGTGTGCTATTTAATTTAGAGTGTCATAGGTACCCTTTAGGTCCCTTCTTGGTGAAGCCAAGAGCATAAGGCAAAAACAAAACATACTTTTGATGTCATGCTGCTTTAGCACCAAAATATACCCAGTATCTATGATCTATGGCAATATTCCCTCCCTGATCACTTAAATGGAAATAGACAGTTGGATAAATAGATGGTACTTTCTCTTACTCAGCATGGGTCACATCTTTATAAGTGTTTGGGCTCCATATCTTAACTCTGAAATTTGGCAAGGATTCAGAAGAGACTATGAATGTTGATGAGAGAGTTGGAAAATGGAACTTATAAGAAAGAGTTAAAGATGTTGGAATTGCTTATCTTGGAGGAGAGAAGTAAGGTACCTAATAACAGTCGTGCAGTGTTTGAAGGTATATAATATACATAATGGCTACCAGCTGTTTTCCCTTTCCAGCAAAGAGAACCAGAGGCCAAGTTTTCACACTGCATAGATTAAATGTAGGGAAATGCTTCATGGTGGTGGTGGTAGAGGTGGCAGTGTTAAAAAGATAAACGAGTAACTATTAAATTTGTAAAAACAAAAAACAAAACAAAAACCCAACTTTCCTTGAGTTATTTAAATACTGAATGAATTTTAGGTCTCTTATTTTCTGGGCATTGGAAGATAAAACTTATGTCATGGTTCTTATTGTTGCATCATAATTTATAAGTCTGTAAGAAGGGAAACTTATTTTAGGGGAATATATATAGATAATGGCCAAGAATCATAGAATCTATGAATTACTTTCCCCAGAATACATGAATTCAAGACAAGGAGATGTGATTTCCATAAGGATGTTAGATGTCAACTGTTCAGAGTGATGCCCTGCTTTTTCAGAAAAATACTGCTGCTAATTGACATAAGAAACAGAAAAATCAAGAGAGAGCAGAGATGGAAAAAGTATACAATAGATACTAAACTCATGTAGGCACTAAGAACCTCAGTCACAATTATACTGGCACAGAAAAATGATCCTAGACTTTTTTCTTTTTTATTACAATAGACTAAACTAATTCTTCTAGTTGATTCACAGGTATGTCCGCTTCTATGCAAAAATCTCTGTGTGAAACAGTATGATTAATTAATTGATTGTTTTTTGAAAACTGGACAGCCACATGCAAAAAAATGAAACTGGACCACTTATACCATACACAAAAATAAATTCAAAATGGATTAAAGACCTAACTGTGAAGCCATCAAAATCCTAGAGAAGAACATGGGCAGCAACCTCTCTGACATCAGCCATAGCGACTTCTTACTAGATATGTCTCCTGAGGCAAGGGAAACAAAAGAAAAAACCTCTCGGGATTCATCAAAATAAAAAGCTCTGCACAGCTAAGGAAACAATCAACAAAACTAAAAGGCAACCTATGGACTGGGAGAAGATATTTGAAAAATGACATATCTCATAAAGGGTTAGTATCCAAAATATATAAAGAACTTATACAAGTCAAGACCCACAAACCAAATAATACAGTTAAAAAATGGGCAGAGGACATTTATTCTGGTTTCACCAGTTTATCACTGGGAGAATTTTCTTTTCTTCTTTTCCAACTTTATGGAGAAGTAATTGACATACCTCACTGTGTATGTTTAAGGCGTACAGCATGATGCTTTGACTTATATACATTGTGAAATTATGACCCCAATAGGTTCAGCTTGTATTCACTGTCTTGTATAGATAAAATAAAAAAGAAGAAAAAAGAAAAAAAGTTTGATAACTCATAGTATTCACTCACTTAACAACCTCCCTATATATCATATAGCAATTTTAACTACAGTCATCATGTTATACATTATGCCCCTATTGCTTATTTACTTTATAACTGGAACTTTGTACCTTTTGATCACTTCCTCCAATTACCCCTCCCCCAACACTTCCCCTCAGGTTACAAGTCTAATCCCTTTTTCTATGAGTTTTTTTTTTATAAGATTCCACATACAAGTGAGATCATACAGTATTTGTCTTTGACTTATTTCACTTAGCATAATGTCCTCGAGTTCCATCCATGTTGTTGCAAATGGTAGGATTCCATTTTTTATGGCAAAATAATATTCTATAATATATACATATATACCACAACTTTATCCATTCATCCATCGATGAACAGCTTGGTTGTTTCCATGACTTGGCTATTGTAGTAATGCTGCTATAAACACGTGGGTGCAGGTATCTTTTTGAATTAGTGTTTTCATTGTTTGGATGTATTTCCAGAAATGGAATTGCTAGATTATATGATAGTTTTATTTTTAACTTTTTGAGGATCTTTCATACTGTTTTCCATAGTGGCTGCACCAATTTATAATCCCACCAACAGTGTCCAAAGGTTTCCTTTCCTTCACACCCATGCCAGCGTTTGTTATCTATTGCTTTTTGATGATGGCCATTCTGTCAGGAATGAGGTGGTGTCTCATTGTGGTTTTAATTTGCAGTTCCCTACTGACTAGTGATGTTAAGCATCTTTTTGTGTACTTGTTGGCCTTTTGCATGTCTCCTTTGGAAAAATGTCTGTTTAGATCCTTTACCCATTTTTTAAGTTAAGTTATTGTTTCTTTGCTATTGAGTTGTATGAATTCTTTATATATTTTGGGTAATAACCCCTTATATATATGATTTGCTAATATTTCTTCCCATCCCACGAATTGTTTTTTCAGTTTATTATGGTTTCCTTTGCTGTGCAAAGCTTTTTAGTTTGATGTCAACCAACTTGTTTATTTTTGTTGCTTGTGCTTTAAGTCCTATCCAAAAATCCTTACCAAGAACATGACAAGGAGGCTTATTTCTATATTTTCTTTAGGAGTTTCATAGTTTCTAGTCTTAAATTTAAGTGTTTAACCCATCTCAAATTAATTTTAGTGAGTGGTGTAAGATAGGAGTACAGTTTCATTCTTTCACATGTGAATATCCAGTTTTCCCAATCAGTTAATTGAAGAGATTTTCTTTTCTTCACTGAGTGTTCTTGACTTCTTTGTCAAATATTGGTTGACTGTATATGCTTGGGTTTATTGGTTTATTAAATATGGGTTTATTTCTGGGCTCTCTCTTGTGTTCCATTGGTCTACTTGTCTGTTACTATGCTAGTACTGTACTATTTTCATTACTTTAACTTTCTAGTATAGGTTGAAATCAGGGAGTGTGATAACTCCTGACTTGTTCTTCTTTCTCAGGACTTTTTTTTTTTGGCTCTTTGGGGCCTTTTGTTGGTCTTTATAAATTTTAAGAGGGTTTATTACTTTTGTGAAAATACCTTGCAATATTGATAGTGATTGCATTGAAACTACAGATGGCTTTAGTAATATTCACATTTTAACAATGCTAATTCTTTCAATCTGTGAACACAAGATGCCCTTCCATGTATTTGTGTCTTTTTTGATTTATTCCTTCAGTGTTTACAGTTTTCAGAGAAGAGATCTTTCACCTCCTTGATTAAATTTATTCCTATTTCATTACTTTTGATGCCATTGTAAATTGCATTGATTTCTTTCTTTCTTTTTCAGAAAATTCAGTTAGTAGGAGCATTTCTTTATGCTGAGTAGAACCAAAAATGTTCACATAATTCTCTGTGAGTAGGCACAGAGAGCTTTGTATTTCAGACTTAGGCAGAAAGCAAATCATCTGCTATGAAAATATGGTATTAATAATCTCCAGTGGAAATATACCAATGCCAAAGGCTTCAGATTAAGTCATAAGAGGAAAGGTTTAGATTTTTGTCTTTAGATTTCATTTGAGGGGAAAAAAAATGCAGAGCATTTTTTATATAGTAGTGGCTTTGCTTAAAGTGTCCCTTCTAAAAAAGAATTAATTAAGGAGCTTAAAATGTTTTTAAACTTTGTTATGGACATTTTCCAACATTCAGGAAAAGCAGATAGGATGGTATAATGAATCCCCTGTGTTCCCTATATAATGAATCCCCTATACCCAGACATTCAACAATTTTCTTCTTCTTCTTTTTTTAAGATTTTATTTATTTATTTGATGGGAGAGAGAGAGAGAGACAGCAAGAGCAGGAACACAAGAGGAGTGGGAGAGGGAAAGCAGGCTTCCCCCTGAGCAGGAAGCCCTATGTGAAGCTTGATCCCAGGACTCTAGGATCCATGACCTGAACCAAAGGCAGACTCTTAACGACTGAGCCACCCAGACACTCCACATTCAACAATTTTCAGTGATCTGGATTCTTGTTTCATCTACCCTCAGTTACCCACTTCCATTTTTGTTTTTTGTTTTAGTCTTTAGTAGCATTTAAATGCTCTTAAACTTCCTTTGGGAATCTGTGATATTTTTATCAGTATCTGAAATATAAATATCTTTATTAATCAAGACACCCAGACTTTCATACTGATTAACATTTTATTTCAGAATACTAGCTGTGTTAGTTTCCTCTTGCTGCTGTAGCAAATGACTGCAAACTTAGTGGCTTAAAACAACACAAATGTATTATCTTATAGCTCTGGAGGAGGGATGTCTGAAATGTATCTTACTGGGCTAAAAACAAGATGTCAGCAGAGCTGTATTACCTTCTGGACATCCTAGGGAAAATTCATTTTTGTTTTTGTTTTTGTCCCCCTGACTCCCAAACTTCCCAGCTTTTAGTGGCTGCCTACATTTCTGGACTCAGGGCTCCTTTCCATCTCCAAAACCAGCAATTGTCAATCGAATCTTTCTGATATTGAATCACTCTGATACTCTCTTCTGTCTTCCTTTTTCCCATATAAGGACCCTTGTGATTACTTTGGGCCCATCTGGATGATCTCCCCAACTCAAGGTCAACTCATTAGCAACCCTTATTCTATCTGTAACTTTAATTCCCGTTTGCCACATACCTAACATATCCACTAGTTCTGGGGGCATTAGGACATGGACGTTTTCTGCCTTCCACAATGGACATATTTTATACTGACTCACAAATACGCATTTAAGCCTTTCGTGTTAAATATATAATATAGATTTAACAGTTATATAAAAATAGTCAAAAGGCAATTTGCCAAATCCAATGTGTTGAGTCTATCTCTAATTCTGCAGACTGATTATTTAACTCACTGTTAAAACTGAATAAACACAGTAGTAATTATTTCACAGTTTGGAGAGTAAAGTAAAAAAAAAAAAACCAGCAGCAACAACAAAAACTACCATTTGGTAGGCAACGGATCAATTACAGGTAGAACCATTGGGATTGGGCCTTCTTAGAATCTTAATATCACTAACAGTATAATCTATAAATTTATTTATCCCAGAGTATTTCTGTAGCTCTGTTGCCTAGGATACCTCAACCATCTGAAATGTTAGGTACTTTCTATCTGGATTCTCAATGCTTTCATCTGCAAACTGCCCCAGGCCCTGAAACCATGTACAAACACTTCTTTTCCTTCCATTTTGTTCCCTTATATGCTCATGTAAGCATTAGAGAGGTGTCTTATAGCAGACAGAGATGCTGTGATTTCACTGCTACCACCAGCAGAAAGACTACAGATGTGGAACAGATGTGTATAATAATCATTTTAAAAATTCTGTGTGGAGCTTTCTTTTATAAGAAAGTGATAGAGATAAATATTTTTATATTTGGTGTTCATATTATTTAAACAAAGCCATCAACTTATTGTGTCTTTCCAGATTCCACTAAAAGCAATTTATTACTATATATATACATATATATGCATATATATTCTTTTTTTTCTCTTGAGCTTGGGAGAATGAGAGCTTTGTCCTCCCTCCAGATTCAGGATGAATCGTTTTCGTTCTGAAAACGAATCAGAATTCGTTTTCTGTTCTAGAATGTTCTGAAAGGAAATGGAAACACCTCCTTGAAGAGCATGTGTTCCATTGAGGCAGCATGAGCTTTAGAATCAGATGAATTTCCAGCTCAGCCACTCGAGATACTCCATATCTCTGAGTTTTTGTTTCTCAAATGCAAAATGGGGCTAACAATATGATTCATTAGATTGCTATGAGGAAATCTGGGATGATGTATAGAAAGCAGCTAATGCAATATCTGGTGCACCAAAGATCTGCTCTGTCTACCCCATCCTGTGGAGGGAAAGGCTGTGCCAAGGGAAAAGTACTTTTAGGACCACACAAATTTGTTTTCAAAGAAAATTATTTTTCCTATTCATGAATATCATGTGAAAATTACTGAGTAGACTTTCACAAAATTTGTAAGGTATAGTTTAAAAAGGTCTGATTTTAAAACTTAGGTTATGTGGTATATCATAAAAATCACTTTAGAGGGTCCTGGCGTACCTCAGAAAAATAGGCAATCATCACCAGGAGCTGAAAGTAGGGTTCAGTGAGGGGTCTGAATAAATATCATTTAAGAGAAAACCTATCATATTTAATAATATACCACGGATGAAATATAATAGACATGGGTTTCAAATAGTTCCCCCAAATGGCAAGTCACGGGGCAGGTGATTTGTAAGACAGATGTGATTTGTGACCCAGACTACCTTTCTTAGGGGAAGTTCTTTGGTGGATTTCTCTAGACAGAAGCACAGCATAAATCTGTTTTTAAATGAATGATGGGTAATGAGTCTTTCAAATACCTGAAGAAAGCCAACATGATATGATCTTCAACATGATCTCTCTTCAATTTCTTCACTACCTGTAAGTCACAAATTGTGTGATTCTTCTGCACAGACCCAAGGCCCTTCCTCTGCTTGTGGAAAGAAATGTTGTCTTCTGGGGAAAGAGGAGACCCAGAAACAGAAACTATCCAAGAAAAAAATCTGCTGAGGAGACAGAGCAGAAAGCATTTTCTGTGAAGGTAAAGGAGGTTAACAAGGTGCTAACAACAGCATAAGCAACTAAACAGTTGTTTTCAAGGAAAAGACAGGCATTCTATGTGATGGAGGGAATGGAGTTTCAGATTTATCAACACAGATTTGTATGTTTAGGGTTATTTGTGTCTGTGATAAAGAGCTCAGACTGGAAGTCTTTGTTTACTGCCTGAAGATTTAAGAAGCTAATTTGTTTCCCATCTTCTATGTTATCCACAGACAATATCTTCCTTAATAGGATACTAGATTGCATGCCTGAAGTTAAGCAAATATGGAGTAGGAAAATCACCTCATTGAAATAGATCTTGAGATCTATTTAATATAAAAGAACATTAGGAAATTCTCAGAATAGCCTCACCAACTGAGGAGATATATGTTTAAGGCAGTATTTCATGCTAAGCAAACCTCTGTGGCCGACATAAATGCTTGGTACTCAGAGCAAGTTCAGTAGAAGACCACCTCCCAACTTGGATCTGTACAGAGTGATAGAAAAAGAAAATGGGTTGAATGAACCAAATAAATAGGGCTTGTTACAAAGATATCCTCATGTATAATCAAAATTTAGAAAGAGGGTAGTTCTGAATTTGACTTGGCTTTACATAAAGTACAAAACAGAGCAGAATGGGAGGACTGTTTTAGGAAGTTAGATTAGCCACAATTTCACAGATAAGATAATTTGAGAAGCAAATGTTTTGAAAGCATACACGAGAAGAAATTGCAATCGTCAGAGAGGAAGCAATTAAAGCATTTCACAAGAATTTCAGAAGAACGGGGTTAAGATACTGTCACGATCTAAAAAAAAAATGATACTGTCAAAATCTGACAGCCTTCAGGAGGAGGAGGAAAGCAATGTGAAGAGAGACATTCAAAGGCAAGTTTCCTCTAGGACTGAGTCAGCAAACTTTGGGGTTGGGTGGGGGTGGGGGAGTGGGGACTGAATCCTCAATTGAGGAATCACTCCTGCTAGGGACGCTGAAGTGGGTGCATGTATATGAAAAGGGCTTGGATGTCTGATACCTGAAGCTGGATTTTTTATGTAATTCAGGTACGAGATAATTCAGATAGAAAAAAGTGGCAGTGACTAGCTGGCCTTAGTTTAACCCTGTTTTGAAAACAAAATCTTTTATTTTTAGTATTTTATACTTATCAAAACTTCTTATGACCTTTCTATCCATAATTCCTACATGTCAGTGATACACTCAAATGGGTTGCGAATGTGACAGGAAGTGAGAGGAGAGAAAGAAAAGGACTATTCCTAGGTTGTGGCTCTTTGTGAATGGAGGCTGGATGCCGTCCTACTTACTATGGAGTAAGGGCATCAGGGGCTGAGTCTGCTGGGCAGCATCAAAAGGGAGGTTGGACTGGGATGATTTTTTTCTGGAAAGTTGTGACCGTTTGTCGACTACTCATAGACTACCTGCTCATTACCTCTTTAATGCTGGAATGAGGTAGTGTAACTCCTATTACAAGGGAGGAGACTAAAGCTTGCAGACATGAAGTAATTTGCCAGGTCACAACTAGGGGTGAAGCTAGACTTCATCTTAGTTCTGTCTGATCCAAAAACCATATTCTCCAAATGTGTACCCTGCCCACGCTTTTCATCATTTTTGCAGTGGTGTGCATTGTCGAATGTTTATTTCACCCAAATGAAATGTGGAATTGAAAACATATTTCAGTGTTATTCTTAGTTTATCTACAATTTCACATTGCTTATCACACTGCTCCCTTCTATGTGCAAAAAATATATTTATATATATAATTAGATATAATTATATCATTATATAATATATAATGATATAATGATAAGTATATAATAGTAATTATATAATAATGAAATAATTAAGTATAAATCATAGCTTAATGTATTTTGCCATCTTGGATGGGTTCTGCAATTCTACTAGTGTTTCTGTATAGCGCCCTTTCACCGAGTTTGAAGGTGGTCAGTCGGAGTAGGGGAAATCCTAAATTGCAGGGTATCCCTGCCTCTTACTAACCTCTCAAAAATCATTTGCCCACGTCTTGTAGTAAATGGGAAGTACTCCCTTTCTGCCGATTCCCGGATGTTATACTATATTGGAAGAATTACACGATGGAGCAAACTTTGAAAAATCAGAATGTTTTAAAAATCAAAGAATAAAATCTGCAGAGGCAGCAAGGGACCCGTTCATTGGATGTGGTTCAGCACACCTGTTTCCGGCTGGCATAGACTTTGAGCCCTTTGAATGGAGACTGCTTTCTCCTTTCTTGACTTTAATCACTTTGCTGTCAGGGTCCATGTGATTTAAACTCGCAGCTTTTCATACGATAAGTCACTTCCTCAAGTTCATTGGGTGAATGGCACCAAGTTTTGGTTTTAGGCAATTGCACGCCTTACTAAAAGACAATGGGAACTAATGGAAGAGAGAAAATCTCCGTTATGTATTTTTTATCATATTTGATTAACTTTCCATTCAGTGCTTAAAACACATTTTGATATGTCATCAGAAATTCAGACAGAAAGAGGGGAGAGGCCTTGGGTAATATTTTTACTCTACTGAAATATGCATGACCAGCTCTAGGATGAACAGAAAGGTTTGTCCTCTGCACCATCTTTGGACTTCTCATCCGTCTTTCCCTCACATCTTTCTTTCACTTCCTTGCTGTTCAGAGCCTCCTGAAAAATACATTATTGTGGCAATTTAAATAGCATGTTCTAATTCTAAGAAAATAATTTTTTCTTTTGTATTAAAATTCATGAGAGATAAATCTTAAAAATTTCTGACTTGGAAACAGTCTCCAATTTACAGAAAAATTGCAAGTACAGTACAAAGAATTCTTCTTTTTCTCTCTCTCTTTTTTTTTTTTCCTGCCCTGTACCATTTGGGAATACATTGGTGGTAAGATACTCTATCACACCCAAAAACCTTATTGTATATTTCCTACAAACCAGAACATTTCCTTACATAACTACAGTGGTGATGACCAAAATTAGGAAACTAACATTGCTTTATTATGATGCTCTAACTCTCAAGCCCCATGCAAGTGTTGCCAAATGTCCTCCATGCAAGTGTTCCCAAATGTCCTTAATTCTGGATAGAAAACCAAACCAGAATCCCATGTTGCATTTAGTTCTCATCTCCAGAGACTATGTCAAATCAGAACAGTTGTTTGGTCTTTCCTTGACTTTTGTGACCTAGACACTTTCGTCCCCTAGATCTATTGATATATAAATGACATATAATGTTCTGTAAGTTTAAAGTGTTCAGTGTGATGATTTTATATGTATATATTGTGAAATGATTACCACAGTCAAGGGCACTACAAAAAAAGAAAACTGTAAGCCAATATTTTTGATGAATATAGATGCAAAAAATCTCAACAAAATCCCAGCAAACAATTCAATAGCACCCCCCAACACACACACACACTCCCCATGTGATGCCCTCCTCCTCACCTGTTTGGATTCCTATACCCTATGAAGGGCTACCCCTGTGTGGACACAAACTCAGACTTTGATGAGGCAAACCAATCCAATGGCACAGAATCCCTCCCCCTTCCTCAACTGTGGACACTAGTTCCAACTTGTCCAAGCTCCAAAATTGTGTGTCAGTTATTCCCACCCTCCAAACTGTGTAGACACTCTCCTCACTTGATATTCCATATTGGGCTGACGCCTGCATGGATGTCCTTCTGACTCAGCTTAGGGTTCAGTACCACGCCCTGGGCCACCATTCCCCACGAGAATAATCTGTTCACACTGCTCAGGCTTTCAACCCCATGGAAGGCACTGCATTTTCACAGGGGTCCTTCACCTAACTCAGGCTCCATCATCCCATCGTGGGCAACTGTGCATGGATGTCCTCCTCACCTGCTTGGGCTCAGCACCCTGCTCAGGGCCATTATTGGCGGCCACCTGTGTTTAAAACATAAGACTGACTTGCTCAGCCTCACGGAACAGCATTCAGATAGAATTGTCCAGGAATGAAAGAGGAGAGAGGAGGGGAAGAGGAAGAGAGAGTTTTGAAAAATAAAATTGTTTTGAAGCTGAGTAACATCACACAGAGAAAGGCAATTAAAAAAAATCACATTGTATAACAACCAGATTGAGTTTAGAATACTTTCAAAATGGACTCAGCTGAAGAAGACCGGGACTTCCCTGAGCAAAACTTGGAGAAAGCATACTTAATGCCTTCAATTAAATTTTAAAGAGATTTTGTATGTTTTTTAAAACACAATTTACAAACTTTTTAAAAACTGAATATTAAGCACTGAACATCTTTATTTTCCAAATAATGTGTTATGATTTTAAGAAAAAGTAGAAACACTTTTAGAATGCTTGCTTTTTTTCCAGAGGAAATCTAAGAGGGATATAATTGTCATTCTGATATTAAAACTAAGTAGTTCAGGTAACCGTTATGGAAAAACACCAACACCTATTACTTTTATTACCAATAAAATGAAATTTCATTTTTAGAATTAGAATTTTTCTCCCTGTCATTATAAATACTACTGTTTTCTCTGCTGGGTGCTTTGTGTTCATTCAAAGCCATTTGTAAAGGCAGAAAGTGTCACTACCAATTGTTTTCAACAGTTTGAGGGGCAAGTATAACAAGACATATTTAAGAAAATAATTTCTCTCTGTATTCCAGAGTTTTCTCTCACTCAATGAAATAGTTAAGATTTGGAAAATGACTAAAGTGGGAAAGTGAAGAAGAGAAAGAATATCAGTTTGGAAGTTATTTGCAGGTTGGTATAAAAAAAGACTTATACTAAGAGTTGTTCCTTGGAAAATTCTTGTGTGGTAATTAAACTCATATTTTTCAAGTCTGTCAGGCTCTGAAATTAAAAAAAAAAAAAGCTTGGCGGGGGGGCCTTGGTGGCTCAGTTGGTTAAGCATCTGACTCTTGATTTTTGGCTCTGGTCATATCTCAGGGGTTGTGACTTGGAGCCCTGCACCCAGCTCCATGCAGGGTGTGGAGTCTGCTTAAGTTTCTCTTCTTCTCCCTCTGCCCCTCTCCCCCTTAAAAAAAAAGCTTAATATATAAAGCGTTACTGCCAATTTCAAAAGGTTATGATTCAGATCTACATAAGCTATATGAAGTAGAGAACTTAAGAAATGATTTAAATAATTTGATTTGAAAACACAGCTACCACATTCTTTGGTATTTACTTAAAATACATTCAAGCTCCTGGATAATTAGCTTAACCATCGTTGTCTTGCTTGAGATAGGAGTAACTGTTTCTAGAGCTTTATAGGCCTCCAGGGCCTTCAAAATATGCAGATACTTCAGGGCTCATAGGCAAAATGCTCAGTGACATAAAACAGGCCATTCTTTCCTCTAGATGCCCCTGAGATCATGCTGAGATCATACTCAGCAAACTAGCATAATCCCCTTTAGGTGTTAGCAGAAAGATGGGAAGTTTTAATATAGTATTAGGGAGAGAGACAATAATTTAGGGTAAAGGTTGTCTTAGGATAACCTAGAAAAAAAGCCTGAGATGTGGCTCCTCGTGCAGGAAAATCTATAGATGATCCAGACCCTCCTTCCTGAGGGTACTGAGCCTCTGAGTACCAAGCCTGTGTTAGGTCAAGGTCATGGTGGCTGTCTACCGTAAGACAAAGCAAGAGTATCAAGAGATGGCCCAGTGAATCCCCTAAGTGCTATACATATTCCTCTTTCCTCTTCTTAAGTAGAAATAGTCCTACCTCCTTGCAGCAATCCTTTATCAGTGTAGGAACTCCTTTCCTCACCTATTAATCTGACACAAAAAGTGCCCAGATGCCACCAAAGCTTTAGGTTTGGTGTGACCTTTATTGTGTCCTCCTGGTGGAAGCACTTCCCTCCAAGAACCAGAGACTACAATTCCTCAAGTTGATCATGGGTAGAGGGGGTGATGGTGAATGGGGTCATTTCTGCCTCCACCCCTTGGGTACCAGACCCATACTTTCTAGTTACATGCCATACAAGATGAATACAATTGCCATCAGTTAAAATTCTGTGCTGCATGCTAAAGAGTAGTGTCTCAGCTGTGTGTCTTTAAGAGGTCATTCCACTGCTTTGTCATATCAGCAGCTTCTGGATGGTGTGATACCGTGAAGTCCATGGTCTTGTGCTCACCATTGCACTTCTTTGGTTATAAAGTGGGTCCGTTGTTTCAAAGTAAGGCTATGCAGGTTATGAAGCCAATGAACCAGAGCTGTGAGTAATAAAGGCCAGCTCATCTCTGGAAGACGTATCAGTCCTCATTAGCATAAATGATGGCTCCTTCCAAGATAGAGGTCTCCAGCTTAGAGTGTATTGCTGGTCTTGCCTTGGGAAAGAGGCAAATTCCCAGGCACTCCCAAGCAAAGCAGTTTCGATCACCCAAGAACAATGTTCCAGGAAGTTTGCAAGTGCGAGCCGTGACCAACAACACCTATAGCAGCCAGTAATAGAGATTTCCAAGCATCTGGACTTTTCAGCCCTTCCCGTCATCTCATGAGGAATAGGGATCATGTTCTCAGATGGCTACAGAAGCCAGCCTGGTAAAGTAATTGAGTGGAGTATGCCAAGTGGGAGCTGTGGCCAACTTGAGGGCTAACGCCCAGTCTCAAAGGGAGGTGCCACGTCGTCGTTGCCAGCATTGTTGCCAAATCTTCTGATTGCTTATGACTACCTGACAATCCAGATTTATTTTCATGCAGAATCTCTCAATTTTTAAAATACTGACAATCATATCATCGGTTTTTCTGACAGAAAGCAGATGAACTATCCCGGTTAGGGTAAATGGAGGAGGCAGAATGGTGGAGAGTAGATCTGCGGAAGAAAATGGAAAATAGCCAGCACAACAACCACCTCAGAGTTTTTAAGAGCACTCTGGATTGATAGCATGTAAACATTGTGGTAGTCTGCTTGGGCTGCCATAACCAACTACCATAGACCAGGTGGTTTAAACAACAGGAATTTATTTTCTCATGGTTCCGGAGGCTGGAAGTGGGAGATCAGGATGCCAGCATGGTAGGTTTCTGAGGAGATCCTTCTTCCTGGTTTGCAATTGGCCACCTTCTCACTGTGTCCTTACAGGGCCATTCCTTGGTGTGTGCATGAGGAGAGACATACCCATTGTGCACCCCTTACCCTCCCCCCGAAAGAAAGAGAGAGAAAGAGAGAGAGAGAGGAAAGATCTTTATTGTGCTTTATTGTGTCTCTTTTTATAAGGATGTGAATCCTATAAAATCAGGGCTCCATCCTTATTACCTCATTTAGCCTTGATTATTTCCTTGGATGCCCCATCTTCAAATACAGCTACATTGAGGATTAGGGCTTTGAACATAGAAATTGGGGGTGGGGGGCAAACAGTCTATAATTGGCATCAAATAAAATGCTCAGGTAAAGGGAACAAAACAAATGAAGCATGTCCTCCAGCTACCACTGGTTTGGCCCCTGATTGAAACACAACTAAATGCCTACACAGAGAAGGCTGGCCCTAAGTCTGCAGAATTTGTGTGTTCCAAGCCGTGATGAGTTAGACAGTATTTGGATCACAATATTTGATTTACTGTTTAATTGATTACCCCAAGTTTTCACCTGTAAAAAGAAATAATGAGAAATCTGGGAAAATTATAGAACTGGAAAATATGTTGCATGCTTTTCACTTGAGATGAATTATTTGGTTCAACAAATATTGACCTAGTAATTTTCTTGTTCTTTTTTACTTCAAACTGAGCTCTGCATTCAAAAGCAGTATGCAGAGGAACAGAGAACTAAAAACAATGTAGAACTGAGAATAGAAATCAGGTGTGTTGTCACTATCAGGATCAGAGTAAGTTAAAATGTTTCAGCTGGTGTATTTTAACACTGCTTTCAATTGGAAACCATAAAGGGGCCGGAAGAGCTGAAGACTTCGCCCTCCAGCACCCAAAAGTAATTGCTCTAGATCTACATTGACATCAAAAGTGTCCTACTATAGACCCATTGAACCAGAAACTCTGGGGGATGGTGCTCAGTAATCTGTTCTACAAAGCCCTCCAGAGACATAGAGCAGCTTGGGAGTCATTGCTGTATATGAACAAATTAATGGAAATTTGATTCCGGTGCACACAACAATTTGCAAACCATTGCCATTTATTAACAAGTTGATGGAAAGAGGTAGAGCTAGAAACTGACATTTCACGAAGTTTCTAAAATGTCCCAGGCATCTTAGTGGGAGGCCCAATGGTAGCATCAGATATGAGCCAAGTATATCCAATTCCAAACACCATGTGTTCATCTCCTTTAATCAAACTCCCTCCTTAAATATATTGAGTATCTTTATTGGTCCAAATCTTTCATATATGTTATCTTATTTAATTTTTACAAGAGCTCTTGAGAGGTAGGCTCTGTTATTTCCATTTTACAGATCAAGAATATCGGGCTTATAGAAGTTAAGTCATTTTCTCACTGTGGCACGGATGGGATTGACACTGAATTCAGATTGTCACAAAGCCAGTGTTCTCACTTTGTCTCCCTACACTGAGCTGCTTCCTTTGTTTGTTAAATCTTCTACCTCTGGTTGCCATTCTCTACCTACTGCTCATCTGTTTTCTGTGTTAGAGGAATCAGTCTTTCTCAACTGGCAGGCATGTCTCAGCTGAAACACAGAACACAGGAAATGATTTGAGTGACTATTTTCTCAATTCTCCCAAGGATGGTCTTTAGTGCCAGGCTACCTGCATGGGTGGGTCTGGTGGGGAGGGAACAAAATCTTTACCCACAATGGAAGCCTTGGGCATTAGGATTCAATTCTTTCACAGAACCCCTGAAGAAAGTCTGGAAGATATATGGAAAACCATTCTCATTAACCCATCTGTCAATTCAATCTACTCTTCAAGTTTCTCTCTGAATATCTTCCTTCAGTCAGAAAATGTGCCAAGAGAAAGCATGGAATAATTGAGAAAACACTGAGCTGGGGGTCAGGAATTTTAAACCCATCACCTCTGGATGTGCCTCACTTGAGAATTCATTTCTATTCCCTGGTCTTCGTTTCTTCACAGAAAAATGTTGTCTGGATTAGTGAACATCAAGGACCATTCCATCCAGCTCTAGCATTCTACTGCTTATGAAAAGAAATCAAGCACTACAGTGAAATCATCCAATCATTTCAATGAAGAAAAAAGAAACTAAAGAGGGAGAATATATATGTCTTATTATGTGTGTATATCTTTATGTGTAATCACCTGGAACCCTTTGGATATTATTGTATATTGTTTTCTTCTTGATAATAATGGGTTTCAGGGCATTATACCTCCCAAATATGGTGTCCTTGGCATATTGAATATTTTAAGCTGAAGAAGTTTGAGAACATGACAGAAGCAAGAAGATCACTCTGAACAACCCCCTTCCCATTCTGACTGTTCTGCCCTGAAACAGTTCATGAAACTCTCATGCGAGAGGTAACCTCCCTCTACTCAGGAAAAAGGAAAATTTTTATCTCTGAAGACAAAGGGACACCAAGGAGGATTCTACGAAATAGGCCTTGCTAAGTTTTACCACATACTCCTTAACTACCTTACTCTAACAGTCTGTTCACTCTTCATCAACCCAGCATAAAAAGACATGGATTTAACTGTTGTTTTGGGTTTCTTTGGTTCCTGTATCAGATAATGCATTCTTTTGTTAATAATATCTTTGTCAATTTAACTTTCAGACCAACCAGCTACCCTAAGAGGGTTAAGAAAAACTTTTCTCTTTCCTCTAATACACACAATTATTTTCTTGGGTACGTTTTTGTAAAAATTTTTGTTCATAAAGTATTTTCATTTATCATTCAAGCTAGGATTAACGGTGAGGGCTATGTGACCCTGACAGTTCTTTTTTTTAAAGAAGTTTTTATGATGTCCTGAATCTGACCTACTTATGGCACTTCATTTGATTCAGTTCAATTCAATCAATTTTATTCTGCAGCATTTTCCCATGTGAATCCCCTGTAAACATTACATTAACTCATGGAAACCTGGCTAGAAATTCTCTTCCAGTGGAAAAGTTAATGCCATGAGTGAGTAGGCTGGCTAATTAATAATTTTAGAGGTTATGGCGAAATGTTCCTTAGTAGAAATTTCCATTTTAGAAGAGCAGAGTCCATTTTTATTCTTGTCCTGAGCAATAGGCATGATATAAAGCTTTTCATATCGCTAAAAGCTTAAACTAGAAGCTATTGTTGTTTGTTGTTGTTTTTTTTAAGAGTTTCTCCTAAAAGGAGAATAGTAAAAAGTATTGCCTTTTATAATCATTAATCAGCTAACAGTCTATGGATTGTTCATTCATCAAATAAAAAAAAAGTTCTTCATAAAGAAAATCCAAAATATACTAATCAAGTAAACCTAGGAAAGATTGCATATTTTTGCAGAAAATTAGATTAGTCAAAGTAAGACTTAGAGAATGTTCCAAATCTCTATCAACTGGGTTGTTTGTAGGTTCATCAGAAGAGGATTTAACCCACCAAAAGGAGGGGGCAAGGAAGTAAAAATCTCCTAATGCTTAACTGCTTGCAGCTGCTATCTTTGTGTCCGGCCAATAAAGATTTATAAACAGTACATTCTTTGTTTCATGCTGAGGTTCCTCTGTATACAAAAAAGAGGATGAAATTCAGCATGGTTACTTTCAGTTCATGACAATTAGAACCAAACTAGTAATTGATAGAGGACAAAAAATGAGAAAGTGGCACTCTGAGGAAGTATTTTGGTATCAAAAATGAAAAAGAATGACCTCTTATAAACAGTCCTAGGATAACCAACTGTAATATGTACAAGCTTATAAGTACTTTTGCTATAGCATTTTATCTGTACAGATATTAGGTCAATAAAAACACATACTTTTTTTTTTTAATGTACACATTTGCCAAAATTATCTAAAGCTCTCCCAAATAAAATCAGTATTTCTTCTTTTTCTGAGAATTGGAAGCCAACAACCTTCAGGCATGATTAACTAACTGTGACAGACTATACAGAAAATGAATACTAATCATATACATGTCATAGGTATATATTCTACTGGGATCACGTAAAATGAAGAACGAGGTTTTTCTAGCATGTTGAAAATTAAGCTCAATCAGAGTCGGGTTAAATGAGAGGTAGATGTAAATAATTGCCTTTTAACTTTAATTACCATTTTTAGTTTTGCTATTGTCCTATAATCTACCATATCATTTTGGCACTCCTTGTTTTATTCATTCACTCAGTGGTGTTTACTGAACACTTGCCATGTGCCACGCACCATACTGGGCAATGTGAACACAAGTAATAGGGCAGTCAGGATCCCCACCTTCACATTTCAGTGGGGGAGACAAACAGTAAGCACACAACTGAGTAAAATTAATGACTTCTAACCAAAGACTCAAAGGGTGAGAAAAAGTCACCACATGATGGATTAAGGGAAAAACCTTTCAGGCAACCAGAAAAGACAGAGGCTGGTGTGATGGGAGTTAGGTAAGGAGTGAGGTACCCTAAAATAGGGAAGAAAGACAGGGCCACGGTGAATTTTGTAAGATATAGGGAAGAGTTCGAATTTTACTCTGATGCAATAGGAGGCCATTGAAAAGTTTTTAATCAAGAGAAGAACATGAGAAAAATCTCTGTTTAGCACTGATCATCTACCAGCTGTGTGGAGAATAGATTTGAGAGGTACTTACGTCAAAGAAATAAGGATACAGGTTAGGTAAATATTTCAGTAATTCAGGTCAGAAATGTTGAACAAAAATGTATTTTGTAGCAATGGACTATTATGACTCCATCAGAAAGGACGAATACCCAACTTTTGTATCAACATGGACGGGACTGGAAGAGATCATACTGAGTAAAATAAGTCAAGCAGAGTCAGTTATCATATGGTTCTGCTTATGTGTGGAGCATAAGGAAAAACATGGAGGACATCAGGAGAAGGAAAGGTTGAGTGAATTGGGGGAAATCAGAGGGGGAGATGAACCAGGAGAGACTGTGGACTCTGAGAAACAAACTGAGGGTTTTGGAGGGGAGGGGGATGGGGAGTTGGGTGAGCCTGGTGATGGGTATAGAGGAGGGCACATATTGCATGGAGTCCTGGGTATGGTGCATGAACAATGAATCTTGGAGCACTGAAAAAATAAAAAAAGTAAAAAAATATATTTTGTAGGTAGAACCATCAGTGTTTGCTCAGGATGACCCCAGACTTCTGACATTAGTAACTGGATAGAAAATAATTGGTCCATTTCCTAAGGTAGGCTCTACCAGGGGAAGGTCGGTTAGATGGGAGTGGGAGGGGAGTTAGGGGAAGCATTGAGCTTTCCACTTTGGAGGAATTCTCCAACTGCAGATAACAACCTGCAATTGGCTGTTTAAGTTTGAGGCTCAGAATCAAACTCTGGACTAGAGATCTAGACTAGAAATTTGGGGATTTCCAGTATCTAGAAGGTATTTAAATTTATGTGACTAGGACTTATTTTCACTTGGAATAAAAATAACAAAGAAGAAAGAGAGACCTGAAAGGAATCTTAATCATGCCAATATTTTTTGGTTGAGAGAAAGGGAGAAACCAGTAAATTATACTAAGCAGGAGAGGCTGAAGAAAACTAGCACAGTAGGAATTGTGAAGAATTGGGTTTTAGGAAGGAAAGTACTCAATTAATATTAAACATGCTGGAAATTCTAGTGTAGCAGGTACGCTTTGTAACAACTAAGACAAATTAAAATTTTAAGTTTTTCTTCCCACTTATCCATTATTTATAATCAATATTAATATTAACAGCTTTCCTTGTTCATATAGACCCGTCTTATCATCATACTCACCCACATTCATACATATTCACACAGATTCTGGACCTTGCAAAAATTTGAATTCCAAAATTCAAGTTCTCTGCTCTGTTCAAGTGTTCTACCCAGCCAGTTTGTTCCTTGTTTGAGTCATGCCCCTGTTCCAGAATTCTGAGCTCTACGGCAGTGGGTTTCTTGGGGAGGAAGACGACATGGTCATTTTCGCTGGCTGAAGAGGCCCAAGGAGATGGGGAGAAGGCCAAGATTGGTGACACAAAAGGTGGGCCATGGAGACACAATTCCAATGGGCTTTATGTTGCAGACATCTTAACACGGAGGGATGAGACAGAAAAGACAGGAGTGAAGAAGAGCTGGCTGAACGCGCTCCAGCTATTTATTGTGGGTTAGCTAAATCTAAAACTTAGTAAGAGAGCATAATACACTGTGAGTAAGAATCAATGAAACAGTATCTCCTTAGAGAAACAACAAACACAAGGGTTGCCAGAGAACAGCAGGAGAGACCATTTTAGGGAATATATCAGCCTGGAAGTTATATTCTCCCCACCATGGATTCGAGGAGCCCTATAAAACTCCACCCAGCACAGCAGAAAAGATAAAGAAGGCATTCTCCCAGATTAGAGTGATGTAAAACCTTCAGCTCTGGCAGAAGTATGGAAAGTACAAATTGGGTGGGGAGGGGGTTGGGCACTTACAGAAACAGGACTGATGAAAGCTCTGTATGTTTATATCTAAGTTTTGAACAATTGGTTACAGACTGAGAATCCACGCCTGTGACGTGTCCATTGTTCGGCAGGAAAGTGGTTCTTTTTCCATGGAATCGCCTGGGATACTCAAGAGACCGACTGATGACCCAGAACAGGAGGGACCTTGGAGGAAGGTGAGCTAAATAGGAACCAGCAGGGCAGCGTGGTCTTGACCACACCCTGCTGAGGGTTCTGTCAGATCCTCAGTGAGGAGGGACAAGCACTGAACTCCAAAAACTGTGGGAAAGAGTTATAAAACAGCAAATCACTCACTGTCATAACACTAAGTTAGAAAAGCATAGGGAATGTCAGAGAAGGGAAGAAAAGCAGAAAGGGGACTCTAAAGATGCAAATGACAAACTTCAGAACTGGCTTCACCATTTTATTATTTTTTTTTAAAATTGTATGCATATGCTTGTTTTGTGCACTTTCTTCTAGTCTCCAAAGGATACAGAGGTATCTCTAAATTTTGAGTAATGCTACCCACTTTTTTTTTCCTCCCTCATATAATCTATTCCTTAAATCTTCCAAGGTCAAGGACACCTAAAGAAACCATGTGATCAAATGTTTGACTCAAGGAAAAATTAAATTTAGTGCTGCAGTTAGAAGTTTAGAGGCGCCTGGGTGGCTCAGTTGGTTAAGCATCCAACTCTTGATTTTGGCTTAGGTCATGATCTCTGGGGGGCGTGAGATCAAGCCCCGAGTTTCCACTCAGCAGGAAGTCTGCATGAGATTCTCTCTCTCTCCTTGTCTCTCTGCCCCTCCCCATCATGCTCACTGTCTCTCTCTAAAATAAATAAATAAATCTTTTTTTAAAAAAAAGTTTATAATTCAGGCAGCCATGCTAACTACATTACTTGTTGAAACTGACAAACAGGCTGAAGCCTCTTCCCTTCAAGTTTTTGTCGCTGACATTATGATTGGTGGTGGACAGAGAATCCATGACCCAGCCGGATAGGGTATCTTGTTTGAGGGCTTTATGATTGGGCTTTCACTCCAGCTCATCAGCTGTTAGAATGCTAGAGGTATTAGGCGGCCTCCAGAATTCTTTTTCAATCTTATTCCCTGAAACAGGAATCAAAAACACACGTACAGGAGAATGAGGGACCCTTGGATCCAAGGCTAAAATGTAATAACCTGAGCAAATGACCCAAAGCATGAATCCCTCTCATTATGTTCCTAGCTCTGTAGAAAGTAAGTGACTGCAATCCTGCATTGGAAACTAAATCATTGTAGGGCTGAAAACAATGTTTTGTTGGCATAAGATCATGTACTTAAAGGAAGAAAGTTCTTTTTTTTTTTTTTCCTGAGTAGAAAGTAGAGAGTGACATCAACTATTTGGACCATCTAGCTACGTTGCTTCAAATTGAGTTTTTTCCTCCAGAAATCTTATACAAACCCTTTTGAATTAATTTGTATGATATTAACAAGTATTCTAAAGACAAGCCAGTTTAATAAAACAATTAAATTGACCATTTGGACAAATACAAACGAACAGAAACATGCTGACCTTTTTGTTTGCTCCATAATTTTGTTGACATTCATCTTGGTTTTAGAAGTCTGTTTAGTAATTGATATCTTAAATGAAGTCTACACTAAACAAGGGGAAAAAGAATGGAAAAATGTCTTATGAAGTGTTGATGGTCTAGATTTCAAAGCAGTTTCCTTAGTTAATTGTGTTAATTAACTAATCAATTCAAAACAACACAATTGTGTTAATTGATCAATTCATTGATCATCTACTCGTTTTACACATTGTCTTGTGATACATATATATGTGTGTTTGTACATGTGCATGTGTATAGCTCTGTATCTCTTTCTCTTCTTCTCTCTCCTGAGTTGAATTCCTGTGTTCTTTCTATACTTGCTAGAAGTATAAAGAAATGTCCTAAATATATATATATATACATATATTTTTTTTTCCCTAATAGCTCAAAAAGTGTGTAGACAGAAGATTTGGCTTTATCTTGCATGAATCATATATTTAGAATCAACTGGTTCATGGTGAAAATGATTGTGGGGGATTATTCTCATTTTTTACATGTTGAATCTACTGTTCTAGAAGTTCTGGGCTGATTCCCAACTTAGTCACTGACTCATTCATCTGTAGTTTCTCCCACAGGATGTGAGGAGGTGGTATGTCTGGAAGCCATGAACATCCCTAAAGCATCACCCCACCTAACCCCAGGGCATAGATTGAGTTTTCTGCAAAACAGGGCAAGGATTGGCCCTGTATTTCTGCTATTCTCTCTGGAAGCTGAAACAATAAACCATTGTAAGGATGAGTGTAATTGCTTCCTTTTCAACACAGTGAGCTAGCCCCACTGCTAAATATTCTCTCCTCCTGCCTGTAGTTTAGCCCATCTATTCACTCTTTTCTATAATGAGTGTATTTATAAACTTTTATATGTAGTGAAAAACATGTTGGAATTATGTACACATCTAGATTAAGAAGCTTACAGTCCTTAGAATAGGTAGAAACCTGAACTGAAAACAGTCTGTAAAAAATCTGTATTATGACCTTGTAGGGTGATTGTTATGGGCTGAATTGTGCAACCCTCCCCCCCCCCACCACCAAATTCATATGTTCAAGTCCTAACTCCATGACCAAAGAGTATGACTGCATTTGAAGACTGGGCCTTTAAATAGGTAATTAAGCTTATATGGGTGGGCACTAATCTAATCTGACTGATATCCTTAAAAGAAGAGGAAACCTGAATATGGGGATGCAGATATCTTTTGGAGTTAAATGTTTTCATTTCCTTTGTATATATTCCCCAAAGTAGAATTGCTGGATAACAGGATAGTTCTACTTCTGATGTTTTGAGGATTCTCCATACTGTTTCCCATAGGGACTGTGCCAATTTACAATCCCACCAACAATGCACTGCACCCCTATGTTTATAGCAGCATTCTGTACAATAGCCAAGACATGGAAAAACCTAAGTGTCCACTGATGGATGAATGGATAAAGAAGTCACACACACACACACACACACACACACACACACACAGTGGAACATTATTAAGCCATTAAAAAAATGAGGAAATCCTACCATTTGCAACAACACGAATGAGCCTTAAAGGCATCAATGAGAAATGAAATAAGTCAGAGGAATAAAGACAAATACTGTATAATCTCACCTTGTGTGGCATCAAAACCAAGCCAAACTCATAGAAAAAGAGATCAGACTTGTGATTATCAGAAGTGGAGAGAAGGAGGAGGGGGAATTGGTGGAAGGTGGTCAAAAGTTACAAACTTCAGGGCACCTGGGTAGCTCAGTTGGTTAAGCTGCTGCCTTTGGCTCAGTTCATGGTCCCAGGGTCCTGGAATTGAGGCCAACATCAGGTTCTCTGCTCAGCAGGGAGCCTGCTTCTCCTTCTGCCCCTCCCTCCCACTCGTGCTCTGTCTCTCTCTCTCTCTCGAATAAATAAGTAAAATCTTAAAAAAAAAGTTACAGACTTTACTGGTTAGAAGAAATAGTAGGGGTCTCATTTGCAATGTGAGGATTAGAAAACACTGCTCTGTAATATATAGACAAATGCTTAAGGGACAAAATCCCATGAGAAAATCATTGTAAGGATAATTTTTTTCTTTTTTCTTTTCTTTTTATTGTGTACACACATATCTATATTGAAAAGATGGATGTTAGCTAAATCTATTATGATCATTTCACAATATATTTAAGTCAAACTATCACACTATACACCTTAAAATTATACAATGATGTATGCTAATTATTTCTCAATAAACTGAAAAAAATATCCATTAGATTGTAAGATTTTTGGAGCAAGGAACCATGTGCTATTCATTTTTGAATCCCCACTTCTCTCCTATTACTGGTGTCTAGCACTGAACTACACAAAAAAATCAATAACTATGTATTGCAT
Source organism: Nasua narica (assembly GCA_028533885.1). Classification (NCBI taxonomy): domain Eukaryota; kingdom Metazoa; phylum Chordata; class Mammalia; order Carnivora; family Procyonidae; genus Nasua; species Nasua narica. The sequence goes on from CM052810.1 coordinate 155,424,595, forward strand.
TAGAAAGAAAAAGGAAGAGGAACTTTAGACACTCAGAGAGACACTAGAGATATGCTCACAGGGAAGACCATGAGGATACCACAAGAAAACAGCTATCTATGAGCCAATGAGACCAGCTGCAGGAGAAATCAAACCTGCCAACACCTTGATCTTGGTTTTCTAGCTTCAAGAACTGTGAGAAACTTAATTTCTGTTGTTCAAGCCACATAGTCTATGGTATTTTGTTATAACAACCCTAGCAAATACATTGGTGTAATAAGATCAGCACCGAAGTATTAAAATCTGAGTAGAGCTTACAACCCTAGTGCAACCTGGGGGAAATCATTTAAACTCTCTAACGCTTTATTATAAACTGATTTTCATGTCATTGATTAACGTGCTGAACATTATTTTAAGACTGGGTAGTATTCTGTTGTTGAATGTATCAGAATTTTAAAGCTCTCTGAACACCAGTTTCCTCATTTGTAAATTGAAGATAATAATAACTATCTATCAAGGTTATCTTGAGGATCAGATGAATGTATGTAAAGTATCTGACATGAAGCAGGTATTCAAGAAATATTTTGGGAAGGTTAGTACCTATTGGAGGAAAGTTTTGGGGTCTTCAATCAATTAGGCTTGGGTTTGAGTCCAAGCTCTGCCACTTAGCTAAGTGACCTTGAGCACATTCCTTAAAATATCTAATCCATAGAACCTGCATATAAAACACATTGAACATATTACAATATACACGCTAGTATACACATTAGTGAGTTAGTAAGCATGTCAATACATGTTATCTCTCTTCGGAGATTCTTGTAGTTCCAGTTCTTTCTGATTATCAGTTATATCAACAACGTGTATGCTAGGGAGAGAAGTAAGGAGTCCAATTGGAAGGATAAGGCAGTGATTACAATATTTATGTTGACCCTTTACCCTTACTCACCCTATGATGACTAAATGCCTGTGGAGTGGCCTTTCTGAAGGAAGAGCAATCAAGCTGAGGAGTTGAAGAGAAAACTTTATCACCAGGTTGATACAATGGCTATTAATATTCTCTCACTGGAGTTGCCACATGAAATCTTGTTACCAATCTCATAATTTCTACATGGAAAAATGAGTAAAAGTAGGGCTGAAATAAATAAAAATAAAAAAATTACAATTCCATGACCAAGAGATATCACCATAATTTGGTACAATTTTTCAGAAATCTGTAACTCTGTATATGCATATATTCTATTTATAACTACATAAGCATTTTTTATGCATAGTATTTGGTAACTGCTTTTTCTATCTAACATATTATAAACTGATTTTCATGTCATTGATTAATGTGCTCAACATTATTTAAAAAGACTAGGTGGTATTCCATTGTTGAATATACCAGAATTTTAAAAAAATCCTTTTGTAGTCATTTAGGTCCCCCAAAATTTGTCTTTTTTTTTTTTAAAGATTTTATTTATTTATTTATTAGGAAAGAGAGAGAGTGAGAGAGAGCATGAGAAGGGAGAAGGTCAGAGTGAGAAGCGGACTCCCCATGGAGCCGGGAGCCCGATGTGGGACTCGATCCCGGGACTCCGGGATCATGACCTGAGCTGAAGGCAGTCGCTCAACCAACTGCGCCACCCAGGGG
>CM052810.1:155426706-155451045 GCA_028533885.1 Nasua narica
TTTTTTTTTTTAAAGATTTTATTTATTTATTTATTAGGAAAGAGAGAGAGTGAGAGAGAGCATGAGAAGGGAGAAGGTCAGAGTGAGAAGCGGACTCCCCATGGAGCCGGGAGCCCGATGTGGGACTCGATCCCGGGACTCCGGGATCATGACCTGAGCTGAAGGCAGTCGCTCAACCAACTGCGCCACCCAGGGGCCCATCCAAAATTTGTCTTTAACAACCAAGATGTTACTAGGTATCTGTCTGATCGGTGACTCAGAGGTGTGTAGTGCGAGTTGAAATGGCCCAAGGATCAAATGTGACCCTGTGGGAGCAGGGGAAGACATGATGTCTACTCTGGCTTTGGGTACCAGGTGAAAAAAGCAAGGAAAGTAAAGCATTGTGAGAAAGGCATTTCCACCTTAAATTTATTGGACAAATCATTTCTCAGGGCCTAACAAAGCATCACTTACCTATGTAAGGATCTGTATCTCACTTGGGATTAATATATTTTCAGCATCAACCAAAGGCAACAAGCTTCGACTGTAGTTCAATGGAAATGAAGCAGAATTTGAAGAGAATGCTTTTCAGTCTTAGCAATTGGAAAGAGAAATGACTTGTGTATTGATGACCTTTCACAGATGATTATAAGAAAAATGATTATAATTCCCAGTATTTTGTTACTAAAATCAGAGATCTATTTTTTTTTAAAGAGTTATTTATTTGAGAGAAAGAGAGTTCGAGCAGGGAGAGTGGCAGAGGGAGAGGAAAAGAGAAAATCTCAAGTAAGGAACAAGATCTTGGGGAACCAGTCACTGGGCTGAAAATCGCAGGATCCCCAGATCATGCATGACCTGAGCCAAAATCAAGACCCAACTACTTAACTAACTGAGCCACCCAGGGGGTCCATCTTTTTTTAAAATATGACCTTTAGTTGTAGATATAGTATTACCTATTTATTAGGGATAAGATATCCATTTCATCTCCTTCTCTCCCTTCTTCCCTCTTTCTCTTGTTCTCATTTCTTATGCTCATAAAACAAAAGTATCTTTCATGGAATCAAATACCCAGCTAGGAAAATGTATCATGCTTACTAGTTCACCTCCAAAATATGTAAAAGGTGAAGTCTGTTTAGTTCCCCAGAACTTTTTCCTTTTCCTTACTCCCAGATCTGTGAGTCACCATTTTGTGTAAAAAGTATTTAGAGTGAAATTATTCCTTGACAAGTCATGCTGTTAAACTAACTTCCCTATCACTCAAAGAGATGACCCTTATCTCTTTCTTTGCTGAAAAAATGTCTGGTAGAGGCACTTAATCTAGTCCAGAATAGTTCTTTATGTTTCTCAGGGACTGACTATACTGTGCATACAGATTGTGTAAGTGCTACTATTCATTTTAAAGAAAAGGGCTGTTGTTTATTTTCTTGGTTAGTTGATATTGGTAAATCCGATCAGTTCAGTTGTATAAAGAGAGACACTGACAAGAGTTTTATTAAGAGAACTGATTTAATATAATGATTCATGAAGCAAAATGCCTAGATTAAAGTATAAAAAGTAATGAAGTGACTAGGTAATATACCTTTTCACCAGGGAGTGTAGGTACAGAATACCCTAACATTTTTTGAATACATTGAAAACATTAACACCATCAGTCTGAGAACTTAATAGATTTTCCAGTGATATGAAATATGTTTTACAAATATATACTTACTATAAATATTCCCTGTGCCTACTTACCCTTTCCCACCTACATCTTCTGCTTCCTACTCCTCTAAAAAGTAATCATACTTTAAAGCCTTTAAATGTTTGCGTTGACGATCTATTTGACTTTAAGGTAAAAAAAGAGATTTTTAGTAGCCGCTCAACTGGTGAAGTCCCTCTCCCGCTTGCTCCAAGATTTAATGTTTTTATTGTCATCATTAACTAGTATAAGGTTGAGGCAATTTTATTCCCTTTTTAAGTACCGTTTTTTATTCGATTTCTCTCCAGCTCTTCTAAATGTTGGTGATAGTTTTTATTTTCGTTCTGTCTGCTTTATTCAGGAGATGTGTTTCATAGTTGCTTTGTATTATGGAGCATTTTGGCAACAAATCTCTAAAGAAATGATTTCATTTTCATGATACTCCAGGTGATAGGAGGATAATAAAATTATCATAGGTGTCCATAACATCTGTTAACACTGCATCTAACTGACATGTTTGGGCAAACCTGGATGCCTCTAATGAGCTATGGTGACTAGTTGACAAGTAACGAGCAAATGAGAAAGGGTACATAGTTTCATGTCCACCTGCTCGCATGAGGAAGTGGCTGATGGGTGGAGTGTGTATTTTGGTCAAGAGAATGTTTTAGCGATGTTTTCTTTTCCGTGTTGATTATAATTCAGCCACCCCAGAAATCTAAATATATTCAAGTTTGCAAGTATTGTTGGCTTTGAAAAGACTGATTGTTTCTCCTCATGTATTGTTGGCTTTGAAAAGACTGATTGTTTCTCCTCAAGACTCATGTAGGTAGTACATGGGTCTTCTTTTCTATGAAAGAAAATCAAAAATCAAGCTTTATAACAAAAAAGAGCCCTATTTGGAATGATTTATGTGTACTCGGTATTAGGAATAAAGGATTCATTCGTTTTAGGTAGCAAATAATGTTGTATTGGGGGGAATTATTTGTCAAAAAGCATAATTTTCTAAACATGTTGCCAGAAAGTTCCAGAGATGGATTACTGAGATATCACTAATTATCATTGTGTCTCCCACTTCTGATGAGTGCAAATGAAGTTGATATATAGAAACCTATCGTAGTGCTTCAGAATTTAAAGGCAATTGCTGTAGTTCCTCAAGATGCTTTGCATTTTGGTATTTGCACTGGAAATACCTCTGCCCTTCACTAAAAATGGACATGTGAGTCCCATAGAACGTCCCTATATGAGTTGACCGGTGCCTCGTGGCTAATGATCATTCCCACCATGTCTGCACCGATTTTCAGATAGCAGTGAGATGTGCAGACCCCTCCACATTTCATAGACCAACTTGCGGAACTGTCAGGTGCGCAGCTGAAGGAAAAAATCATGCATTTTAGATGACACACAAGAAAGCATAGCCAATCCTGAGGTCATACACTTTGGACCCACTAACAGATTGCTTTGTTCAAATGTATTAGATAGATACCACACGTCCATAAATTCAAACACATTTGAAATTACATTGAAAGTCAAAAGTGCGAGTCCCCATTTTTCCTTGATTAACCCCATCTTCCAAAGGCAATCACTTTCAGAGTTTGGTACATCTACTTTTCTAGCCATTTTGTTTGGCCTATGAAAAGAAGTGTCTATATATTTTTTTTGTTCCAGAATGGGATAAAAATGCATATGTTTCTGTAACTTACTTTTTACCATGTTTAAGGATATGTTATTGAAATTTTGTGTCATTGCACAGAGACCTGCCTCCTTCTTTTTCACATCTTCATAGTCTTTCATTTTAACACATGTTCCAAAATACATAACTCATTCCATCTTGACAGATACTTAAATAACGAACTGGTTAGTTTCTGTTTGCCTTTCTCACAGAGCACGCTCTGTTCTGACCCGCACTTCTATCCACAGGAGGCTGACCCTTAGCCACTGATGGGACTTAGCCAGTGGGACTTGGGTGTGTGGAAAGAAGTGTTGGTCTTTTTTCCCACTCCCTTCCACTCCTTTCCCCTCTCCCCTCCTTCAGAACTGAATGTTCTGGAAATGATTGAACTCTTCCATAAAGCTCGTTCCTGATGGAAGACTCTTTTGCCATGCCTCTGATCCAGTTCTGCTAACATATTCCCTTCCTCTGCCTGGAGGGGTCATGGCTCCATGATGTTCCTCATCTCCTGCCTCACCATCTCTTTCTGTTCCCCCAAACCAGCGGTGGGCCAGGAAATGTTTGATGTTTGTCAATTTCTATGCTTATAAATACTTCCACGATGAGTGATTTCAAGATTCCAACTTGAAATTACTGAATGCAATGTTGGGAAGAACTGTGCACAGTCAGCTCTCGGGAGTTGGTGTGAGCTAGCTACGGAACACCACCACCCATCCGTCCTGGCTCTTTGCAAGTTAGTCCCTTGCATGAACTTGAATGACCTGAGTTGATTCTGTTTCCTGCCATACTTTTGCCATAGATAATTCCCTTTTCTTGTTGTTTTACAAATAGTTGGGGAGCAGCAAATATCTAACTATTATCTATCTGTCTATCTATCTATCTATCATCTATCTATCAATCCATCTACAAACATATATATTTGAGCACATGTGTAAGTAAAACTGGACATTAAATTCTGAGAATTAGGCCAAAGGTATGTCAATTCAAGATTTTCATGGGTTTTGCCTAATTGTTTTACTGACCAAAATGTTCTATCAATTTATAGCTCCTCTGACAACTCTAAAAATGTCTCTTTCATGGTGCCTGGGTGGCTCAATGGTTAAGCGTCTGACTTCAGCTCAAGTTATGATCTCAGGGTCCTGGGATTGAGCCCTGTGTGGGCTCCATGATCAGCAGGGAATCTGCTAGTCCTTCTGCCCCTCCCCTCAGCTTGTGCATTCTCTCTCTCAAATGAATAAAATCTTTAAAAAAAGAATGCCTCTTTCTACATATCCTTATCCACGCTAGATATTTTTAATTTTTTTAAATCTTTGCTATTAGTACAAATGATTCCTTTTGCATTCATTTACATTATTTGTGAGGCTGAAAATCATTTTATAATTTTGCATTTATCGAATTTTTTTGTGAATTGGAAGACACAATAAACAGGTGTCTGAATCTCCTTGGAAATTTAGGGGAAATTTGGTGACTACACCACTGGCAGAAGTAAAGGAAAGATAGCTATGAGTTTGTCTGGGAAATGGCTGTGTGAGTGTTTCCCATTGCTATGGACAGAACTGTGTCCCCACTCCCAAATTCATATTGAATTTGAAGGGAGTTGAAGCCCCAACCCCCAATGTGACTATATCAGGAGATAAGGTCTTTAGGAGGTAAAGTTAAATGAGGACATAATGGTGGGTTACTAATCTGATAAGGGCTGTGGTCTTATAAGAAGAAGTTGAGCTATAAGCTCTCTATAAGTGAGCTCTCTCACTCTCTCTGCCACGTGAGGACACAGCAAGAAGGTGGCCATCTGTAAGTCAGGAAGAGAGATCTCATCAGAACCTCACCATGCCGGCACCCTGATCTCAGACTCCCAGCCTCCAGAATTGTGAGGAAATAAAATTCTGTTGTTTAGGTCACCCAGTCTATGGTATTTTGTGGCCTGATGTAAGATATACATGGACCAGAGGTGGGCAACTCTCAACAAAGAACAGCATGGACATGTTTTAGATACTGGACTCCATGCAGGTGATCAGCTAGATTCCTCAGGGGCTGTAGAAGAGGGAATTGACAACCTGGGGAGGGGGAGAAAGTTCTCACTAATGGGAGCTCTTGAAGGAATCCACAGACGTGGCTGGGGAATAGTCAGGGTCAAAATTTTTTAAGCCTATAGAAGCCCAAAGACGTCTTAAGATGGTGCTGATCCATGTCTTCATCTGCTGGTGGAGATGAACTACCCTCATTGGAAGTATTTCACAGGGACAGTAAAGATGGTGATAAATTAGCTTTCTAATCATACCCCTGAGTCCCAAGTGCTCGAAGGAGTGACTCCCAAATGTGACTCTCCAGTCCAGACCTTCTTGTGAATTTCAAGTCCATAATTTTGAATCCCAAGCTCACTACCTGATCTATTTTCTCACTGTGTAAGGTGTGTTTGAAAATGCAAATGTACAACATCTAAATTAACTCCTGTCATTCCTGCTGCTATAGTTCTGGCCAAAGTTCAATACAGAGAGCTGCTCTTCATGCTGTAGCTCATTTCATGAACTTGGGAGTCATCGTCATCTTTGCTGCTTTCTTCTCATTTACCTACTCTCCATTCCCAACAATTCATTCTCTTGAATTGAAACTCCTAAATATATTTCACACCCATCCATTCCTCTTTATCATCCCTTAGTCCTAGGCACCTTTATCTTCTACCTACCGATATTATATTAACATAATCACTGTACCCTTTTGGCTCTTCCCAGTTCATTCTCATACACAGCAGCCAGATCTTAAAATAATGATTTAGGTGGAATACCTCCTTAAAACTCTTCATTGTTTTCACATGGTCTTGGAATAAAGATCTACATTCTGAACATGATCTGTGAAGTCCTGAATAACCAGCACCTGCCTACATCACCAACATCAGTTTTTCCCATGCTCACCATCACCCATTACTCTTCACCCCTATGGTCTTTTTTCAGTCTCCGGAAAACCTGAGCTCATTTCTGACCAGACCTTGGCATGTGCTCTGCCTGATACAATCTTGTCTTTCCTCTTTGGCTATCATCAAACTTTAGCATACATTTCTGTCCTGATTTCTCAAACCATATTATATCCCCCATGATGTAGTCCAGTAGTACTTTATTTATGGTGTTTATTATAACCTAAATGGGTATTTATGTAATTATTTGCTTAATGTTAGTTTCTGATACTAGATTATAAGTTCCACGTGGCTGGAGATGATATTTATTTTGTTTCCCTCTATACTACCAGCACTGAGTTCAGGGCATAACACAAAGAATGGACTTAATAAACTTGCTAAATAAATTGCTGAAAAATTTCTTGTAATGGAATCACACCAGAGAAGGTCCAAGGGAGTATATCTCTAAGTCAAAGATATATAATGATGCTCATCTTCTGTTCTTCCTTCTGTCTCCTAGAAAAACTAACTTTACTTTGAGCCTGTACATCTGCCCTGAGAATTGGGACTCAGATAATAAAAGGTACCCAACATAGACCTAGAATTGTTTCCAGCATTAAATTGATATAAGCAAGGGTTGCCCATCTTCATCTAAGGCCAAGTGCAGCATATGGATCACTTTTACCGAGAATATCAATTACAGGTAGAAGAAAGAGGAAGAAATATCTAGATCATTTTCAGGAAGTCTCCTAATTATAACATTTTATTGCATTAAAATGAACTTGTTTATTTAATGTGTACCATCCATAACATGGTGATTTAACTTTGTATAGAGAAAAAAATTTGCTTCCACTTCACTTTTCAGTACCAAAGCTTATAATAGAATCACTACAGTCCTTGACCAAATATGGTGACATAGCACTTTAGGTTGAGGAAATTGGCTTAAATTTATAGTTTGAAATCCAGACTGGATGTAACAAGACCCCAGTGAGTCAACATGTATGATTGTTCCAAAAGTTTGGATGAAGGCCAGTTGTTCATAACTTGCCATTTCCAGTGAGACTTCAAAACATGAATAATTTTAGACTCATCATTAAATAACAATAAAAAATCCAAATAGCATTAACAAACTTCGGTGAAAGATGTTAAATATACAAATTGCTTAAAATAATCATAATTTCATCTAGATCATTTTTAATAGCAAGGTCCCCATAGCATAAAATCTTACAAGACAGGAATTAAAGACAAAGTGGTAACTGTTCGAAATAGGATATAGAGTCACAGAAACTTGTCAACACTCTCCAAATTAGAATTTATATAGTCACCATTTATTTTTGGATTTTTTCTCGAATGCCAGGTCAATATTTATAGAACCTGGGCTGAGCTTAGTGGCAGCCAGTACCGTGTGGCATGTGGCTGTCTTTGATGGTGTTTCCAGGGCGATCTGCACTCTGACTTCCCTCCCAGCTAAAAGTCTCTTTCATACCCGCACGGGGTTTGGAAATTTACCCTTAGATATGGGCATCTTTAAATTCCTTAGGGTTAGAGTACACTGCCTTCTATGAAAATCCAGACATTTGTAGCAAGCGCAGTAACAGAGCCGTTCATCATCAATCACTGCCAAGTTATCTGGAAATAAAAGAATAAAAGACCGGCGGGTCCATTTTCAATAATTTATTCTTACTTCCTCAAATTAAATTTTCTATCACTTATTTTTTAAAATTTTAAAAAGACTATCTATTTGAGAGAGAGAGAGAGAGCTCATGAGTGAGAGAGCACAAGCTGGGGGAGCGGCAGAGGGAGCAACAGAGGGAGAGGGAGAAGGAGACTCCCTGCTGAGCAAGGAGCCCCATGTGGGACTCGATCCCAGGACCCCGGAATTATGACCTGAACCAAAGACAGACACTTAACTGACTGAGGCACCCAGCCGCAACTAAATTTTCTATTATTTTAAAATAAATAGCATCTGTTTGACTCTACTTAACATTGAACGCTGTGGGTAATGCAAAAGACCTGGTAACGTGCCCTACAGTTTGTAAAGCATTTTGACACACGCTGTCTCTAGAGGCAGAGCGTAGCAGTTTTCTGAATGAGAGGAGGGAGGCATGCCTGGAATCAGCTAGCCTGCAGAATGACGACCTTGTGTAGCAGGTGGCTGAGGGCAAGAAAGTTGTGAAGAGAAAGGGACAGGCAACATACAGACTCTCAAAATGGTCTCTGTTCACATTACAGTTTATTTTTCCAAGAATGCTTCTGATCTTAGGTTTGCAGACACTCACCATTTTGAGGAAAACAGAATCAAAGTGATTTTGAAGAACCAGGCAATAATCTACATTTAGGTCTGTCCCTCTATTGATGTCACTGCAACTAAGGAAAAGTGAAGAAGTTGAGTAGGTAGTTAAAAGGTCTATACTCTCTGTATAAAACAAGATAAAATAAAGCCCTCTTCCTGTTTCTCATGCTTGTATTGACAAAAGTTGTGGCTTGTTCTCACATCCAGTATATTCACCCTTAATCAGAAAGCCCTAAGTACCTAACTAGTTTTCAGGAGTTTGTATTGTTTGACAGAATATATGGAGCCAGTTAATCACCTTTCAGTAGGGTTAGGCTCTGTTGAGCAGCAGCTGGTGGTGTTTTCACTTTCAATCATTCTTGTGGAAAATAAAGAGTAATATATCTATATTTTGATTGAGCACTAATTTCCTAAATCGACACTGACCACCTAATCCTCTCAAGTTCCTGCCTGTAAACTTTTATGTGATATATATAAAGAAGCCTTATGCAGTGAGGTCATGGTTATGCGTCTGCTGGAATAAGGCCTGGCTGGATGTGTTATGAGGTTTTGATATGCCACACTGCATCTGGACAGCTCATTACAGCAGTAGATTTAAAGAAATTCACATCAGGAAGCAGGCCAACACCAGGCCTCTTTAGAAGGCTCTAGAAACATCTGTTGATGGTAAAACAATTGAATGATTAATGTAATGAACAAAAGCTTATGCTGTATCACTGAAACATATCAAGATCTAAATAGTTAAGATTTTCCCTTGTTATGTAACCTCAAGCTTGTGAAATTTTTAAACGTAACTATTGGCAAATGCATTCGTTCATTTTACCCATTTCGATAGCACCTATAATTTGCAGCCATATATTATACCTCTTCTATTTAAAACGATTTCTTTTACATGCAGAGAGTTGAGCTCATCATGATGGCATACTGTTGTCATTGTACTGTCAAAGTTCTCTTAGTTCACTGATGTTATTATTTTTCCCCCCAGTCTCCACTCACAAGGTTCCCACTTGGGCGCCTGGGTGGCTCAGTTGGTTAAGTGTCCGCCTTCGGCTCAAGTCATGATCTCAGGGTCCTGGGATCTAGCCCCTGCTTGGCAGAGAGCCTGCTTCTCTCTCTCCCGCTGCCTGCTGCTCTGCCTACTTGTGCTCTCTATCTCTCTGTCAAATAAAAAAAATAAAATATCTTATTTTATTTATTTATTTGAGAGAGTGAGAGAGAGCATGGTAGAGGGGAGAAGGTCAGTGGGAGAGGCAGACTCCCTGTGGAGTTGGGAGTCTGATCTGGGACTCGATCCTGGGACTCTGGGATCATGACCTGAGCCGAAGGCAGTGGCCCAACCAACTGAGCCACCCAGGTGCCCTAAATAAATAAAATCTTTTAAAAAAACAAATGAATGTTTTAAATTGCACAGATGGCATGAAGTCACAGCAACATAATCTATCTTTGGCACTTCCAATGTGTTTTGAGACCTATCCACATTACTGTATGTAGTTGTATGTGTGTATGTAGACCTATCCACGTTACTGTATGTAGTTGTGGCTTTTCTCTAATTCTCAGGTGCTCATCTTGGATAACTGGGTATATAGGAGTACCATTCTTCACACAGAACATCCAAATAAGGAGCAGGTTTTCTAAGGGAAGACAGTGGTTTTAGTGTTGAGGTTGAGTCTCCAATGGAACATCTAAATGATATAGTGAGAGGCACTGGGCTCTAGGAGCAAGCCTTCAGGTTGTAAGAGCCTAGATCACATGAGACTGGTTTATGCTAGTGATCATGATTTTAGAGTCATCAGCATAAAATGTGAGATGGATGAGATTACCTTGGATGAATGCACAGTGTGGGAAGACTCAAGGGCCAATGACAGATCCCAAGGCCATGCCAACATGTCTGTGTGGGCAGAGGCAGGAACTGTCGAGGCAAAGGACTTGTGGTGGTCATACACAGACATGATGCACTAGACCAGGGGTCAGCAAGTCACTCCCTCCAGGACACATCTGGCTGGCTTCCTGTTTTTGAAAACACGTTTTATTGGACCATAGCCACACTCATCTGTTTTCACATTGTCTATGACTGCTTTCATGATAAAATGGCAGAGTTGTGTCGTATCGACAGAGACTATATGATTTGCAAAACAGAAAATATTTGCTGTCTGGCTCTTTACTGAAAACACCTCCTGCCCCCTGAACTAGACAGTGAGATTAAGGGCTCAGGCAAGTGGACTGGGATTCTTTCTATTTGTCTTTTGTACCCAAAGCAGGTTGTATAATTATGAGAGCATCCTGTATGCTCGGTAAGCATAATTTTCATACTTCTATAAAATGCTTTGTCTTCCTCCATTTCTTTTGAACATATTGGTTTCTTAATATAAATCCACTGGAGTCAGACTTGTTCTTCTGTGGAAAACATGACTCTGCTGCCGTTTGCTTATTCTTCACAGCATGGTATGATTAAGTTTGAAATTTCCACATTTTATATATTTGAGTTCCTCTGGGCATGATTACCCATGATTTTATGTAGTGTAAATGCATTGGTAAGAATGAAAGCTCTTCTCCATTGTATTTTTTAAAAATACATCATAAAAGAGACTGAAGCCTTGTAGAAGTGTCGGGAAGTAGCTGTCAACTCTCAGATAAGCAGCTGCTGTTTTTGACTTTGACTTTGAGATTCTAGTCTCACAGAGCTTCTTGCTCTATATTTTCTTTTACATTAGTTGAGACAAATGTATTCACATTGTAGCACTCAGCTTTCTGAGAAGTCCTTTGAATGTAATCTGCATCTGAAACAAGTTGTAAATAAGCGGGAATCCAAAATTTTGTTTCTATGCATGTTTTTATTTCTCCTCTCTTAATACTGAATTTAACTTAAGGGCGCCTGGGTGGCTCAGTGGGTTAAAGCCTCTGCCTTCAGCTCAGGTCGTGATCTCGGGGTCCTGGGATGGAGCCCCGCATCTGGCTCTCTGCTCAGCAGGGAGCCTGCTTCTCCCCTCTCTCTCTGCCTGCCCCTCTGCCTACTTGTGATCTCTCTCTCTCTCTCTCTGAGAGATAAATAGATAAATAAATAAATAAATAAATAAATAAAATCTTTAAAAAACATACTGAATTTAACTTAAAAAAAATCATATTTTCAGGAGGCTACCATCGTTGAGATAAGGCATTGTCAACTTTTGTGGATATTGAATTTCAAGAAAAAAAAAGTTTAGTTATTTTCTTCGCCTGAACAACTATATGGATTTTTAAAGTGCTTAATGGATTAAAGAGTCCTTGATACACAGGTGTTTGTGCAACCAGATCCTGAATTGAATTTCTGCGAATAATAAAGATGTCAGAATAGGAAACATACATATGCTATAATATAGTGGTTCTGAACTCTAGCTAGACACCAAAATCAATTAGGAGCTCTAAATTAAAAAAACAAAACAAACAAAAAAACAGATGCCCAAATCCCATTCCCAGATATTTTGATTTAATTTATCTGGAGTACATTCCAGGCATTGGGATTTTTCTTTAAAGTTCCCCTATATGATTCTAATATGATGCCAAAATCAAGAATTCTTGCTGTAAATATGTATGTAATAAAATGAGTGGCTAGGTAATGGGAGGAAAATTTTGAGATCATAATAGAAATGTCATTCTAAGAATTTGTTACTTGGGGACTATTGGAAAGAAATAGACAAAAATCTTACTGAATTGGATGAGTGGAAATTATCACTGCTAGTTATAAAATATAGAATGTGTGGAATCTGTGAATTTGGGAAAGCATCTATTTGACATCAAAATCATGTGGAGAAATTAATAAAATAAGGAGGGAGATGCAGCAGAATGTTTACATTTTGAAACCCTTAAGATCCCAAAGTGGGTAGATTGCAAAGCCCGTCTCTTAGCCACCCAAGTGGTGGACTAGCTCCCTACTTGCACAATGAGAAATTCCTAAATGTAAATGAAGCAAATTGTAATTAAGGTCAGAGCGACACATGGCCTGGCACTGTAGTTCTTAAATTTTAGTGAACATGAGAATCACCTGGTGGGCTTTTTGTTTGTTTAAGGGCCCACACAGTAGTTGAGTCAGAGGGAGAAGGAGAGAGAGAACCTCAAGCAGATTCCATGCTCAGCGTGGAGCCCAACACGTAGCTTGATCTCAAGACCCTGAGATCATTACCTGAGCCAAAACCAAGAGTTGGATACATCTGGTGGGCTCCTTTAAACATGGGTTGCCAAGCCTTACCCCAGAGTTGTGGGTTCTGCAGGGTTTGGGGAGGGACTTGAAATTTTATATTTCTTGTAAGTTCCCAGGAGCTACTGCTGATATAGGGCTCATATTTTGCAAGCCTCCCATGTAGTAAGTTGCCACCAGGGATGAAGGCCCCAGCAGGAAACTGGGAAAGATTTTTTTGGAGGTAAGGGGATAGTTTGTGCTTGTATTGGCTAAGGTGACAAAGTGTTTGTTCACTTTGTGTTTGTGTGTGTCTGTGACATGCAAATTTGGGTCTGTTATCATCTTCACATTTTAAGGTTGTATCTTTACCTTTCAGTCTAAGGTCATGAGAAAAAAGTTCTAAATTATTCAGATATTTATGTGGATTTTTCTTATTTCATATCAGTGGCACAAATTCCTTGTTCTATTAGAAAAGAGGTGGACACTTGCCTCAGTCATTTTATTCCTTCTAAACTGGATTAACCACCTACAGACATCTCCTTGGTTTTCAACAGTGACTACATCTGGGACTTGGTAAGTTAGCTGTGACAGCTGGTTTCCTTTAGCCTAGTCATACCGGAGAATGTGTTCATTCTAGTAAAGTTTCCTTGCCAGGTTTGACACCTGATTGGGAGGCAGAGATGTTGTAATATAACTAGGGCTCTGTTCACACTTTCGGGAACATTTTATCTATGGCTGGCACCCATTCTATTCACAATGCTTCCAGAAAAAGGAGATTTCTCATTCCAAGTATTCATCAGCTAAAAAACTAGGCCAGTCAGTCCACGGAGCATGTGTCTCCTACAAGGAAAGCTCTTGCTAGAGTCTTCAGGATTGTTAACTCAAGGGAGACTTCCAGAAAATTCAAATAGGCTTGACAGACAATGAACTATAAATTTCACAAAAGGTTACATTTTTTTTAACACCAAGATGAATGGCAACGTTGAAGCCTACCTTAAGTTCAGCAGACAGTTGGATGGATTTGACTTCGAGGTTCATTTTTTGCCACCACGTTTGAAGCATAAAACCCAACATGTTACTCTAAGATAAAGAATTCATTAAAGAGTAAAGAGTTCTCCATGCAATAGTAATCGTTTGCTTCGTTTGAGATCTGAGAAGAAAAAAACAAAAATTATTTTGGTCTTTAAATAAGGGAGAACGTGATGGATGAACACAACCTTTTCAAAAAACGAGACATACTCTCGAAATATAGCCAAACAGGTAAAGGAGAATAGAAGAGTGCATTAGATTTACTCTGTGAAGCTATCCTGCTGGAAATTCACAGCTAGCAAGTAGGAACAAGGTCTTATTTGACTTGGTCTGGCTATTAACCAGCATTTTCGGGAGCACAAATTATAAGCAATATAGTTATTTTTCTGTTTCGAAACACCCTACCTTTCATAATTCAAATTCAATAAAGGAAACACTTTCCCCTCTCTCTCGATGTCTAACAAAATGAGTCAACATTTTGCCCATTACACAGCTACCTGATTGTAAAGTGTCTAGTTCACAATCTGACAAAAATAAACAAATGAACCAAATTAGGAAAAGAAGCTCAGGGACAAAATTAGTAGGCCATTTATACGAGTCCTATGTGCCTGGAAAACAGGTGGGAAGGGGCTCTCAGTCTTGCTTGCTGCAGCTCTGGGCACAGCGTGCCAGCTGGGAACAAGATGATTAATTAGAGGTGTGCTTTTCACATCAGACATACACGCTTGGCTCGGAATGATTTGTCCCAGGTGCTTCTTGAATGATGGGAAGGATTGCATGTCTGTCCCCGAAGACTGAGAATTCCAGGATCTCAGGAGCTTTTTGTTAGAACTTGTGCTATCTTAAAGTAAAACAGACGAAAGTAACGTGTGGTGTTGAGCGAAGCCTTGTCTTTCTCTGGTGGCATTTGCCTTCAATTTATAGGCACCGAATAAGATTGGGGCTCTAAATCACAGATTTAAAATGAAAATCTTCCCTTTGACGTGCACTATGCCATAAATAAAAGAACTAGGTAACAGTGAGTTTCCAAATTTGAGCACATCTAAGATTCCATCCGGATTGTGTTCTAAAAGGGTAAGTTGCCGGGCCAGAGCCCCTAGAGATTCTTCTGGTTCAGAGCCCAAGACCCTGCTTTCAACCCAGTATTTTCAATGATCCTGATTCTGTTGGTTTAGGACTAAGTTTGAAGCAAAGTTAAGAACTACTGCTTTCATGCTTCTTTTAGGAAACAGACCCTGTCCATTTACAAGTGTAGAGGTTTCCACTGGATCCACCCAACAATTTATTGGGTACTTAAGCCCTGCACTAGGCTATGGGGATACGATGGTGAAGAAAACAACCCCAATGATGACAGCTTGGAATCAGGCCGCTGATAGTCTTGTGCAGGGAGGTAGACATTCATCTCAGCATCACACAGATAATTGTGAAATTACACCTTTGGCAAATTCTATTAGAAGTGGTTCATGGTGTTATGAAAGCAGACAAATCAATGTGATAGAATGCATCTCATTAACTCCTCAAGGGCAAGCAAAACTAGCTCTTAAGTTTAAACCCTGAAAGGTTTTATTTCATGTCTTGCTCCGAGGGAAGCTTATCTGTCAGCAAGCTACTCATGCCCCGCTGTGTCACACGATGCTGGAAATGGCACTTATGTTCTCCATGTCCATGCTGGGATAACATCGAGGGCTCTAAGCCACGGGCTGAAATCAGAAATCTTTTCTTTGAAATGAATCATGCAATCAAATGAAAGAGCCCCATGTTAGAAAATGTGAGGCATCCTGCAAAAACACACATCTTGATCTGGAAATGTAATATTCATGCAAAAATATGGGGCACTTTGAAACAGCTGGATCGTGAAGACTTCAGAATCTCTTGCTAAATCATTCTTGCTCAGAATGCCCAAAGCTGCTGGACATGCTGATGAGGGACCTTGGGTGTAATACTGAGCCATGTGTCTTCACTAGGTCTGTCATGAGATGTAAACTGTAGACATAGGTAGATTGCAGATGAAAATGTTGTCCATCTAAGCATAGCTGTAACGTTATTAAAAACCTGAAAGCCACCTTTCTAGACTCTTCCATTAGAAAGTCATCATCTTAATAAGGGACTACAAAAAAAGTGGTTAAGGATTGAAAGACCTTGTGGGCTAGATACTATTGATTCAAGAACTTATTCATTAAGCATCTTCTCAGCACCTCTTGGATGCCAGGTCCTGGGCTAAGTGCTGAGAATGCAGTGGACAGCAGAGCCGCAGGACAACCCTGCCCAGTCTAGCATCGCCATGAATTATGGGCACCTGCAATTAGTGATAAATGCTTGATGGAACATTTACCATGTGCCAGGCACTCTTGGGCTTCCAGGAGTGGAAGATGAATTAATAAGTTGTCAGTGTGGGGGACATTATCTCTCAGCGGGTAGGAGATAATCAGCAGAAAGAACATCGGCTGGAGAGAAGTTGATTTAAATTCCAACTCTGTAGCTCGACAGTGGAGGTGAATATGAGAGCCTGATGCGGTCTTTCAGAGCCTCAGATTTTTCGTCTATGATATCAGGTCAATGCTTAGCTTCGGAGGTGTTGTAGTGTAGCCCGTATGTACCAGTCAGCCTGCTCGTCATCTATTCCCGCCCAGGGTGTCAACTCAACACTTCCTCACAGCCACAGTGAAGACTCTACTCCGACCAAACCATTTCGGTAGAGTGATTTTACTCAAAATTTGTATGGGAAACGAGAGGAGCGGTTTATATTACACTGTCCACTGCATTTTATTCCCATATTTTAAAAAAATCATCTTTCATATTCCTTGCCTACTATGGGTTGTACATCTTTCAGGCCCTTTACCATAGCTCTCAGTCTCTCTATTTTTAATGCAGATTTATTTAGTTTGCTCTGAGCTCCTCCAGGCTTGTCTACCCACATCCCCCAAGTCCCATAGTCTAGCATCCTTCAAGGAAAAAAAAGAGAGATATAAATATATAAGGATGTATGTATAAATAACAATCTTTCCTGTCCCAGAATGTTTGGAAATAACGCACACAAGATACCAGAGCACTCAGAAGATGTTGGCTACGTGGTCCAGAAACACTATTAGGACTTTGATTGTGTGCCTCCTTGTTCTGATATTCATATATTTAGGAAACATTGTTTCATTTGAACAGTTCAAAGCAATTTGTAACCTTTATTATTTATTATATAGAATAGATTACAGAAATAATTATTTTACAGATGAAAAGATTGTAGCACAGAAATATTCAAATGCTCAAAGTCTAGTGATGGGCTAGCTCCAAGAAGAATAGAGCACTGATTTGGCACTGAAGGGGGTCATGCATGGGGGAATACACACTTCTAGATGAAAAGTAAAATTTGTAGTAATTTTTTCAGGTGTTTATTCTACATGACGTTAAATAGGCAGCTATTTGGTTTTCTGAATTAACAGACCAGCTCTTTAAACAGTTTTTAAAATGATTTAGTATTTTGAAAAGGCCAATTACCTTCTTACTACCTGAAAAATAAGTTTTTAAATTGATTACTATACAGCATCTACTTAACATTCTGTTTGCAAAAACTTCAGCAAAATACTTTTTATACCCTTCATACATTCAGCACCAAATTCACTTTGAAAAACTGATTTTTAACTGTGCTTTCTGTAAAAGCCATCTATGATGAAGGAGAACAAATTTCTTCAATATCTTTTTTGATGTGATCTGTTTGAGTGGTTCAAAATGCATGTGCTTGGTAAAGCAGATGAAAAAAAAAAGTTCACGTTGAACCTTCAATCCTGCAACTGTTTTTAAAGGCCCCCAATCAGCAACAAATTCTAGAATCTTATTTAATAAAAATAAGTCCTCTTTGATTTGATTCCCCTCCGGGACAGACTTTAAAATAATAAATATGCAGAGTGTGGTTTCTCTAATTTTATGAATCAGGGTCTTTCCCAAACGTATTTCCTGAAAGTTTGGTGTTATTCAATAGCCTTAGCCCCAAACAGCCTTTCCATGGAAGTTCCTTTGCAGTGCTGGTTTCATGGGTTTGAGAAACCAACCGTTCCCTAGAACATGTGGCGGTGTAGTCCGAGGTTATGTACTAAGATGTACCGTGTAAATAGATCCCCTGAATTTGTTGGTAGTTACTGACACTGTCCTTAATTGCCTTTATTCCTCTTGACTCACTCTTCCTCTCTCCAGCTTTCCAAGGTCTAGAACCCCAATAGCCCACCTCATATAATTTTTGCAACTTATTTTGAATGTTTTATATTATTGGGAAGGCCAGATGTAGAATTTTAGAGCATTATGTACTACTTTAATTCTTTAAATTACTTTTTAGTACATGTGCAGATAATTTGTAGTCTGGGTGAATAATTTCAGTCATGCAGTTAGGGAATAATAAGACAGTAAAATTCTTCAGTAGAGCTCAAATGCGAGACTGTCCATTAAATTACTTACGTCAATTAATTTTTGTATATATAATGCTTACCAAGTGCCAGAAATGGTTCTAAGCAGAAGCCATGTATTAACTCATTAATCCTCAGACCAATGAAAAAGAGGGTGTTAGGATTATCTCCATTTTACAGGTGAAAAAATGGAGACACAGAGAAGTTAAATCAGCAAATAACTGGCAAGACTTGCTCCCAGGTGGTCTTCATACGGGAGACCACACACTCACCTCTGTGGTTATTTGGTAATTTGAGGAAAATATAACTGGGATTGTATGCTTAAAAAAAATATCCCAAAGGAATGAACATCAACAGATGAGTCAGGCTCATTTTGCTTTTCATTTCGTAGTACTAAGTATTTCCCACTGTATTAAACTTTTCCCATGTAGACCAAGTCCTTAGACTTAACTTCCAGCCAGTGGAGTATAATCCACAACCTTTTACAGGGTGGCAAAGCCCAGCAAAGCCACGTTGGGTGGATGAAATGCCTCCCAGTCCATGGGGCTTATTCTGTGCTCTGCCTGCTAACTCTCAGCTTGACCCTGGATATTGCCATGTCTCATGATGAGTGGAAAAGTATAAAAGATTTTCAAGAGAGTTTGGGGTGAAATGTGTTATTAATAGCTACTTGATTTTCTTATTCTCAGAATGTCTTTTCTGTGCCAAAAACCCAGTTCTTGAAAAATGACCAAAACAAACATCTGTATGGTTTTTATGAGAAATTTAGATAGACTACCACTTCAGGCTGATTGAAGTAAGCCTGGATTCATGCTCATGTTTAGATCTTCTGGAGGTTGGTGTCATGATTCTGATGTTTCAGTAAAACATAGCTTGCTCTAAAACCAGGTTAGGCTTTCAGCATGGCTAAATGGAAATCATGTCTATGTAAAACACGAGACTAGCTGAGTTTTCAAACACTTGAACCATGAATTCATTAAGGCGTTTATAGTTGGCAGGGATCGTGTGCTACAATGATCTGATGATTTTATGATCACAATTCTCGATTATTGGATGAAAGCAAAGGATAGAGGACCCAGAGGATAATTGTTGGGTTGGGTCCATTGGGTTGGAAGAAAATGAGATAGTGCTTCAGATGAAAAAGGAAGAAATAAAATTAACAAGTATGGAAAACTACAACTCAGGTACATTGTTAATTTGTTTTGTGCTTGAAAAATGGTACTTAGGATTAAAGAACATGAAGGAGAAGTGTCTTCAGCCAGTTTCTTGACTTTCTCTAATGTGCTATGGTGATTTATTATAAAATTGCCTCAAATAAGACTTCTGTATCACAGCAAGATTCTAGGACAGTGAATACAGGAAGAGAGAGCCTCAGGGAAAGTGTACATCAGAAGCCCAGGGGAGTATAGAAAGACTAGGACAACATGCCTGAGTTCAGGGGAAGCTGGGGTGAGGGGTATTCAATACAGGTAATTAGTTAGGAATCAGGTCATCTGTAGAATCTGGAGAACCAGGGAGAGCAAAGAGAACAGATGGCAAGCATTATGGACAACAAAAGGCCTTGACAAGGGAGCCAGGCATGGTTTTCTTAGGGCTGCATGGTTTTCTTAGGGCTACAGGGAGAAAATTGTATTATCATTCAGAAAAAGAGATTGGTGGGGAGGCAGGGGGAACTTAATGAGGAGCCAGAGAGGGTACTGGGCTGAGAAGCAGCCCCTGACACAGGCAGACCCTGACTAAACAGTGACACCATATGTCTAATGCAATATATATACACACAATATAATACAACTGTATTATTGTAACATGTGATATATATCATTATATATTAAACTGCCTATATATAAACTTTATATAAAATGAGGGCAGTATAGATTATATATTATTATATGTATATCCTGTACTGTATTAAAATATGCATGCATACATACAATGCAATGGGGGCGGTGTACTAATAGTTTAACAACAAAACACCCCCAGAAACAAAGTCATCAGGACCAGAGCATTTCAGAACAAGGGGCAATAAGATATGGTGGGAAGGGCGCAGCCTAGAGTTGTAAATGCAAAGTGTACCCTTGACTTTGTTCTACATTTATGATTTTGGGAAGCTTCTTCTCTAGAAGGCTCAGCTTCACCTATAGGATTAAACAGGTGGGACCGGATGGGCTCTCAGGGTCCTAGGAGGGATGTGTCTCAGGGCAGGTGGACAGATACAAGAAGGAAAGAGACCCTGTCCTTGCCTGGCATGCCATTTTTCTATCATGTAACAGGAAAGTCTATATTCTAATCCAGTGTTTCCAAATTCTCTCAAATTGTTAAATGACAGAAGTGTACATGGAGAAGTTTCACATTTTTTCTTTGGTCACTGTTCTCTATTCTACAGAATGCAACTGCCACTGACGTGTATTATCAAAGCAAACCTCGTTCTTCTTCCAGCGTCACCTGTTCCTTCTTTATGGAAACACTTCAGTTGCCCTTCTGAAACACCTCTTTTGGCTAAAGCAGGAAGACAAGGTAGTGGGGGTAAAGGGGAAGAACCATAATCTGATTTGGTTCTGCCCATATCACCCAAGTTCCCAGAATGTAGACATCACCACACTGGCATCCCATGCGGTCAATCTAAATGACTGTTGAACAAGGGATGAAGACGGCCCAGAATGTCAGATCCACAATGTCCTCACTGAAGAGGTGAGTCCAAGGATCTGCCCTGAGTGCTCGTTATGGACTAAATTGTGTCCCTGCAAAATCTATGTGTTACAATCATAACCCCAAGTACCTAGGATTGTGACTATATTTGGGGATAGGACCTTTAAAGTTGTAATTAAGATTAAATGAGGTCAAATTGGTGGACCCTAATCTCATATAACTGCTGTCCCTACGTGAAGAGGATGTTAGGACACACGCACAGAGCTAGAGGTGACCACACGAAGAAATAGAGAGAAAGCAGCTACAAGTCAAGAAGGGAGTCCTCAGAAGAAGCCCATTCTAGCTGACACTTTGATCTGGGACTTCTGGTCTACTGAACAGTGAGATAATCAATTTTTGTTCTCCAAGCCACCCAGCCTGCAGTATTTTGTTATGGAAGCCCTGGCACGCTACTAATACAGTATCCAAAGTCATTCTCACCAATTCAAGCACGGTAATTCTTTTAGGTTATCTCTATATCACCCATAGCACCTAGTTAATACCTTGAAGGGGCGTTTCTTATAAAAATATTTTATTTCTGGTCTAATTCCTATGGGGAGGAAATGTAAAATATTGACATTTAACAGGACTATATTCTAATTGTGCTTTTAGGGGTCACATTTCCTTTGAATCTTGGAAAAGTTGGTGAAAAAATATATAGATGAACTTGATGTTCCTGTCATTTGTGTTGGTGGAATACCACCTTGCTGATGTGTTATTGTTTAAAGCATCTGGATAGACTAATTTATTTTCTTTTATGAAGAGTGTGTGGACTTAAAGGAGACCCCTTCATCTTAGCAGCCAGCAGCACAAACAGAACATCCAAGTTTTGTCCCACCAGCAGGGAGCACGGCGCCCAGTGAGGAGACGCAGTTTAACAAGAGATTATCCCCAGAGCCTGGACGGTTTTCCAAGAGCAATGAAACCAAGGGGACAAAGCAGTCTTGTCAGTGGCAGTTACCCAGAGAAGAGGTGTGAGGGGCAAGCAACTGTTCTACTCCATTTAGTGTTCACTTCAAAATCATGTGAAATGTTGAGTTCAAGTTCCATTTTTAATAGTGGCATCATGGTAGGACTTGAAAGCAAGAACTGGGTCCAGTTTATTCGTCTCTTCTCTGTTCAGAAGCATGAGACAAACTTGCCTACAGCCGGCACCCATGTGTCTGTGGAATTGAATCTACTATGAAAGTGGAAAATTTCCCATTGCAATAGGTTCATCTGATCAGTAGGTAGATGCAAGTATGTGTGTAAATGTACAATAGAGCTATTCTAGGTATGATATTTGGGACTTCCCATAAGTATTTTCTTAAGCATAAATTTTCTTCTGAGTGAAACAAGCATTACCACTATTATTTCGATCAAGAGGAAAGGAAAGAAGCAAACAAGTCTTCCAGAACTCAGTCATGTGGTAAAGTGAACTCAGAATTTGAGAATGGTTGCTCTGAGGCCCTTATTCCGAGAGCTCACCAGGGACCCCCCTCCCTTCCAGAGAAGCTAAATGATGATACATTTCCAACTAACTGCATTCAAGCGTCTGGAGAATTAGGGCTAAATCATTGCCCTAGAATACAAATGAATGTTCTTTCACCAAAGGACACCATAAACAGATGTTCCTCCTCCCTCCTTCTATAAAACACTTTTGTTGTTGTTTTTGAAAAGGATTTGTAGTCATATTTCAAACGAACTTTCATTCCCTTAGGGGCAAAGGGATTAATATTTATTATGTGGTACTATTTGCCATGAACCTGGCATATGTCATGTCATTTAATTCTCAAAGTAACCCTTTGAGGTAGGAACTAGTAGCTTAATTTAATGATGAGGAAACAAAGACTCAGGAGGGTTATAATTTTCCCCAAGGCCGCTGCAGGAATAAGTACACAGTCAAATTTCAACCTGGATCAATAATCCTGCATGGGCCTTGCTCCTTCTACTTCACCCACTGCCTCTCAAACTCCCAAAGGCTGGTTTTTAGATTCTAAGCATAATCTATAAACGATAAGTTACTTTTCTGTTTGCTTAACCCACCATGAAAAACTGGCTAGAGAGGTTTTCATCAAATTTGGAAGATATATATGGGATGGTCCGACTTTAAGAAGTAGACCATGTGGCACTTATGAATTTCATTATGGAAGAAACTGAGGAACACAGGGGTAATGCCTTAGGGCAAGTGGGGGAACACTTCCTTCAAGGACAAATAAGAGTAACATCCAACAGAATGGCATTTGATGGTTGTCCTCAGAAAGACTGCTTAATCAAGGGTGATTGAGAAGGATGCCATGCTAATCTGCTAGGGTGGCCATAACAAATACCACACACTGGATGGCTTTAATAACAGATATATAGTTTCTCACAGTTCTGGAAGCTGGAAGTCCACAATCAAGGTCTTGGCAGGTTGGGTTTCTTCTGAGATGTCCCTCTCTCCTTGGCTTGAAGATAGGATGGCCACCTTCTCACTGTGTCCATGCGGCTGTATCCTAATCTCTTCTTATAATGACACCAGTCATATTGTGGATTAGAACCCACTCATCAGATCCCATTTTTCCTTAATTTATGTCTTTGAAGACCCTATCTTCAAATACAGTTATATTTAAGGTGCTAGGCGGTAGGATTACAACAAATGGATCTTGGGGAGACACACGTTAGCCCATAACAGATGTCCCTAGAACATCTGAGTGCCAAATTGGGAGGCAGTCAAGACATCCCTCAGAGCACCTGAGATGGATGTTGATGATACACTGATGGGAGGACATGTCAGAGGGAGCCTGCTCTTTTGCTGAAAGAGAAACCAAATCCCAGTAAGAGAAACATTTGTCTACCAATTAGGAGGGACATACTGTATGCCAAAAATGTCATGGATAAAGAGATTATGAAAATGGCATTATTCTTAGAAACCTAGTATCAGCTCAGTGTTAAAGTTTGTTACGGTTACCCAGACCCAAAAGGTAAGGTGGTGTTAAGGAATACCATTCAAGGGAAACGTCCTATTGGAGCCTCAGAGCCTCCACATCCTCATCAATAAAACAACATCTGTGGTTCAGATACTAATTAAAAATATATCTTTAGGATTTACATCACTGATTTCAAGGTGGTGTGATAACAGTGGAGCAACATAGATTCCCCTGGATGAGGACAATTTCCTTCAACTCCTTTTTTACTCTCAAATCCCTAAAATTTCTTACAAGTTGTTTCACCAGGAGTACATCACAAGGCCAACATTACAAACTGCATGTGTTCGTCTCTGATTGATATGTTTCAGAAACTAACAAAGAAGGATTCAGAATGAGTAGAAACAACAGTGTGTTCATATGGGCCCCAACATAATTGAAAGTACAAAAGAGACATATAGATAAACTTTATTACAAATCTGAAAAAAACAGGTTTATATTAGCTCTCTCCAGTAGGTAGATAATGGGGATCATTTTATGCAATTACATAGACCAGTGGAACAGAATAGAGAGCCCAGAGATGGACCCACAACTCTATGGTCAAATCATCTTTGACAAAACAGGAAAAAATATCCAGTGGAAAAAAGACAGTCTCTTCAATAAATGGTGCTGGAAAAATTGGACAGC